>CM066168.1:23682103-23852103 GCA_033629205.1 Lithocarpus polystachyus | reverse complement strand
AAAATTTTTCGGGGGTATTTTGGTTGTTTTGGGGGCGTCTTGGTCATTTTTGAGGGTTTTGAGATATTTTGATCATTCGTGGTGCATTTTAGTCATTTTGGCAGTTCTAGGGGGGTCATTGTAGAAGTTTTGGTATATTTAAAGGTTTTTTGATGTTTTGGTAATTCTCACGGGTAAAATAATTTTTTTTTTTTTACAAAAAAATACCCCTGAAATCAACTGAATGGCCAATATACTCCCAAAATTACCAAAATACCCCCAAAACCCCAAAATGTCCAAAAAAAGCCCCCTTCCAAAACCTCTTACACCTCGACATTGCTAAAACGAGTAAAATGCCCTAAAATCGGCTAGAATGAGCAAAACGACTTTAAACCGACCAAAACACCCCCAAAATCTAAAAAATCAAGTTTATTTTGGTTTATTTTAGGGGTATTTTGGTCATTTTCAAAGGTTTCGAGTGAATTTTGCTTATTTTTGAGGTTTCAATGGTATTTTTGTCATTTTAAAATTTCCGGGGGTATTGTGGTCATTTTGGAGGCGTTTTAGTCATTTTCTACGGTTTTGGGATATTTTGGACATTTATGATGTTTTTAGTCATTTTGGCAGTTCTAAGTGGGTCATTCAATAGTTTTGGTGTATTTAAAGGTTTTTTGATATTTTGCCAACTCTCACAGGTAAAATAATTTTTTTTGACAAAAAAAAAAACCCTTGAAATCACTAAAATGACAGATATACTCCCTAAATCTCCAAAATAACCCCAAAACCATAAAATATTGAAAAAAAACCCCCAAAACCTCTTAATTGATCAAAATAGTCTCAAAATCTCTAAAATGACTAAAATAACACCAAAACCACTAAAATAACCAAAATACCTCTGAAACGGCAAGAATGGGTAGTCAAATCTAAATACCACGTAAATGACCAAAATGCCCAAAACATCTAAAACGATTAAAAAAATACACCTCTACATTGGTAAAATGAGAAAAATTCCCTAAAATCTTCTAGAATGAGCAAAACAACATGAAACCGACCAAAGTACCCACAAAATCTAAAAATATTGAGTGTATTTTGGCATAGTTTTGAGGTATTTTGGTCATTTTCAGAGGTTCGAGTGTATTTTGCTTAATTTTGAGGTCTCAATGGTATTTTGGTTATTTTAAAAGTTTTTGGGGGTATTGTGGTCGTTTTGGACGGGTTTTGGTCATTTATTATGGCTTTCGGATATTTTGGATATTTGTGGTGCATTTCAGCCATTTTGGCATTTCTCAGTTGGTCATTCTATGGGTTATGGTGTATTTAAAGGTTTTTTCATATTTTGGTAACTCTCACGAGTAAAATAATTTTTTTTTGACAAAAAATACCCTTGAAATCACTAGAATGGCCGATATACTCCCAAAATCACCCAAAAAACCCTTAAACCACAAAATATTCAAAAAAAAAAAAAAACCACCGAAACCTCTTAATTGATCAAAATAGTCTTAAAATCTCTTAAATGACTAATATAGCTCAAAAACCACTAAAACAACCAAAATGCCTCTGAAACGGTAAGAATGAGCAGTCAAATCCAGATACCTCGTAAATGACCAAAATGCCCCAAACATCTAAAATGATTAAAAAATACGCCTCTACATTGGTAAAATGAGCAAAATTCCCTAAAATCCTCTAGAATGAGCAAAACAACTTGAAACCGACCAAAATACCCACAAAATCTAAAAAAATCGAGTGTATTTTGGCATAGTTTAGGGGTATTTTGGTCATTTTCAGAGGTTTAGAGTGTATTTTGCTTACTTTTGAGGTCTCAATGGTATTTTGGTCATTTTAAAAGTTTGTGGGGGTATTGCGGTCGTTTTGGACGGGTTTCGGTCATTTTCTATGGCTTTTGAATATTTTGGACATTCGTGGTACATTTCAGCCATTTTGGCATTTCTCAGTTGGTCATTCTATAGGTTATGGTGTATTTAAAGGCTTTTTGATATTTTGGTAACTCTCACCGGTCAAATAATTTTTTTTTATACAAAAAATACCCTTGAAATCACTAGAATGTCCGATATACTCCCAAAATCACCAAAATACCCCCAAAACCACAAAATATCCAAAAACAAACCCAACGAAACCTCTTAATTGAACAAAATAGTCTCAAAATCTCTGAAACGACTAAAATAACACCAAAATACTCCTGAAAAGGCTAGAATGCGCAGTCAAATCCCAATATCTCGTAAATTAGCAAAATGCCCCAAACATCTAAAACGATTAAAAAATACACCTCGACATTGATAAAATGAGTAAAATTCCCAAAAATCCTCTAGAACGAGAAAAATAACTTGAAACCGACCAAAATGCCCCAAAAATCCAAAAAATTGAGTGTATTTTGGCTTAGTTTAGGGGTATTTTGGTCATTTTCAAAAGTTTCGATGTTATTTTACTTATTTTTGAGGTTTCAATGGTATTTTGGTCATTTTAAAAGTTTTTGGAGGTATTGTGGTTGTTTTGGGGGTGTTTTAGTCATTTTCTAGGGTTTTGGGATATTTTGATCATTCGTGGTTCATTTTAGTCATTTTGGAAGTTCTAAGAGGGTCATTGTAGAGGTTTTGCTATATTTGAAGGTTTTTTGATGTTTTGCTAATCTCACGAGTAAAATAAATTTTTTTTTTACAAAAAAATACCCTTGAAATCACCTGAGTAACCAATATACTCCCAAAATCAACAAAATTACCAAAATACCCCTAAAACCCCAAAATGTCAAAAAAAAAAAAAAAACCCCCCGATGAAACTTCTTAATTGATGAAGACAGCCTCAAAATCTCTAAAACGACTAAGATAACCGCAAAACCTCTAAAACGACCAAAATACCCCTGAATCGGTGAAATTGAGCAGTCAAATCTCGATACCTCGTAAATGACCAAAATGCCCCAAACATTAAAAAGAAAAAAAAATTATCAAAAAAATACACCTCGACATTGCTAAAATGAGCAAAATGCCCTAAAATCGGCTAGAATGTTCAAAACGACTTTAAACCGACTAAAACACCTCCAAAATCTAAAAAATCAAGTTTATTTTAGCCTATTTTTGGGGTATTTTGGTCATTTTCAGAGGTTTCGAGTGTATTTTGCTTTTTTTTTTTTAGGTTTCAATGGTATTTTTGTCATTTAAAAGTTCTCGGGGGTATTGTGGTCGTTTTGGAGGCGTTTTAGTCATTTTCTACGGTTTTGGGATATTTTGGACATCTGTGGTATATTTTAGCCATTTTGGCAATTCTAAGTGTGTCATTCAATAGCTTTAGGTGTATTTAAAGGTTTTTTGATATTTTGCCAACTCTTACGGGTAAAATAATTTTTTTTGACAAAAAAATACCCTTGAAATGACTAGAATGGCCGATATACTCTCAAAATCACAAAAATACTCCCAAAACCGCAAAATATTCAAAAAAAAAAAAAAAACCCCCGAAACCTCTTTATTGATCAAAATAGTCTCAAAATCTTTAAAACAACTAAAATATCACCAAAACCACTAAAATATCCAAAATACCTCTGAAACAGCAAGAATGAGCAGTCAAATCCCGATACGTTGTAAATGACCAAAATGCCCTATACATCTAAAACGATTAAAAAAAACACCTCTACATTGCTAAAATGAGCAAAATTCCATAAAATCCTCTAGAATGAGCAGAACAACTTAAAACCGACTAAAATACCCACAAAATCTAAGAAAATCGGGTGTATTTTGGCATAGTTTAGGGGTTATTTTGGTCAGTTTCAGAGGTTTCGAGTGTATTTTTCTTACTTTTGAGGTCTCAATGGTATTTTGGTCATTTTAAAAGTTTTTGGGGGTATTATGGTCGTTTTGGACAGGTTTCGGTCATTTTCTGTGGCTTTCGGATATTTTGGACATTCGTGGTGCATTTCAGCCATTTTGGCAGTTCTCAGTTAGTCATTCTATTGGTTTTGGTGTATTTAAAGGTTTTTTGATATTTTGGTAACTCTCACGAGTAAAATAATTTTTTTTTTGATAAAAAAATACCCCTGAAATCACTAGAATATCCGATATTCTCCCAAAATCCCCAAAATACCCCAAAACCACAAAATGTCCAAAAAAAAAAAAAAAACCCCCAGAAACCTCTTAATTGATCAAATTGTCTCAAAATCTCTAAAATGACTAAAATAACACCAAAACCGCTAAAATAACCAAAATAACCCTGAAACGGCTAGAATGTGCAGTCAAATTTTGATATCTTGTAAATTAGCAAAATGCCCCAAACATCTAAAATGATTAAAAAATAGACCTCCACATTGCTAAAATGAGCAAAATTCCCTAAAATCCTCTAGAACAAGAAAAATAACTTGAACCGACCAAAATACCCCCAAAATCTAAAGAATTGAGTGTATTTTGGCTTTGTTTAGGGGTATTTTGGTCATTTTTAGAAGTTTCGATGTAATTCTGCTTATTTTTGAGGTTTTAATGGTATTTTGGTTGCTTTAAAAGTTTTCAGGAGTAATGTGGTTGTTTTGGGGGCATTTTGGTCATTTTTCAGGATTTTGGGATATTTTGATCATTCGTGGTGCACTTTAGTCATTTTGGCAGTTCTAAGGTGGTCATTGTAGAGGTTTTGGTATATTTAAAGGTTTTTTGATGTTATGGAAGTTCTAACAGGGTAAAATAATTTTTTTTTTGACAAAAAAATACCCTTGAAATCACCTAAACGGCTAATATATTTCCAAAATCACCAAAACTACCAAAATACCACCAAAACCCCAAAATGTCCAAAACCCCCCCTCCCCCCCCCCCCTCTCGAAACCTCTTAATTGACGAAGACATCCTCAAAATCTCTAAAATGACTAAGATAACCGCAAAACCTCTAAAACGGCCAAAATACTCCTGAATCGGCAAAAATGAACAGTTAAATCTCGGTACCTTGTAAATGACCAAAACACCCCAAACATTAAAAAAAGAAAAATTATCAAAAAAATACACCTCGACATTGCTAAAACGAGCAAAATGCCCAAAAATCGGCTAGAATGAGCAAAACAACTTTAAACCGACCAAAACACACCCGAAATCTAAAAAATAAAGTTTATTTTGGCTTATTTTAGGGGTATTTTGGTCATTTTTAGAGGTTTTAAGTGTATTTTACTTATTTTTGAGGTTTCAATGGTATTTTTGTCATTTTAAAAGTTTTCGGGGATATTGTGGTCATTTTGGAGGTGTTTTAGTCATTTTCTACAGTTTTGGGATATTTTGGACATCCGTGGTGTATTTTAGTCATTTTAGCAGTTCTAAGTGGGTCATTCAATAGCTTTTGGTGTATTTAAAGGTTTTTTTTTTTTTTTTTTTTATTTTGGCAATTCTCACGAGTAAAATAATTTTTTTTTGACAAAAAAATACCTTTGATATCACTAGAATCACCGATATACTCCAAAAATCACCAAAATACTCCCAAAACCACAAAATATTAAAAAAAAAACCCCCTAAATTCTGCCTAGTTCTACTGCAATATGAATTCTACCAAAACCATAACTATCGAAAACTAACAATTTTTTTTTTTAATTTCAAGAATGAAATAAGATTTACAAGAAGCACAAAAAAAAATCAACTAGAATCACTCCTCGGCAATGGTGCCAAAATTTGGTGTGCTGTTGCAGGCAACCAAAAATAAAACCTATACTCCTAAAAATATGAGTAAGGATCGTTCCCACGAAGAGTATCTAGCCTAATTTTATGCTACGTGAACAAGGAAAGGGGGGGTTTGAGTATAATAAAAACAATATTAAGAAAAACAACTAAGGAACAATTCAAATTAAAATATAGAAATCAATCAAAAAAACAAACCTTGGTCCAAGTCAACATCCACCATCGAAATTTTACAGCTGATCATCGATGTAAGTATATATCAATTCACACTTTGAATATTCACCATTGAAACTATTTTCCTATCTCTCCTTAGTCGCAGTTAATTAGAAAACAAGCGATCTAATTAACCCTAACTACTAAACAACCCAAGACAACTGCTAAAGGTTTAATCTAGTAGCAGCCTTAAGAATTAGAGAGATCAATGAAGCTAAACAACACAAACACAAGCGGTTGCATTTAATTTAGTCGAGCATTCTTCCTAAGATCTAATAATTTCTAATGCAGCAAATCATTAAATCTTGGTTGCTTCACAAATTAGAGAGATTAAACAATTACGGATTTGATATCTAACCTAGCAGTAGATTGCAACGAATAATAAACTAGTAGGCCTCCTAGTAATTAAACGAGACAATTATGAAAATAGACACTGAAGAACATCCAATATTCAAAGCATAAATTGAACAATAAAAACAAATTAGATCTCACAGCTTTATTGATTTCGAGGCTTTAGTTTCCTTTGACCAAGTATAAAAGTTTTAGCCACGCAGGGCCATGACAGAAAACTCAAAAGAGAAAATTAGAGAAGAAGGGAGAGAAAGGCGTGTGTGTCCAACTCTGATTTCTCCTCCCCCTTTTACACGTTAATTCCCCCTTTCCCAAACTTACAAAATCTCCTAAAACTATTCTAAATAATAATATCCAAATCTGACTAATTAAGGAAAAATATTAAAAATAAAACAAAGTCCTAATTTAACTAGGAAAGTGGTGTTTTTCAGCTGAAAATTTCGTGCACTAGATCTGGAAACTTTTGAAAATAAACCGCATCAGATCCGCGTTTTAGAATTACAGGCTAAGGAATGTTCCAAAACGTCAATAGTGCAGGTGCAGCACTTTAAGCCCGATTTCTACCTTGATGCAGCCCGTATCTCTCAAAACTCAAAACATGAAAGTTGTAGAGCTTTGTCTTGGCGTTCCAGAGCATCTTGAATCATCTCAATCGAAACTTAGATAAAAGAGTTATGCCCAGATTATGAAGCGATGCCAAAGCTGTCCAGAATCACCCAATTAACTATGTTTTACACTTAATGCCTCCATTTGCATCCTAAATCAAAATATAAGAATAATGAGTACATTTAGGCACCAAATAAGTATAAAAGACTAAACATTAAAGGAAAAAAATATAACATTTTTCATTCTCATCAATAAACTTGGCTAATTAATCAATTAATTCATCACAAGGAGTCAATACATTTTTGGCCTATCAAGTGGTATCAGAGCAGACACACTCTGATTAGGTTATAATCTTTGTGTGTGATCCATTGACCCCTGCTTGTCATGGATAGAGGACAAACTTTGATTATACCTCCATTGTTTGATGGTACTAACTATGCATACTGGAAAGTATGCATGAGAGCTTTTTTGCAGTCACTAGATGAGAATGTGTTGCAAGCTGTAGAAATTGGCAAGACCAAGCCAAAGGAAGCGCCAGCAGATTGGGATGATGCTAAGATCAAGGCAACAAACTTCAACAGTAGGGCATTGAATGCGTTGTACAGTGCAGTCACGAATGAGGAGTTCAAGAAGATATCCTCCACTGAAATCGCTAAGGAAGCATGGACCATCCTCCAGACAACATACGAGGGAACCGAGGCTGTCAAGGATTCGAAGCTGTAGAGGCTCACTACAAGCTTCGAAGAGATTAAGATAGAGGAGGATGAGTCATTTGATGAGTTCTATGCCAAGCTCAAGGACATAGTGAACTCAGCTTTTAATCTTGGGGAAACAATTCCTGAATCCAAGATTGTGAGAAAAGTGCTCAGATCTCTGCCCGAGAGATCCCATGCCAAGATCACTGCCATTGAGGAATCAAAGGATATTGACAAAATTCCTTTGACAGAGCTAGTTGGCAATCTACAGACCTATGAGTTAAGTTTGTCCAGAATTGGGAAGTCGAGCAAGAGCAAGAGCATGGCACTAAAGGCCAAGAGCGGTAATATGGATGAGTCATCAGACGATGAGGACTCTAAGATGAAGTCCTACATTGCCCGACAGTTTAAGAAATTCATAGAAAATGCTAATGCAAAGGGCTTCGATAAGGACCGTAGACAGTTAAGTTCTTCTCAGTCTAAGAATCAAGACAAAGGAAAAAAAGATTCAAAGGATGGCGGTCAGTACACTATTCCCACAGGACCAAAGTGTTTTGGGTGTCAAGGGTTTGGTCATATGAAACAAGAGTGCCCCACTTATCTCAAGACCATCAGGAAGAGTAAGGCACTTACTGCTACACTAAGTGACACCAAGCCTAAAGGTGATTTCGACAATAAGGATGACAGAATCTTAAATGCCTTCACTGCCACAGTTAATCCTACTGAAGGGATTGTTAAAGATGTGGATGAAAAAGAAGAATTGGTGGAGTCCAAGTTTGAGAAGATGAATGAACAAGATGACATCCACACAGCCTATGTAAAGTTATACAAAGTGTCCGAAAAGCATGAGAAGTTGTATAGGCTGGCCCCAAAAAAGCTCAGTGATGTGGAGCTCGAACGTGAAGAGCTTTCCACAAAGTTTGATGAAGCAAATCAGATTATTGGAGCACTTAGGTTCGAAAACAATTTCTTGGCTGAGAAGACCAAGAAACTTGAAGTGGAGCTGTTTCAAGTCAGAGCTCAATTGGTGCTGTTTTTCTTCCTCCTGCTAATAATGTTGAAACTGAGAACATTAACATTAAAAATGATTTAGCTAGTAAGAACATAGACAATGGTAAGTCCATCTTAGGAGAACCCCCTAAACTTGCTAAGAATGGGACTAACAACCCTAGGGCTAAGAAGGCTAACTTTTAAAAGCCGAAATAGAAGAAGCAGCATCTCTATCATCACTGTGGTGAAGCCAGTCATACTCGACCAAATTGCTATAAGTGGTTGGCCACTCAACAAAGCAACGGCATGATAGCATCGAGAACCCAGAATTAGTTTCCACCCTCTTTTACTCCCGTTGGAGATCTTCTTAAAGCCCTCATGTTTCTTTCAAACTTGAATGGTTTTAATTCTTCCCCCTCATCTCCAGTTCAAGGTTTCACTCAAAGGAAAGGTTCTTCCAAGGTGTGGAAGGAAAAACGAACCAAGTGATTCTATCACTTTCTCTCTCTCTCTCTCTCTCTCTCTCTCTCTCTCTCTCTCTCTCTCTCTCTCCTTCTTGTTTTTGTCTACATTACTTGTATGTTTTGCTTTCAAGTTTTTGAGTCAGTCTAGTTTTATGCATTGTTTTGTTTTATTTAACATGTTTTTGTTTTTTGTTTTTTTTTTTAGTTTTGCTTTGTTTTGTTTTCATATAAAAGTATAAAAAAATTGAAAAATCAGAAAAATATAAAAACAGTGTGTGTTTGTGTACATGGGTACTTGTGTACCTTGGATGGCTATTGAAACAAAGTTTTCTAAACTTTGTATCTTTTGTAACTTAGATGAGCATTTCTATACATAACTATGCAAGTGAGCTTTGTGGCTCGTATTTGTGATGAGTAAGCTTAAGTTATCTCTTGTACTTAACACCTGTATCACTCTTTTTGATGGGTAGAACTAGAAAATCCTAAGAGAAAGGCATAAATAACCATCTCATCACTGTTGCCCACCAATCATTATATGACATCTGTATGCTTCAGCATAGCAAAAGTGCAATGTCAAAAGCTTAACATAATTAGGTAATTCTTTTCTCTCTCTTATATGCTCATGCATGATATGCTAAATAAAAAGAAAAAATAAGCAAAGAAAAATCAAAAGCAAAAAAATCAAAAATGCTTTATATGATTGCAAGCGTGTATTTTAGGAGATGTGGGAGTTATAGGATGTACCTTAAACGTGATAGTCCCCATCAAACAGTTATGATTGTGTGTGAGTTAAAGTGGTTTTCTCATATCTCAAATCATTATAACATGTATACACTTATGCAATCTTATGATGTTTTTCACACACAACACGCAATATTCTTTGCTACTCTTGATACATGTGCAGGTACAATGTGATTTGGCTATCACAAGATTTACATGTGTTAATGTATGCTCACTAAACTGTCTTGACTTGTTTTTGAAATATAAAATTGGTTAGATTTGTTTAGTGTGTGTGTGTGTGTGTGTGTGTGTTTTTGGGATTAATGTGCTTTAAAATTGTTGTTGAGAGATGATATTGAGAACTTAAAATGTTGCTTGAATCCCTGGTTAAGTTGCATGCTTGGTTGCATTCATGTCTGTGTTTTTTTTCTTCTTGAAAAACTGTCTTTAAGCAATCTTAACAGCTTCTGACACCTCTTCGATACCTGGCTATTTGTCGAGATTTTAAGCCATGTCTTATCGCAATCTCGATACCTATCAACAGCTAGGTGGATCGATCGAGATTCCTTCTGGATCCTCGATAGCTTCTCGACAGCTAGGTGGATCGATCGAGATTTCTTCTGCCCTCTTGATAGCTTCTCAACAGCTGGTGGATCAATCGAGCTTCTTATTCATTCTGCTGATTTATTCCTCGACACCTTCACGACAGCTACATCTGTCAAAGCCTGTTTTCTCGACACCTACCTCGACACCTGTCTCGACACCTCTATCTGTCAAGAATTACTGAACTTCTATATAAGGGTTAAACGCGATTCGGACTTCATTTTCTTGATCTCTCTCGATCTGTCCGTGTTCTCTCTCATCCCAAACCTCTCTCTTACACTCCAAACCTCCTTCCCAAGCGATTCTTAAGCTTCCTCAAGCTTTTTCCTTCACTTAGTAAGTTTCTAATTCATCATTTACACCCATTTCATGTGTTGAAACCTAGGTTTTAAGGTTTGTAAAAATTTTTGGGGGTTTTTCAAAATTAATGAGTTATTGTTGACATTTTGGGATGGGTTTTTGCTTAAATGATTTTAAAATCTCATACATTGCATCACATAAATATTATAATAGTATTATCATGCATTTAGATGTGTGCAAATTGATTGTGTGCTGGTAGAATTGGATTGGGCTGAGCCCATGATGTTTTTATACTGCATATCACATGTTCATGCATTCCCATGCATACGTTCTTACTTTTCAATATATCTTGATATATTTGAATTGGTTTTGAGACTTTTCTGATCGTCTCTTTCTCTCTCTCTCTCTCTCTTGTTTACATTAGTGCGTCAATGGCACCAAAACGTAAGTCTGCTCCGTCCCGGAACTCTCTTCGTTCCGGGGCATCCACTTCCTCTGATCCCACTCCTTCTATTGTTCGATTCCGAGATGAGCAAGCCCGAAAGGACTTCTCGAAGAACTTTTCTCGACGAGGTGTTCATTCAGAATGCCGAGTCATTTTGGCGAACTTCACTGACACTGACCTACCTAATGTCATTCACAGTTGGGGTTGGGAGTCACTATGTGACATCCCGGTCACATGTCCATCCGTGCTGATTCAGGAGTTTTACTCCAACATGCATGGATTTGATTATTTAGTACCTCTCTTTCATACTCGCGTTCGAGTTATGCACATAGTGATCACACCGGAGTTGGTATCCGATGTACTCCGTATCCCAAGGGTAGAGCATCCTAACTACCCCGGTTGTGAGCATCTGAGGACTGTGTCCAAAGACGAGATGATCTTTGCTTTCTGTGAGCGCCCTTCTGATTGGGGTGAACTCTATCACTTAGCCTCGTGCTCAATTTTTGTTGTCCCTTCTAAAGCACCTCACTATAGATTTTCCTTCACATTTTATTCTTTCTATTATAGATGTCTATAGGGATATGGCTACCCGTGATAAGCTCATTTTTCCTTCATCTATCACGCGAATTTTGAGCCATTTTTCTGTTCCTTTTCTCTCTTTCGACCACTTCACTGTCATGTGTGCCATTGATGCTGTTACCATTAAACGTAGCGAGGTGCAGTTTCGATCAAGGTAGTCTGGTGTGGCATCTCTTCCCGCTCCTTCAGCTCCATCCACCGCCGCTCCTTCTACTTTAGCAGGAGGTGTGACTCTTGACGCGATCATGACGCAGCTTTAGCGCATGGATGCTCACCTTGATGCACTCACTGATGAACTGTGTCAGTGAACATCTGTCTCGGCTATATTGCTAAATGGCATGCTCGCCTTGGTGGCTTCGTTGAGTCTCCCTCTCCTTCTCTAGAGGCATTTAAGGGCGTTGACTCTGACGACGATGAGGATGATGATGATGGAGATGCTAGCTCTTCCGGTTTAGATGGGATGTCTACTTGACACCCTTACCCTTTGTCACTCGTGACAAAAAGGGGGAGTAGTTTTGGTATATGAGAGTAGTCATACTTAGGGGGAAAGTTAGTATAGGAACATTTTTAGGGGGAATGTTGATATCTTGAGGGATGTAGTGAGGATTACTTGTATCTTTTTCTTTTCTTTCTTTTAGAGATACATTTATTCTTGTACATGGGTCTTGTGACCATTATTGACATACATTGTACTTATTCTCTTTATATAATGATGTATGTTTTCTTTCACCTATCCTTACTTGTGTTGTTTCTTTTCTCTCTTTGTGCACATGCTTTTTATTACTTGTACGCAATCTATTATTTATGTTTCACACAAAGATGCCTTGATGAGTTTTGTTTAAAGTGTTTTAAAAATACAGGTTGTCAAAGTCTACTTGCCATAAACTCTCTTCTTGCAAAGTTTTTCAAGAGTTTGTGTTAGGATAGATTTTATTGTATTTAATAAGTGAATATGAGTTGAGTGATTTATGACTTCTCTCGTATGTTCATTTATTTGTTGTGGTTTTGTCACGGATTGCCAAAAAGAGAGATTGTTAGGACATATGTGATTCACTTGTTAGGAATATATGTCACTACTTTATGTAATTGGCTAATCCTTTGACAAAACGCATTTTACTTGTATTTGGGTAGATCTAGGATGTGTTTAATACTTCAAGAAACCGTGTTTCAATATCAAGTATTAAAGCCATGCAAGTTTGTCCAAGATTCAAATCTGAAAAGTGCCTGTCATTAAAGCTTGACAGCTAGCTCGACAGCTAGCCATCTATCGAGCTTGAAGAGCTGTTCCAGCTCCGTGGCTCGATAGCTATCTCGACAGATAGGCATCTGTCGAGGTTTATGAAAAACAGAATTTCAGATCTGTTTTGACTCCAATCTGTGATTGTATGTTTGGGCTTTCTTTTCTCACAACCCGAAACATATATAAGGATTATTTTAAGGGTCGTATCAGGTTGCACAGCCAAGAGAAAAATTGCACAAGAGCATAATTCCTCAAGTGTGACCAAAAACCCAGTTTGCCCTAGTTCTTAAAGAAGTTGCTGTGTTTGTACACCATAGGGTTTTGTGAACAAGCAACTTTATGATCATCATGTGTTGAAGAACATAAGAACTTTGCAGGCAACATCTCTCTCTAGTTGGTAATTGAAGTCGCGTACTAGGATCCGCGCAATTGGTTAGTCACGTACTTGAAGCCGTGCATTGAAAAGAAGAGATTGTCACTATTCCAATTGGGTATTGGTAAGGGTTCAATTGTAAGTTGGAATAAGGTACTAGGATTCCTTTACTTGGAACCACTTGTTGTGATAAAGTGGATTCTCGGGAGTGGTGACCTTAAAATCACCCAGTGGAGTTTTTGCCGTGTTGGTTTTCCTCATTCGTAAACAAATCAGCGTGTCATTTATTTTCCGCTGCATACTTAGTTTAATTGGTGATTTGTTTGTGCTACCACGCATTTGCATGCTAAATTGATTAATTAATGAAATTAGCTAATTAATCAATTAATTCATCATAAGAGGTTAATACATTTTTGGCCTATCAATAACCAAAATACCCCTGATACAGCAAGAATGAGCAGCCAAATCTCGATACCTTATAAATGACCAAAATGCCTCAAACATCTAAAATGATTAAAAAAATACACCTCTACATTGCTAAAATGAGAAAAATTCCCTAAAATCCTCTAGAATGAGCAAAACAACTTGAAACCGACCAAAATACCCACAAATTCTAAAAAAATCTAGTGTATTTTGGAATAGTTTAGGGGTATTTTGGTCATTTTCAGAGGTTTCGAGTGTATTTTGCTTAATTTTGAGGACTCAATGGTATTTTGGACATTTTAAAAGTTTTTGGAGGTATTGTGGTTGTTTTCGACGGGTTTCGGTCATTTTCTATGGCTTTCGGATATTTTGGACATTCGTGGTGCATTTTAGCTATTTTGGCAGTTCTCAGTTGGTCATTCTAAAGATTTTGGTGTATTTAAAGGTTTTTTGATACTTTGGTAACTCTCACGACTAAAATGATTTTTTTTTTTGACGTAAAAATACCCTTGTAAAAATACCCTTGAAATCACTAGAATGGCCGATATACTCCCAAAATCACCAAAATACCCCAAAAACCACAAAATGTCCAAAAAAAAAACCCCCCGAAACCACTTTATTGATCAAGATAGTCTCAAAATCTCTAAAATAACACTAAAATACCTCTGAAACAGCTAGAATATGCAGTCAAGTCCCGATATCTTGTAAATTAGCAACATGACCCTAACATCTAAAACGATTAAAAAATACACCTGCACATTGCTAAAATGAGGAAAATTCCCTAAAATCCTCTAGAACGAGAAAAATAACTTGAAGCCGACCAAAATACCCCTAAAATCTAAAAAATCGTGTATTTTTGCTTTGTCTAGGGGTATTTTGGTCATTTTCAAATGTTTCGATGTTATTTTGCTTATTTTTGAGGTTTCAATGGTATTTTGGTCATTTTAAAATTTTTCGGGGGTATTGTGGTTGTTTTGGGGGCGTTTTGGTCATTTTCTAGGGTTTTGGGATATTTTGATCATTCGTGGTGCATTTCAGTCATTTTGGCAGTTTTAAGGGGGTCCTTGTAGAGGTTTTGGTATATTGAAAGCTTTTTTGATGTTTTGGTAATTCTCACGGGAAAAATAATTTTTTTTTGGACAAAAAAACACCCTTGAAATCACCTGAGTGGCCAATATACTCCCAAAATCACCAAAATTACCAAAATACCCCCAAAACCCCAAAATGTCAAAAAAAAAAACCCCCTCGAAACCTCTTAATTGACGAAGGCAGCCTCAAAATCTCTAAAATGACTAAGATATCCGCAAAACCTCTAAAACGACCAAAATACCCCTAAATCGACAAAAATGAGCAGTCAAATCTCAGTACCTCGTAGATGACCAAAATGCCCCAAACATGAAAAAAGAAGAAGAAAATTTTCAAAAAAATACACCTCGACATTGCTAAAATGAGCAAATGCCCTAAAATCGGCTAGAATGAGCAAAACGACTTTAAACCGACAAAAACACCACCAAAATCTAAAAAATCAAGTTTATTTTGGCTTATTTTAGGAGTATTTTGGTCATTTTCAGTGGTTTCGACTTTATTTTACTTATTTTTGAAGTTTCAACGAGATTTTTGTCATTTTAAAAGTTTTCGGGGATATTATGGTCGTTTTGGAGGTGTTTTAGTCATTTTGTACAGTTTTGGGACATTTTGGAATCCCGTGGTGTATTTTAGTCATTTCGACAGTTCTAAGTGGGTCATTCAATAACTTTTGGTGTATGTAAAGGTTTTTTGACATTTGGGCAACTCTCACGGGTAAAATAATTTTTTTTGACAAAAAAATACCCTTGGAATCACTAGAATGGCCGATATACTCCCAAAATAACTAAAATACCCCCAAAACCACAAAATATTCAACAAAAACCCCCCCGAAACCTCTTAATTGATCAAAATAGTCTCAAAATCTCTAAAACGGCTAAAAAAACACCAAAACCACTAAAATAACCAAAATACATCCGAAACGGCAAGAATGAGCAGTCAAATCCCGATACCTCGTAAATGACCAAAATACCCCAAACATCTAAAACGATTAAAAAAATACACCTCTACATTGCTAAAATGAGAAAAATTCCCTAAAATCTTCTAGAATGAGCAAAACAACTTGAAATAGACCAAAATACCCACAAAATCTAAAAAAATCGAGTGTATTTTGGCATAGTTCAGAGGAATTTTGGTCATTTTCAGAAGTTTTGAGTGTATTTTGCTTACTTTTGAGGTCTCAATGGTATTTTGGTTATTTTAAAAGTTTTTGGGGGTATTGTGGTCGTTTTGGTCGGGTTTCGATCATTTTCTTTGGCTTTCGGATATATTGGACATTCATGGTGTATTTTAGCTATTTTGGAAATTCTCAGTTAGCCGATATACTTTCACGGGTAAAATAAATTTTTTTTTTTTTGACAAAAAAATACCATTGAAATCACTAGAAAGGCCGATATATTCCCAAAATCACCAAAATACCCCAAAAACCAGAAAATGTCCAAAAAAAAAAAAAACCCCCGAAACCTCTTAATTGATGAAGACAGTCTCAAAATCTCTAAAACGAGTAAAATAACACCAAAATACCCCTGAAACGGCTAGAATGCACAATCAAATCCCGATACCTCGTAAATTAGTAAAATGCCCCAAACATCTAAAACAATTAAAAAATACACCTCCAAATTTAAAAAATTAGCAAAATTCCCTAAAATCCTCTAGAATGAGAAAAATAACATGAAACTGACCAAAATACCCCAAAAATCTAAAAAATTGAGCGTATTTTGGCTTAGTTTAGGGATATTTTGGTCATTTTCAGACGTTTCGATGTTATTTTGCTCATTTTTGAGGTTTCAATGGTATTATGGTCATTTTAAAAGTTTTTAGGGGTATTGTGGTTTTTTTGGGGGTGTTTTGGTCATTTTCTAGGGTTTTGAGATATTTTGATCATTCGGGGTGCATTTTAGTCATTTTGGCAGTTCTAAAGGGGACATTGTAGAGGTTTTGGTATATATAAAGGTTTTTTGATGTTTTGGTAATTCTCACATGTAAAATAATTTTTTTTTTTTACTAAAAAATCTCCTTGAAATCACTTGAGTGGCCAATATACTCCCAAAATCACCAAAATTACCAAAATACTCCCAAAACCCAAAATGTCCAAACCCCCCCCCCCCTCCGAAACCTCTTAATTGACGAAGACAGCCTCAAAATCTCTAAAACGACTAAGATAACCGTAAAACCTCTAAAATGACCCCCGAATCAGCAAAAATGAGCAGTCAAATCTCAGTACCTTGTAAATGACCAAAATGCCCTAAATATAAAAAAAAATCAAAAAAATACACCTCGCCATTGCTAGAATGAGCAAAATGACTTTAAACCGACCAAAACACCCCCAAAAGATAAAAAAATAAAGTTTATTTTGGCTTATTTTAGGGATATTTTGGTCATTTTCAGAGGTTTCGAGTGTATTTTGCTTATTTTTGAGATTTCAATGGTATTTTTGTCATTTTAAAAGTTTTCAAGGATATTATGGTCGTTTTGGAGGTGTTTTAGTCATTTTCTACGGTTTTGGAATATTTTGGATATTCGTGGTGTGTTTTAATCATTTTGGCAGTTCTAAGTGGGTTATTCAATAGCTTTTGGTGTATTTAAAGGTTTTTTGATATTTTGGCAACTCTCATGGGTAAAATAAACTTTTTTTTGACAAAAAAATACCCTTGAAGTCACTAGAATGGCCAATATACTCCCAAAATCACCAAAATACCCCCAAAACCACAAAATATTCCAAAAAAACCCCTCGAAACCTCTTAATTGATCAAAATAGTCTCAAATCTCTAAAATTACTAAAATAACACCAAAGTACCCCTGAAATGGCTAGAATGCGCAGTCCAATCTTAATATCTCGTAAATTAGCAAAATGCCCTAAACATCTAAAACGATTAAAAAATACACCTCCACACTGCTAAATTGAGCAAAATTCCCTAAAATCCTCTAGAACGAGAAAAATAACATGAAACCGACCAAAATACCCCCAAAATCTAAAAAATCGAGTGTATTTTGGCTTACTTTTGGGGTATTTTGGTCATTTTCAGACGTTTCAATGTCATTTTGCTTATTTTTGAGGTTTCAATGGTATTTTGGTCATTTTAAATGTTTTCGGCGGTATTGTGGTTGTTTTGGGGGCATTTTGGACAATTAAGAGGTTTCGGGGGGGGGGGGGGTTTTAGTATTTTGTGGTTTTGGGGGTGTTTTGGGGATTCTGGAAGTATATCAGCCATTCTAGTGATTTCATAGGTATTTTTTTTTTTGTCAAAAAAAAAAATTATTTTACCCATTAGAGTTGCCAAAATATCAAAAAACTTTTAAATACACTAAAAGCTATTGAATGACCCACTTAGAACTGCCAAAATGACTAAAATATACCACAGATGTCCAAAATATCCCAAAACCGTAGAAAATAACTAAAACGCCTCCAAAACGACCACAAAATCTTTGAAAACTTTTAAAATGACAAAAATACCATTGAAACCTCAAAAATAAGCAAAATACGCTTGAAACCTCTAAAAATAACCAAAATACCCAAAAAATAAGCCAAAATAAACTTGATTTTTTAGATTTTGGGGGTGTTTTGGACGGTTTAAAGTCGTTTTGCTCATTCTAGCTGATTTTAGGGCATTTTGCTCATTTTAGCGATGTTGAGTTGCTTTTTTTTGATAATTTTTTTTAATGTTTGGGGATTTTGGTAATTTACGAGGTACCGAGATTTGATTGCTCTTTTTCGCCGATTCAGGGGTATTTTGGTCGTTTTAGAGGTTTTGCTGTTATCTTAGTCGTTTTAGAGATTTTAAGGCTGTCTTCGTCAATAAGAGGTTTCAGGGTGGTTTTTTTGGACATTTTGGGGTATTTTTGTAATCTTGGTGATTTTGGGAGTATATTGACCACTCAGGTGAATTCAAGGGTATTATTTTGGCCCAAAAAAAAAATTTATTTTACTTGTAAGAATTACCAAAACATCAAAAAACATTTAAATATACCAAAACCTCTACAATGACCACGAATGATCAAAATTATCAAAACCAAGGAAAATGACCAAAACGCCCAAAAATAACTACAATACCCCTGAAAACTTTTAAAATGAGCAAAATACCATTGAAACCTTAAAAATAAGCAAAATAACATCGAAACTTCTGAAAATGACCAAAATAGCCCTAGACAAAGCCAAAGTACACTCGATTTTTCAGATTTTGGGGGTAATTTGGTTGGTTTCAAGTTATTTTTCTCGTTCTAGAGGATTTTAGGGAATTTTGCTAATTTTTGCAAAGTGGAGGTGTATTTTTTAAGCGTTTTAGATGTTTGGGGCATTTTGCGAATTTACGAGATATCGAGATTTGACTGCGCATTCTAGTCGTTTCAGGGGTATTTTGGTGTTATTTTAGTCGTTTAAGAGGTTTTGAGACTATTTTAATCAGTTAAGAGGTTTCGGGGGGTTTTTTTTTTTTTTTTGAATATTTTGTAGTTTTGGGGGTATTTTGGTGATTTTGGGAGTATATTGGTCATTCTAATGATTTCAAGGGTATTTTTTTATTAAAAAAAAAATTATTTTACCTATGAGAGTTGCCAAAATATCAAAAAACATTTAAATACACCAAAAGCTATTTAATGACCCACTTAGAACTGTCAAAACGACTAAATACACTACAGATGTCCCAAAATATCCCAAAATCGTAGAAAATAACTAAAACGCCTCCAAAACGACCACAATATCTCCGAAAACTTTTAAAATGAAAAAAATACCATTGAAACCTCAAAAATAAGCAAAATACACTCAAAATGATGTAGGACACAATTTACTATTTAATTATTGTAATTTTTTATTTTTGGTATTTTTCATTTTATGTAAAAATGATGTAGGACACAACAAAAGGAGAACATTTTTCATACTAGATACCACGTCAACAACAAGGTATGTAGTATGATTATTAATGGGGGGAGCTGTACTAATGTGGCTAGCACTACTTTAGTTGAAAATTTGAATTTACTTACCTTGAAACACCCTAGACCATATAGGTTGTAGTGGTTGAATAATTGTGGAGAGGTTAAGGTAAATAAGCAAGTACTGGTTTCTTTTTCAATTAGGAGGTACAAGGATGAAGTACTTTGTGATGTTGTTCCAATGCATGCGAGTCACATTTTATTAGGCAGGCCATGGCAATTTAACAGGAAGGTCAATCATGACGGGTTCAAGAATAGGTATTCTTTTGTAAAAGACAATAAACCCATTACTCTTGTACCGTTGACTCTAAGACAAGTATATGAAGATCAAATGAAATTGAAAAAAGAGAATGACTTGAAACAAAATTGTAAGGATGAGAGTTCAAAAAAAGATGATGAGAAGGAGAGTGAAAGGAAAAAAGAGAGTGAAAAAAAAAATAGAGAGTGAAAAAAATGAGAGAAAAAAAAAGGGAGTTTTTATGCTAAGGCGAGTGATGTCAAGAGTGCTTTTTATACAAACCAGCCTATATTTGTACTCTTATACAAAGAGGTATGTTTTAAAACTAACGAACTTGACGGATGTCTGCCTAGTGTTGTTTTTCTTTGTTGCAGGAATATGAGGACGTGTTTCCAAACAATGTACCTAGTGGATTGCCACCTATTAGAGGAATAGAGCATCAAATTGATTTTGTGCCTGGTGCGACAATTCCTAATCGACCAGCTTATAGGAGTAATCCGGATGAGACAAAGGTACTTCAAAGGCAAGTTGAGGAGTTTCTGGCCAAAAGACATGTGAAAGAGAGCATGAGTCCATGCATGGTGCCGGTACTGCTTGTGCCTAAAAAGGATGGAACTTAGAGGATGTGTGTTGATTGCAGGGCTATCAACAACATTACGGTAAAGTATAGACATCTCATCCTTAGGCTAAATGACATGTTGGATGAATTGGATGGATCACGTGTCTTCACAAGTATTGATTTGAAAAGTGGGTATCATCAAATTAGGATGAAAGATGGTGATGAATGGAAAACTGCCTTTAAAACTTGTAAGGTTAAAATTTATCAACCATTTTGTTGGCTTTATACTGTGCCAATTTGCTTGTATTTTCAGCATTTAGAAACCCTGTATTTAGGTGAGAATCATGTAAGGGTAGTGTGTGAAGGAGTGTGAAGAATTTGCTCAAGACTGCGCTGCAGAATAGGGACTCACGACTGGACTTCACTGATGTCTCGCGACTGGCAAGCCACCAGATGTTGCACACGAGAGAAGCGTGCAAAGGAGAACTTGCGACAAGATCTCGCGGGTGGCTCGCGACTGGAAAGCTGCCAGAATTTGAACCGTCGTGCCAGCTGTTGCACAACAGGACAAAAATTCCAAACTGGCCTTTCAGTTTGTTCGTGGCTTGAACTCGCGACTTAATCAAGCCGCGAGGCCAAGCCGCCAGCCAACTCTGTTATGAAAAATCTGTCTCTTCGCATTCCAAACACCCACTAGTATATATACCCCTTTTACCCACGAAATGTAGAGAGCTTCCAGAGAGAATTTTGAGAGAGAAACCCTAGAGAAAAACAAGATTGACTCATCCACAATCTTTGCCTTGTGACTCTTCAAATTCCTCTACTCTCTTCCTCTCCATTGTAGATCCTTGAGAAGTACTTTAGTCAAAATCTTTTCTCACCTCACCCATACCTGTGAGAAGACTTTTTGGTGCTTTGGGAAGCAGTTAGAAAGGAGCAAATTTATATTGGTAGATGCTACGGATTAGTAGCGGGATCCGAGAAGCTAAAGAAGAAATAGGTTCGGCGTAACCTCGTTGGAGCAAGAAGCTTGGAGGGCTTAGGTACCTGGGTAGATTAGGCTTGGAGGGTCTATTGCTGTCCTTGTATCCCAACTACATTCTTTAGTGGATCATTTTAACTGCTTGGAGGGCGGCGGAGAGGTTTTACGCCAAAGGCTTCGGTTTCCTCTTCGATAACACGTCTTGTGTTGTCCTTGTGTTTGCATCTTTCTTTCCTTTATCTTTGTCATTTAATTTCTGTTATGGATGTAATTTTATTTGACTTAGATGGTTTATCAACTCTGTTTTAGGCTTTAATTCATTTTTCGAACGTTTATTGTTTGTGTTAAAGCTTGAATTGATAATTTTTGAATTGGGGGTCTAAACGTTCATAGTGTTTTATATGCTATTTGAACTTTCAATTGGTATCAGAGCGGGTGCACTTGCTGTGGTTTAATTACCTTTGTGCGATCCCTGACCCCATATTAAGATGGATCGGTATCAATCTTTGAATGCACCACCATATTTTGATGGTAGCAACTATGCTTTTTTGAAAGTCCGAATGAGGGCATTTTTGTGTTCTATTGATGAAAGTGTGTGAGATGCTGTTGATATTGGATGGGTTAGGCCTGAGGTCGAAAAATCCACTTGGGATAAAGCAGCCTTTACTGCGTCTAATGCTAACAGTAAAGCTTTAAATGCTATTTTCTGTGGTGTGTCTCCAGTTGAGTTTCACAGGATATCCTATGTCTCGGTGGCTAAGGAGGCGTGGCAAATATTGGAGACCACGTATGAAGGAACCAAGAAGGTGAAAGATACCAAGTTACAGATGCTGACCACTCGCTTTGAGGAGCTCAAGATGAGTAAGGATGAGTCCTTTTGACTCTTTCTATAGCAAGCTGAATGAAGTGGTGATCAGCAAGTTCAACTTGGGTGAGAAAACAGAGGATTCAAAGATTGTAAGGAGATCCTTCGATCATTGCCGGAGAGCTTCCGTGCAAAAGTTACTGCAATTGAGGAGAGCAAATACCTAGACAATATTAAGGTCCAAGAATTAGTTGGCTCACTTCAAACTTATGAGCTGTCATTGCCATCACAAAGAAGGAGCAAATCTCTTACTCTCAAGACAATTGATGAAAGGGTGGAAGCTCATGACTCATCTGATGAAGATGTTGTCGATAAAGATGTTGCATATCTTGTGAAGAACTTCCGAAAGTTCTTGAAGTTCAAGAAGAAAGGAAAGTTTGCTGAAAAAGGAAAATTTCCAAGTTTTGGAAAAGAGAAAAAGGATTTTAAAAGGAAAGATGGTAAGGAGTCCTAATCCTCTCAAGGAATCACATGTTTCGAGTGTAATGGACATGGACATATTAAGAAAGAATGTCCCAATTACTTGAAATCGAAGGGCAAGGCTTATGCCGCAACTCTTAGTGATTTGGACTCATCCAACTCCGATTCTGAGGAAAGCTATGACGAAGAAGGGAACTACTCCACATTTATGACTATTGCTCATGTAGAATCTTCGGAGGATTTGAATTTGCTTGTACAAGAACTCGGAGAGTACAGTGATGAGGAATCAATAGGGATTGTTGAAGAATCAGAAAATGAAGAGGATGAGTATACCAAAAGTCTTCAAGAGAACTACAACTTACTTCTTGAAAAGTCTGGAGACTATACACGTGTGGCCAAGGTAGCCGTGAAGAAGATGAAGAAAGCTGAAGAGGACTATAGAAGTCTTCTAGTGCGTCACAAGGAGGCTAAGTGTGAGATAGAGAAGCTGAATGGAGAGTTGTCGGAAGCCTATGCAAAGGTGAGGTTTCTTGAGCTTAAGGTGGTTCAAGCAAATGCCAAGATAGAAAGAGTCTCCACAAAGAAACTAGATGATGTAATCTCCTCGTAAAAAAACTTCTCGGACAAATCTGGTTTGGGATATACTGGAGAAAGCAGTTCTGCTGTCAAACTTTCCAAGGATGTGAAGTTTGTGAAGGCAAAGGAGCCTGTGATAGAAATTCTAGCTGTTGAAAAGGTGAATCTAGAAAAGAAGAAGATTGTAGTTGATCAACGGGTGTTCAACAAGTCCCATAGCCTCTCAGAGGTCATACATGAAGTTAGAAGGAAATCACTCCCAAGACCACAAAGAGGTCCAAGAACGAACCATTTCTGCCATCATTGTGGTCTTCAAGGCCACACCAGACCAAACTGTCATAAGCTGAGAGCATTGAAGAATGCAAGTGATCAAAGGCCGAGAGGACCAAGAAATGACAAGAAAATTTGGACTGTTGAGCAATCAAAAGGTCGAAACGGTGACTCCGGAGTAATGGACGTGATGAAGATGATTGGTGCTTTCACCACTTGTTTGGAAAGTTTCACACGAAAGTTTGAAAACTCTAACTCCTATACCCAATCCTATAAGGATATCACCCCAAACGCTCGTGACGTGTGGGTGAAAAAGAGTACTCATGCATAAGTATTATAACATGTCCATGCATTAATTCTTCCTATCTTATGTGACTATGCTTGGGTGTTTGTTTTTATGCTTGCCTGATTGTGTTCCTGCTTTAAATGTCTTTACATGATTTGTTTTTGATATTTTTTTTTTGGTCAAAAATTCAAAAACATATAAAAAGTATAAAATCTAAAAGGTTTGATCAACGTTGTTGAGTTTTTGTCATAAACTTGTTTTTCCTTGTACCTTTGTACTAATGGCTTTTGCATTCATGAGCGTAGCTTGTTTTCATTGCACTCATATCAATATGGGAAAAATCTTGAAATCTATGTGATTGTTGTAAATAGATCTTCAAACTTGTCATGGATGATTAGTCAGTGATTTTGTTGATCTTGAGACATGCATAGACTTGTGTCTATATATCTTCCCACTCTTTATTTTTTGTTTTTGCTTAAAAGAGCTCTTCAAATGTAAATCTCCAAATGAAAAGAGATATTGAGCTGCAAAAGCCCATCGCACATACTAGTATTTGACTAGGAAAAAAAGAAAGTGACTCAAAATATAATGTATGATGCCCAAAAGCCAAAGGATTATTCATCAAGTTGAAATATCAAAATTTCAGGCATCGATCTCCAAAATGAGATATTTTGTTTCAAAAAGATCAAATGAAATGTTGTATTTGAAGCCAAATGAAAAGCTTCCATGTGATGTTATAAAGTTCTTGTGGGAGGTCATATATGCATATTTCTATAATTGAGATGGATCACATTATCTAGTGCTAATTGTGTATGCCTTGGTTGAATTGATCATTGAAGCTTCACATTAGACTAAGGACTATCTCATTGTTGATATCCACACACATCACACATGCTTATGATCAATGAATGTCTTATTCATTTGTGTAATTGTACTTGTTAAAATGTGTTTCACATGCTCAATTTTTGTTGATCAAGCATAAAAAGATTTTTGAGTATTTTTAGGTGTTTTTAAAAAATTCTTTTTGTTTTAGAAAAATGTCAAAAATTTCAAAAACTGTTTTGTCCTGTTTTGGCGACTTATTCTCGGGTCTGTCCAGTCGCATGCCCCAGTTGCAAGCTCTATACAGATTGTTTTCGCGTCTCTCTGGCATGTCAATACCCAAGTCGCGAAAAAGACTTAGAAAATTTTTCAAAATCTGGATTACTATGCTTCATCGCGTCTTGATGTGGTGACTTTGTCGTGAGTGGAGGAAAAGTCGCGAGAATTACACAGAATGTTTCGCGGCTCAACTCGCAGTTAACTCACGGTTGGAACCTCCAGTCGCGAAAAACACTTAGACAAATTTTTCAAAATTTCTCTTTGAAGTGTTCTGGTGACTGGACCTGGCGACTTTGACGCGACTTGTTACAGTCGCGAAAAACGCGTGTTTTGCCTCGAATATTTGTGATTGTTCATTGTCTCAACCGTGTTCTCTCTCAAACTCACCGTGTTCTTCTCAAAGATCTATGTGTTCTTCATCATTTCTTCATTAATCTTCAAGAAAAAGGTATGGGTTTTCATATTTTCATTACCTATTTCATGAGTATAAGCCTTTTTCCTTGGAATTTGGGTTGTTTTGATCGGTTGAGTTATTTTGGGTTTCTACTATGGGTTTGAATCAATTTGTTGATTTTGCTTGTATAGGTTCCGTTGATTTCACTTATCTAACGCATGTTATGCCTGTTAATCATACTTGTCCTCCCTCATTGTGTGCTTATATTGACTTCTCCTTTGTTGAGGTTCCCTACCCATCGTGATATGTCCTGTTGGAATTTGATTAAGTCATAGGGGTTTTTAAAGATTTAGTTTGACTTTCTGTTGTGTGTGTCTACACATTGATGATCATCGCACATCTACATTTTATGTCCTGCATTGTGAACCATATGGGTTTTTGCCCTGTGTCTGCATTATAACATTTTAGGGTTTAATTCCCTTTCTGATAGTGTTGTCATACTGTATTGTATGTTATATCCTTAGAATTTTTATCACTATGTGGTATGATCTACTGGTTTAATCTTTTTATTTTCATCTAATTTGGCACTGACGTTTTGAATGTTTCATCTATTGTGTTCTGTCCTGGTGGTTTTTGTTGTCATTGATTTTTCAGATGACTCCTACAAAGAAGAAAACTGTTGCCAAGAAAAGTGACAGAAGAATGAAGATGGACAACTCTAAGTTCAGGTCTCCTCAGCATTTTGAGAGATACACCCAATTTTACCTGAAGGCACCTATTATTCAAGAGAGATTTGTGGACATGGCAAATCTAAAAGATACCTTCATTCCTGGCTGCTTTGAGGGAAGAGATTGGAAGAAGTTACTGAGTAATCTCCCTGGAGTATGTGATCCTCTGATTAGGGAGTTTTATGCTAATGCTGTGCTAAGAGAGAATGAGATCAACTGTTGGGTAAGAGGACATGAATTCATACTAGATGTGGATGGCATTGATGAGGTGCTAGGTTTTGAGGCAATGGATGATCATGATTTCACACATTACAAGGATAGAATGATGTCCATAGAAACTACTCAAGCACATATTGGGGGAGTTAGAGAAGGGAAATGTCTAAACACAAATGCATTTCCAGCAGACATGAGATGTCTAACTGTTATAAAGATGTTCAACCTTTATCTTGTGAGGAAGTTGACAACAATCAATAATGCTAGAGCAATTTTTCTAATGGAGCTCAAGAAAAGGACTTTCATAGACATCAGTGCTCATATATACTATACCATTGTTGATGAGACCAGAACAACCTCCAGAGCCAAGCTGATCTTCCTTAGTCTTCTCATGAGAATTTTTAGGCTAAAAGGGGTGGAAATTCCTCAAAATATAGGACTCATATCTACTCCATCAGCAATTAACAACCTAACCATCTCAAGGATACGAGTGCGTCTTCCAGGTGATCAAGAAGGAGGTGAAGGCATGGAAACTGAAATAGAAGCTACTGGTCAACTCTCAAGTTCAAGAGGTCGCAGTAAGAGTAGCAAAGCATCATCTTCATCAGAAGTACCTCCAGATGCATTCCAGATCATCCTTGAAATGATTGATGGAGTCAAAGATATGCAGAATGAACAGACTGACAAGCTAACTGCACTCCAAGATAAAATGAACATTCTCTTAGCAAAACTTGACAGCTTCACTACACAGCAGTGACCCTTTGGCCATTCCAGTCAAAAAGGGGGAGATTTTTTAGTGGAGGATAGCTGGGGATTGCTCTTAAGGGGGAGCACTTGTTGAGGGGGAGCACTTATTATTATATTTTCTTTCTTATGTCTTGAAATTACTTTATCTTTCTGCTAAACACATTTGGTATAAACTGTTGGATATGGTACTTTGTTTTGGCACTATGGTTTATATATTAGATGTCTTTCAGTTTTATTTTGTACCTATGCTTCTGTAGCCTTTTATTTTGTACCTTTGCTTATGTGGCATTCTGGTTATGTTTTGTACCTGGCTTTGTAAGCACTATGTCTTCTTGCCTTGTGGCTTTCGTACTTTGTGTTTAACTGTTATGCTTTTATCTTTTAGTTCATCACTCTTGTGCCCTGTGTTGGATTTTTTTATCCTTAATGCAAGTACGTAGTGTTGTTGCATTGATTGAGTGTTGAACATGCAAATGATACTTGTTGTTGAGCTTATTAGATTGCATGTCCGGATGTTCATTTCTTGTGAGAATGAGCATTGTGATCACTATTTATAGTGATTGTTTGTTTTTGGTCAAGTCATGCTCTATTGCTTTAATCCATTTTGCTTCATCGCATTGTGCTTGCTTCATATGCAATACAAGTTTTTCTGCATACAATGAACATATTGTATGGTTGCTTTTCAGGAGATACTTGTACTTATGATTCAAGAGCTTCACAGATCTTAGAGTTAGGTGTGAGTGAGTTTTGTTCAACTGTTCCCAACTCACACGTTAAGTCTAGAGTTTGTTGTAGGGTTTTGTAATAGAATAGCCAAAGGGGGAGATTGTAAGGTTGAAATTTATCAACCATTTTGTTGGATTTATTCCATGCCAATTTTCTTGTATTTTTAGCATTTAGAAACCCTGTATTTAGGTGGGAATCATGTAAGGGTAGTGTGTGAGGGAGTGTGAAGAATTGCTCAAGATTGTGCTGCAGAACAAGGACTCGCGACTGGACTTCGCTTGTGTCTCGCGATTGGCAAGCCGCCAGATGTTGCACACGAGAGAAGTGTGCAGAGGAGAACCTGCGACTGGATCTCGCGGGTGGCTTGCGACTGGAAAGCTGCCAGAATTTGAACCGTTGTGCCAGCTGTTGCACTACAGGATAAAAATTCCAGACTGGCTTTTCAATTTGTTCGCGGCTTGAACTTGCGACTTAGCCAAGCCGCCAGCTAACTCTGTTATGAAAAATCTGTCTCTTCACATTCCAAACACCCACCAGTATATATACCCCTTTTACCCATGAGATGTAGAGAGCTTCCAGAGAGAATTTTGAGAGAGAAATCCTAGAGAAAAACAAGATTGACTCATCCACAATCTTTGCCTTGTGACTCTACAAATTCCTCTACTCTCCTCCTCTCCATTGTAGATCCTTGAGAGGTACTTTAGCCAAAACCTTTTATCACCTCACCCATACCTGTGAGAAGGCTTTTTGGTGCTTTGGGAAGCAATTAGGAAGGAGCCAATTTATATTGGTAGATGCTATGACTAGTAGCGGGATCCGGGAAGCTAAAGAAAAAATAGGTTCGGCGTAACCTCGTTCGAGCAAGAAGCTTGGAGGGCTTAGGTATCTGGGTAGATTAGGCTTGGAGAGTCTATTGCTGTCCTTGTATCCTAACTACATTCTTTAGTGGATCATTTTGACCATTTGGAGGGCGGCGGAGAGGTTTTACATCGAAGGCTTCGGTTTCCTCTTCGATAACACATCTTGTGTTATCCTTTTGTTTGCATCTCTCTTCCCTTTATCTTTGTCATTTAATTTTTGTTATGAATGTGATTTTATTTGACTTACATGGTTTATCAATTCTGTTTTATGCTTTAAATCATTTTCCGCACGTTTATCATTTGTGTTAAAGCTTGAATTGATAATTTGTAAATTGGGGGTCTAAACGTTCATAGTGTTTTATACGCTATTTGAACTTTCAAAACTAAATATAAATTGTATGAGTAATTGGTAATGCCTTTTGGTCTAACTAATGCACCAAGTACATTCATGAGGTTAATGAACCATGCATTGCGTGCATTTATAGGCAGATTTGTTGTGGTCTATTTTGATGATATTTTGATGTATAGCAAAAACTTAGATGAGCATATCGAACATCTACATTGTGTGCTTGCTGTTTTGAGAAAAGAAACACTATATGCCAATTTAAAGAAATGTTCATTTTGCATGGACAAAGTTGTGTTTCTTGGTTATGTTGTTAGTGCGAAAGGAATTGAGGTGGATGAGGAAAAGGTGAAGGCTATCAAGGAATGGCCCACACCTAAGTCAATCACTAAGGTAAGAAGTTTTCATGGTTTGACTAGTTTTTGTCGCCGATTTGTCAAAGATTTCAGTACACTAGTCGCACCACTCACTGAAATTGTTAAAAAATTTATGGGTTTTAAATGGGGTAGTGAGCAAGATCGTGCATTTATTGAAATTAAAGAAATGTTATGTAGTGCTCCTTTATTAACATTACCTGATTTGTCTAAAACTTTTGAGATTGAGTGTGATGCCTCAGGAATAGGTATTGGAGCTGTTTTGATGCAGGAGAAGCAGCCAATAGCCTATTTTAGTGAAAAGCTAAATGGGGCAGCTTTGAACTACCCAACATATGACAAGGAGCTTTACGCATTGGTAAGAGCATTGGAGACGTGGCAACATTACCTTTGGTCGAAAGAATTTGTCATACATACTGACCATGAGTCCTTGAAGCACTTGAAGGGACAAGGTAAGTTGAATAGAAGACATGCCAAGTGGGTGGAATTCATTAAGACCTTTCCTTATGTAATCAAATACAAACAAGGTAAGGAAAATATTGTGGCTGATGCATTATCAAGAAAGTATACCCTTGTCTCTACTTAAAATGCAAAGTTATTAGGATTTGAATATGTTAAGGAATTGTATGCCAATGATGATGATTTTGCTAGTGTGTATGGAGCATGTGAGAAGGCAGCGTTTGGTAAATTCTATAGACTAGATGGGTACTTGTTTAGAGAGAATAGACTTTGTGTGCCTAATAGTTCTTTGTGTAAGTTGCTTGTGCGTGAAGCACATGGGGGTGGTTTGATGGGTCATTTTGGTGTAAGGAAGACTTTAGACGTGCTACATGAACATTTTTTTTTTTTTTTTTTGCCAAAGATGAAACGTGATAAGGAGAGAGCTTGTGCTAGATGCATTACCAGTAGGCAGGCCAAATCTAGAGTCTTACCTAATGGATTATACACCCCTCTGCTCGTACCTAGTGCACCTTGGATCGATATTTCTATAGATTTTGTTTTAGGCTTGCCTAGGTCAAGGAAAGGTAGGGTTTCAATTTTTGTGGTTGTTGATAGGTTTTCTAAGATTGCACATTTCATATCTTGTCATAAAACTGATGATGTAACCCACATCGCTGGTTTGTTCTTTAGAGAGATAGTACGGCTCCATGGTGTTCTTAGGAGTATTGTGTCTGATCGTGATGTTAAGTTCCTTAGCTATTTTTGGAAAGTCTTGTGGGGAAAGTTGGAAACTAAACTATTGTTTTCGACTACATGTCACCCCCAAACGGATGGACAAACTGAGGTAGTAAATAGAACTTTATTTACTTTGTTGTGTATTATAATTCAGAAGAACTTGAAAAATTGGAAGGATTGTTTGCCATTCATTGAGTTTGCATATAATCGAAGTGTTCATTCTACTATTAATTTTTCACCATTTGAGATTGTTTATGGTTTTAATCCACTAACTCCGTTGGATTTGCTGCCTTTACCAGTTAATGAAATGACTAGTTTGGATGGTCAAAAGAAGGCTGAGATGGTGAAGTAACTCCATGAAAGTGTACGGCAACATATAGAAAAGAAAAATGAACAATATGCGACCAAAGCCAACAAGGGCCGTCGACAAGTCCTCTTTGAGCCGGGTGATTGGGTTTGGGTGCATATGAGAAAAGAAAGATTTCCAACCCATAGGCAGTCCAAGCTACATCCTAGAGGGGATGGTCCGTTTCAAGTCCTTGAGAGAATCAATGATAATGCATACAAGTTGGATCTTCCAGGTGCGTATAACATTAGTGTTACATTTAATGTTTCTGATCTTTCTCCTTTTGATGTAGGTGACGATTCGAGGACGAATCCTTTTGAAGAGAGGGGAATGATGAGAATCAACAAGCATTCAAGGATCCATTGCATGTTCTAGTTACGCCTATTACTAGAGTAAGATCCAAGAAGATCAAAGAAGCACTTAATGGGCTGATTCAAGAGATTTGAGCTAATTCTAATGCAGAACATTCCAAGCATGGCCCAAAGGAAGATGAAGGCATAATAAATTTAATCCAAGCTATTGAGGGCTGATCTGGCTTAATTGGACCTGATTTGTAGCGAAGATTAATGGCTGATTGACTTTCCAGCTCCATATAAGTTAATAGATATTTTTCCTAATCTGGATCTTCTAATTTCAGACCAAATCTACCTTAATTTTTGGCTTTTATCATTTAAAATGTTTTTTTAGCTATTTTTCTATTTTGGATTGCTAATTTCAGGCCGAATCAGCTTTTATTTAGGGTTTTATTATTTAGTACGTTTTTATTAACTTTCCAGCTCCATATCAATTGATAGATATTTTTTTCTAATCTGGATCTTCTAATTTCAGACCGGTTCTTCTTATTTTAGACTAGATCTACCTTAATTTTAGGCTTTAATTATTTAGAACATTTTTTTAGCTATTTTCCTATTTTGGATCTGCTAATTTTAGACCGAATCAGCTTTCATTTAGGGTTTTATTATTTAGTACGTTTTTTTTTTTTTTTCTATTTTCATTCATGTCTTATAAATCGCATGCACTCATTGTAATAGAGAGATTATTGAATAAAAATTAGAAAAAGGTGAGTGTTTGCTCTCTTTTTTTTTGTTCTTCAAGAAATGTGAACTTATCAGGGATTCTTCCTTGTGGCGTTCAAACTTTAAACCTTCAATTCCAGATTCCATTATAATCATTGGGTTAAAGATCTATTATTTATACTTTTGGTTCGCGTTTCTCTTATAATCGTTGGGACAGGGTTCTATAAAAATCTGAATTTTAGCTTTCTTGGGCAAATATTCCAATATCATTTGTTGGGTCTCAAAGCATGTCGATTAAGGTTCGCATCATTTGGTATCAGAGCACAAGTTCTAAAATCAAGTTAAAATTGAGCTCCAAGCTCGAAAAAAAAAAGTGAAAAAAAAGAGATGGTAATTATTGAGAACATTGTGGAAGATTCAATTGAGGTCAAATATGAGGATGAATCCACAACTCACAATCCTCAAGTCTCAATTTTATTTGTTGAAGATGACAATACAATATATTGATTTTCTTGGAGTAGAAAATTTTAATTTTATTTTCAACCTTTTGTTGATTGATGTTGCAAATAAATTGAAAGTAGATTAGAAGAAATTTTATGCTACACTTTATAAAGGATTCAAGTTTCAAAACCGGATCAAGTTTTTAAAGTATTCAAAGTATTTGTTTATTTGGAGCGGAAGATTTCGGATTTCAAAGATCAACTCGAGGACGAGTTTGTTTCAAGGGGAGGGGTCTAATGTAGGACACAATTTACTATTTAATTATTGTAATTTTTTATTTTTGGTATTTTTATGTAAAAACCGTTATTTTAGGTTTAGGTGATTTGTTTCCTTATTTTTAGGAGCATTTAATGCTTTTTAGGTCAAATTTGATTCCTAATATGGTTAGGTATTAATTAGGAGTTATTTTAGAATATATTTTCTTGTCTGTCAAGTTTTATGGAGTCCTAAAATAGGCTCTTAAGTCTGTAAACGTTTTTTTATAGATTATTTGAATAAAAATAAGAAAAAATGTGAGGCTTTGTGCTTCTTTTTGGTTCTTCAAGAATTGTGAACTTATCAGAGATTCTTCCTGATGAAAAATTACATGCTTGTAACACATACAAAACATACGCAGCGAAAAATTAATGAATCTACTTCATTCGCAATTTATAACATGCACTATGTAAATTTCAGAATATAGAATCATGAGAGTGTACCTTGGTGAGGTGAATTTCAAAACAAAGATCAGAAGTACTTCGGAACACTTTTAATCTACACTCCAATTCCACTTACGCCCAAGATGTGTGATCTCTCAATCAATTATATGTGTTTTTTCTAAAGAGAATGAAAGTGTCTAACTAACATACAAAATCATTTCATATTCATAAAATTCTGTATATTTCTCTTCTCATAACTGATTATCTAATTAGGCTAGCCTTTTGGGCATTTCCAATTGGGCTTTAGTGTGTGGCTTGGAATGGGTTCAAAAGGGACTAATAAGACACTAGCTCCAATGGGCCTTGGGCTTTTCTGTTAACTCTTGACAAGTCTAAAGTTACCATTAATTATATTTAATACCACAATATAAATATAATTGCATTCTATGCCTTATTAATAAATTATATCCTAAGACTTAATTGTATATGTAACCCCTTCATAAAATATTCGTAGTAATACAAAGTCATGAATTTAAACTGCCACTTTGTAAATTACTACATCTTAATTCTTGAATACCCGGTTTAATCCCTTAAAGTTATTCATCATATATTTATGAAATCCATCATATATTTATGAAATCCAATTTCATAAATACATACTTTAGTAATTTCTTACCAAAGTGGTTAGAGCTAACTCTCTGAATAATTGAACCCATTAAACTTATCTCAAAGGAATATTTTGTATCTCCGTTAAGAGACTATGAATTCCATCTTGAGAATATATATTCCATCAACACTAAATGTCGCTGCCTAACATACTGAGGTTTTGACTGTTACTTTAGATCTTACTCCTGATATATCAAAGCAACCTACACTTCACGATCAGGTCCATTATTCTCTCAGGATTAAGAGTTCATGCAATAGAAGTCGTGAGATTTATTATTCATTTGACAGTCGTTAGGAGAATAATAAATCTTACAGCGGTCCAATTCAATATGTCTTAACTCTTAAAACATATTAACATATCAACTAAAAGTCTCAACTTCCATGATCAAGACAAATCATCTTAGCTGATATGTTATAGTCTTCGCAAATGAAATGCCCAATTTCATCACTGAATACAAACTATAATTCTAAGTTTACAAAGAACTTGTGATTTATATCTTCTGTGACTTTTCACATAAATCACATACTATGCATCTAATGGACTATTTGATAATGTCCGAATATTCATATTACCATTATTTTAGATAATAATAAAACAACTTTATTAATTACAATATTAAGTCATACATGATGCCATACATGATGCCATACTTGATGTCATACTTGATATCATACATAGTATCATATAATAGGATTTAAGGGCACTAATCCTAACAATCTCCCACTTGCCCTAAAGACTATTGTGCACTAATCTAACACCCATTCCCTCCAAATGTGACTCGAAGGTCCTTTGAGGCAAGGCTTTGGTAAAGGGATCTGCTAGATTATTTGCACTTTCTATCTTTGCTATTACTACATCTCCACAAGCAACAATGTCTCGAATGATGTGGTACTTTCTCTCAATGTGCTTTTCTTTCTTGTGATTCCTTGGATCTTTGGATTGTGCAACCGCTCCACTATTGTCGCAAAACATTGTGATGGGAACTTGCTCCATTCTCACAACACCAAGATCATAAAGGAATTTCTTGAGCCAAACAGTTTTCTTTGCCACCTCATAAGCAGTAACATATTCAGCTTCCATAGTGGAGTCCGCAATACAAGATTGCTTAACACTCCTCCAACTTATGGCTCCACCTCCCAAGGTGAACACACAACCTGAAGTGGATTTTCTGGAATCAAGATCTGATTGAAAATCTGAATCTGTATAGCCAATAGGAATCAAATCCTCACTATGGTAAACAAGCATATAATCTCTTGTTCTTTGTAGATACTTAAGAATATGCTTTACAGCTTGCCAATGTTTTGGTCCTAGATTTGATTGATATCGGCTGACCATGCCAACTGAATAACAGATATCTGGTCTAGTACAAAGCATGGCATACATGAGACTTCCTACTGCTGAAGTATAAGGAACTTGTCTCATCATATTTATCTCCTCTTGAGACTTAGGCCGTTGGTCATCAAACAGAGGAACTCCATGTCTGAAAAGGAGTAATCCTTTCTTGGAGTTTTGCATGCTAAAATGTTCTAGAACCTTATTTATATATCCAGCTTGTGATAAGCCTAACATCTTATTCTTACGATCTTGCCAAAGTTTGATCCCTAGAATAAAGTTAGCCTCACCTAAGTCCTTCATATCAAATTGGCTTGACAACCAAACCTTTACTGATGACATTATCCCTACATCATTTCTAATGAGTAGAATATCATCAATATAAAACACTAGGAATATTATTACTTTATCTTGATGTCTTTTGTACACATAAGGTTCATCAAAAATTTGTTCAAAACCAAATGACTTGATTGCTTGATCAAATTTGATATTCCATGACCTAGATGCTTACTTAAGTCCATAAATGGACCTTTTCAACTTGCATACCAAATGCTCTTGGTTCTTTGCTATGAAACCTTCTAGTTGCTTCATATAAATTTTCTCTTCAAGATTGCCATTGAGAAATGCAGTCTTGACATCCATTTGTCAAATCTCATAATCATAATGAGCAACAATGGATAAGAGAATTTTAATAGATTTAAGCATTGCTACTGGTGAAAAGGTTTCTTCATAATCAATACCTTCTTTTTTAGTAGACCCTTTCGCCACTAGTTTTACTTTAAAGGTTTCAACCTTTCCATCTATCCCTCTCTTCCTCTTGTAAAACTATTTGCAACCAACAGGTTTAATGCCGTTAGGCGCCTCTACAAGATCCCAAACTTGATTGGAATACATGGAATTTAATTCAGATTTCATAGCTTTGACCCAATGATGTGCATCTATATCATTCATAGCCTCTTCAAAATTGTAGGGATCCGATTCAGCCTATTCTGAGATAGCTTCATAAGTTTCTCCCAAACCTATAAATCTTATAGGAGGCCGAAAAATTCTCCCACTACGACGAGGCACCTGTGTACTAAACATCTCATGATTAGTATCTTGTGGTGTATCCAATACAGCCACATCATCCCTAGTTTTATCCATTGGTTGTTCAATTACAGGTTCATTCATTTTAGCCAATACAACTCTTCTTCTAGGAGTAAAATTGTTCATATAGTCATTTTCCAAGAATTTAGCATTTGTATTAACAAAAACTTTGTTTCTTTACGACTATAGAATAAATAGGCCCTAGTTTCTTTTGGATAACCCACAAGCAAACACACTTCTGATTTTGATTCCAATTTATCAAGCTTCCCTTTTAACACGTGCTGGACAACCCCAAATGTGGAGATATTTCATACTAGGCTTACGCCTGCTCCACAATTTCATGGGTGTTTTGGAAACAGATTTTGATGGGGCTAAATTTAAAAGATGTATTGCTGTATTTAAGGCATAACCCCAAAAAGAAATCGGTAAAGTTGAGTAACTCATCATGGACCTAACCATATCTAAAAGAGTACTATTCCTTCTTTCTGCTACACCATTTTGTTGGGGAGATCCAGGTACAGTCAATTGGAATACAATCCCATTTTCAATCAAGTAATCCTTGAAAACCCTAAGAAGGTATTCACCACCACGATCAGATCGAATAGATTTTATGTGTTTACCTAATTGATTTTCAACTTCAGCCCTATATTCTTTGAAGTTTTCAAAGGCTTCGAACCTCCGTTTTACTAGGTACACATAACCATATCTTGAGTAATCATCGGTAAAAGTGATGAAATACTCATAACCTCCTTTGGCTTGAGTTGACATAGGACCACATACATCCGTATGGACTAATTCAAGCAATTCTTGGGCTCTTCTACCTTTTGCATTGAAAGGTCGTTTAGTCATTTTACCTTCCAAACAAGATTCACAAACTGAAAAATCATCAAAGTCCAAAGGCTCTAAGAGTCCATCTTTGATCAGTCTTTGAATTCTGTTTGGATTAAATGACCCAAACGTAAGTGCCAAAGATATGCATCATTAGTAGAAGGAAACTTTCTCTTTAATGATTTTACGTGAGAGTTATTATCTAATTCAGAATTATATAATTCATGCTTATTAGGAGTTAAAATATAAAGACCATCCACAATATTGCCAGAACAAATAAATGCTTTATCCTTTTTTATTATAATATTGTCTTTAAGGATAACACAATATCCATGTTTACCCAAATAAGCTGCAGAAATTAAATTCCTACGAATATTAGGTATATACAGACAGTCATCTAATATTAAATCCATAGACTTAAAACATAAATTATAAACACCAACAGCTACAACTAGAATCCTGCTCCCATCAACCAAAGTAAGAAATAATTCCCCTTCATTAAGCCTTTTGGTCTCCTAGAACCCTTGCAAAGAATTGCAGATATGATTAGTACAACTTGAATCCACACACCAGGAATCCATGGGATTTTGTACTAAACATATTTCAAGAAGGAATGAAATTTTCATACCCTTATTATTGGAAGCCTTGAACTTTGGACAATTCTTATTCCAATGTCCTTTTTCACCATAATGAAAACATTTTCCTTTCAGCTTCTTTCTTTTGTCGGCAACCCCTAAGGCAATTTGTTTACCCTCTTGCTTGGTGAAGTCCTTCTTCTTCTTCTTACCCTTGCCTTTTGACTTAGGTTGAGAAGTAGAAACTTCACCCACATTGGCTTCAACACTAGAAGTACCAAGGATGCCTTCCGCCGCTACCAACTCATTCATTAATTCAGACAAAGAATAAATCTTTTTGTTCATGTTATAATTAAGTCTGAATTCCTTGAATGATTCCGGTAGTGACTGAAGTATCATATCCACTTGGGATTCTCCATCAATGTCGGCACCTAAAACTTCCAATGTATTCAGATTAGAGATCATTATAAGACAATACTCTCTTACTGAACTACCATCAACCATTTTGGTATTATAAATTTGCCTCATGGTTTCTTGCCTTGTAAAACGGCCTTGCTCACCAAACATCTCCTTCAGACTTAGCATAATGTCCGAAGCTAGTTCTACATCCTGCATTTGATGCTGTAGAACATTTGAAATAGATGCTAGGATGTAGCACTTGGCCATCTCATTAGATTTCTGCCAATGATCATATCGTTGTTTTTCCTCAAGAGGAGCATCTAATGAAGGAAAGCTAGGACATGGTTTAGTAAGCACATATTTGTGCTCTTCAGCAGTGAGAACTACGTCCAAATTTCTTTTCCAGTCAACATAGTTGGATCCAGTTAGTTTGTTTTGATTAAGAATGGTCACAAGTGGACTAAATGATGCCATGTTCAAATCTTGAAATAATAAACATGAATATAATAAGTAAACTGGACATTATCAATTTAGTATATAAACATAAAATATGGAACCTTAATAAAACCATAATATAATATATGCAACGACAACCCAATCCCGCAATTAATATTCCTCGGAAGCGAGGTCATACCAATCACTATAATTAAGCGAGGATTATCTTCATTATTAATGCTATCATAGTAACTCTTACCAAACAAAAATAATTTGCCGTTTTTCCTTTAGCCTCTAAGTAATAATGCATAGCTCCAAAGGGAGGTTAACATCATACTTAATCTACTGTACACCATTGCTTAGAATCAATGTGAGTCACCAAGTAACTCCATGGAAGCGTGGTCGTTCTCAATGTAAAAACACACTTCATCTATCATTAAGAAGTTGAACTTGTAGTACCATGAATTAAACACCCTCCGAAGGGAGCAAGGCATATACACCTAGGAGAGGTACTTAATCACACTACTATAAACCGACAATGAAGGCTGTGAGATGCAACCCTTGCATCTCTCTTCCACTAGAAGTTTTAAATTAAAGGTTTTTATCTTTTAAACATGCATAAACTAATTACACACATCCTTGCACTTTATATATGTGAAAGCATTTTTAAAAAAAAATTCTGAAAACATGTTGAGCAAAAAATTATCGCGACTAAGCGCTAGTCGCGAAACATGTTGAGCAAAAAATTGAAAACACAAGAAATCAAAAAGAAACTTTCGCCACTGTCTCGCGGGTATCTCGCGACTGAACACTTCCCGCGAAAAAAATTTTGTGCTTAAGTAGCATTTTTCGCGGGTAGCTTTGCGAGTAAGCTTACCCGCGAAAAACTCATGTTTTCAGTTTTTCAAGTTTAAATATTAACAGTTTTCAACGGTTTTCATAAACAAACAACCACCATATGAACATAACAGATGGAAATTAATATCAAAACTGAATTCTATTGATGCTATAGCCTTAAAGATCAATTTAAAATACTTAAATTCAATATTTAAACAATATCATAACATCAATATCAGTTTTTATCAAATCATAGTTTCAACAACCATGCAGAAAATTAAATGCAAATATAATCTTCTAACATCATGAAACTATTATGTCTAATTCCAAAACTCACAAAACATGTTATACAGATTCGAAATGAAGACCGCTCTGATACCATTTGATAGAAAATTACATGTTTGTAACGCATACAAAACATACGCAGCGAAAAATTAACGGATCTACTTCATAAGCAATTGATAACATGCACTATGTAAATTTTAGAATATAGAATCAAGAGAGTGTACCTTGGTGCGGTGAATTTCAAAACAAATATCAGAAGTACTTAGAAACACTTTTAATCTTCACTCCAATTCCACTTACCCCCAAGATGTTTGGTCTCTCAATCAGTTATGTGTTTTTTTTAGAGAGAATGAAAGAGTGTCTACCTAACATACAAAACCATTTCATATTCATAAAATTCTGTATGTTTCTCTTCTCATAACTGATTATCTAATCGGGCTAGCCTTTTGGGCCTTTGCAATTGGGCTTTAGTGTGTGGCTTGGAGTGGGACCAAAAAGGACCAATAAGACACTAGCTCCAATGGGTCTTGAGTTTTTCTGTGAACTCTTGACAAGTCCAAAGTTACCATTAATTATATTTAATACCACTATATAAATATAATTGCATTCTACGCCTTATTAATAAATTATATCCCAAGACTTAATTGTACATGCAACCCCTTCATAAAATATTCGTAGTAATATAAAGTCATGAATTTAGACTGCCACTTTGTAGATTACTACATCTTAATCCTTGAGTACCTAGTTTAATCCCTTAAAGTTATTCATCATATATTTATGAAATCCAATTTCATAAATATATACTTTAGTAATTTCTCCACTTCTATGATCAAGACAAATCATCTTAACTGATATATTATAGTCTTCGCAGATGAAATGGCCAATTTCATCACCGACTACAAACTATAATTCTAAGTTTACAAAGAACTTGAGATTTATATCTTCTGTGACTTTTCACATAAATCACATACTATGCATCTCTAGACTATTTGATAATGTCCAAATATTCATGTTACCATTATTTTAGATAATAATAAACAACTTTGTTAATTAAAATATTAAGTCATACATGATGTCATACTTGATATCATACATAGCATCATACAATAAGATTTAAGGGCATTAATCCTAACACTTCCTTGTGGCGTTCAAACTTTATACCTTCGGTTCGTGATTCCATTATAATCATTGGGTCAAAGGTCTGTTACTTATACTTTTGGTTCGTGTTTCTCTTATAAACGTTAGGTCAAGGTTCTATAAAAATATGAATTTTAGCTTTCTTGAGCAAATATTACAATATTATTTGTTGGGTCTCAAAGCGTGTCAATTGAGGTTCACATCACAAAACTTTTGAAAATGATCAAAATTCCCCTAAAATAAGCCAAAATAAACTTTATTTTTTAGATTTTGGTGGTGTTTTAGTCAGTTTAAAGTCGTTTTGTTCATTCTAGCCGATTTTAGGGCATTTTTTTTATTATTGTCGTTTTTATTATATGTTTTCGCCAATTCAGGGGTATTTTGGTTGTTTTAGAGGTTTTGCAGTTATCTTAGTCGTTTCAGAGATTTTGAGGTCGTCTTCGTCAATTAAGAGGTTTCAGGAGTTTTTCTTTTGAATATTTTGTGGTTTTGGGGACATTTTTGTGATTTTGGAAGTATATCGGTCATTCTAGTGATTTAAGGGTATTTTTTTGTCAAAAAAAAATTATTTTACCCATTAGAGTAGCCAAAATATCAAAAAACCTTTAAATACACCAAAAGCTATTGAATGAGCCACTTAGAACTGCCAAAATGACTAAAATACACCATGGATGTCCAAAATATCCCAAAACCGTAGAAAACGACTAAAACACCTCCAAAACGACCACAATGTCCCAAAAAATACCATTGAAACCTCAAAAATAAGAAAAAATACACTCGAAAATGATCAAAATATCCCAAAAATAAGCCAAAATAAACTTGATTTTTTAGATTTTGGGGGTGTTTTGGTCGGTTTAAAGTCGTTTTGCTCATTCTAGCCGATTTTAGGGCATTTTGCTCGTTTTAACAATGTTAAGGTGTATTTTTTTTATTTTTTTATTTTTGATATTTTTTTATGTTTTTTTTTTATGTTTGGGGAATTTTGGTCATTTATGAGGTACCGAGATTTGACTGCCCATTTTTGCAGATTCAGTGGTATTTTGGTCATTTTAGAGGTTTTGCGGTTATCTTAGTCATTTTACAGATTTTGAGGCTGTCTTCATCATTTAAGAGGTCTCGGGGGGGTTTTTTTGGACATTTTGGGGTTTTGGGGGTATTTTGGTAATTAATGTGATTTTGGGAGTATATTGGACACTCAGGTGAATTCAAGGGAATTCTTTTGGGAGTATATTGGCCACTCAAGTGAATTCAATGGTATTCTTTTGGCAAAAAAAAATTATTTTACGTGTGAGAATTACCAAACATCAAAAAACCTTTAAATATACCAAAACCTCTACAATGACCCCCTTAGAACTGCCAAAATGACTAAAATGCAGCACGAATGATCAAAATATTCCAAAACTAAGGAAAATGACCAAAATGCCCCCAAAACAACTACAATACCCCTGAAAACTTTCAAAATGACCAAAATACCATTGAAACCTCAAAAATAAGCAAAATAACATCGAAACTTCTTAAAATCACCAAAATACACCCAGACAAAGCCAAAATACACTCGATTTTTTAGATTTTGGGAGTATTTTGGTCGATTTCGAGTTATTTTTCTCGTTCCAGAGGATTTTGGGGAATTTTGCTAATTTTAGCAAAATGGAGGTGTATTTTTTAAGCGTGTTAGATGTTTGGGGCATTTTGCTAATTTACGAGATATCGAGATTTGACTGCGCATTCTAACCGTTTTAGGGGTATTTTGGTGTTATTTTTGTCGTTTAAGAGATTTTGAGACTATTTTGATCAGTTAAGAGGTTTCGGGGGTTTTTTTTTTTTTGAATATTTTGTGCTTTTGGGAGTATTGTGGTGATTTTAGGAGTATATTTTATGCTTAAGGGTATTTTTTTCTCAAAAAAAAAAATTATTTCACCTCTGAGAGTTGCCAAAATATCAAAAAACATTTAAATACACCAAACGCTATTGAATGAGCCACTTAGAACTGCCAAAACGACAAAAATACACCATGGATGTCCAAAATATTTCAAAACCGTCGAAAATGACTAAAATGCCTCGAAAACGACCATAATATCCCAAAAAATACCATTGAAACCTCAAAAATAAGCAAAATACACTCAAAAATAATCAAAATATCCCAAAAATAAGCCAAAATAAACCTTATTTTTTAGATTTTGGGGGTGTTTTGGTCGGTTTAAAGTCATTTTGCTCATTCTAGCCGATTTTAGGGCATTTTGCTCGTTTTAACAATGTCGAGGTGTATTTTTTTGATTTTTGATTTTTGATTTTACGTTCTTTTTTTTTTTTTTTTTGGTATGCTTGGGGAATTTTGGTCATTTACAAGGTACCGAGATTTGACTGCCTATTTTTGCCGATTTAGTGGTATTTTGGTCGTTTTAAAGGTTTTGTAGTTATCTTAGTCGTTTTACAGATTTTGAGGTTGTCTTCATCATTTAAGAGGTCTCGTGGGGTTTTTTTGGACATTTTGGAGTTTTGAGGGTATTTTGGTAATTATTGTGATTTTGGGAGTATATTGGCCACTCAGGTGAATTCAAGGGAATTCTTTTGGCAAAAAAGAAAATTATTTTACCTGTGAGAGTTGTCAAAATATCAAAAAACCTTTAAATACACAAAAAGCTATTGAATGACCTACTTAGAACTACCGAAATGACTAAAACACACCACAGATGTCCAAAATACCCCAAACCTATAGAAAACGACTAAAACGCCTCCAAAACGACCACAAAATCTTCGAAAACTTTTCAATTGACAAAAATACCAATGAAACCACAAAAATAAGCAAAATACACTCGAAACCTCTGAAAATGACCAAAATACCCCTAAAATAAGCCAAAATAAACTTGATTTTTTAGATTTTGTAGGTGTTTTGGTCAGTTTAAAGTCATTTTGCTCACTCTAGCAGATTTTAGGGCATTTTTCTTGTTTAAGCAATGTCGAGGTGTATTTTTTTGATTTTTGATTTTTAATTTTTGATTTTTTTTAATGTTTACGGCATTTTGGTCATTTACGAGGTACCGAGATTTGACTGCTCATTTTCACCGATTTAGTGGTATTTTGGTCGTTTTAGAGGTTTTGTGGTTGTCTTAGTCGATTTAGAGATTTTGAGGCTGTCTTCATCAATAAAGAGGTTTCGGGGGGGTTTTTTGGACATTTTGAAGTTTTGGGGGTATTTTGGTAATTTTGGTGATTTTGGGAGTATATTGGCCACTAAGGTGAATTCAAGGGTATTCTTTTAGCCCAAAAATAAAATTATTTTACCTGTAAGAATTACAAAAACATCAAAAAAATCTTTAAATATACCAAAACCTCTACAATGACCCCCTTAGAATTGCCAAAATGACTAAAATGCATCACAAATTATCAAAATATCCCAAAACTCAAGAAAATGACCAAAACGCTCCCAAAACAACCACAATACCCCAAAAAACTTTTAAAATAACCAAAATACCATTGAATCCTTAAAAGAAATCAAAATAACATCGAAACTTCTAAAAATGACCAAAATACCCCTAAACAAAGCCAAAATACACTCAATTTTTTAGATTTTGGGGGTATTTTGGTCGGTTTCAAGTTATTTTTCTTGTTCTTGAGGATTTTAGGGAATTTTGCTCATTTTAGTAAAGAGGAGGAGTATTTTTTAATCGATTTAGATGTTTGGGGCATTTTGCTAAATTACGAGATATCCGGATTTGACTACGCATTCTAGCAGCTCTAGGGGTATTTTGGTGTTATTTCAATTGTTTTAGAGATTTTGAGACTATTTTCAGTAATTAAGAGGTTTCGGGGGGGTTTTTTTAAGTATTTTGTGGTTTTGGGGGTGTTTTGGTGATTTTGGAAGTATATAGGCCATTCTAGTCATTTCAAGGTTATTTTTTTGTCAAAAAAAAATTATTTTACTCGTGAGAGTTGCCAAAATATCAAAAAACATTTAAATACACCAAAACCTATTGAATGACCCACTTAGGACAGCCAAAATGACTGAAATACACCACGGATGTCCAAAATATCCTAAAACCGTAGAAAATGACTAAAACGCCTCCAAAATGACCACAAAATCCCCAAAAAATTTTAATATGACAAAAATACCATTAAAACCTCAAAAATAAGCAAAATATGCTCGAAACCTCTGAAAATGACCAAAATACCTCAAAAATATGCCAAAATAAACTTGATTTTTTAGATTTTGGGGGTGTTTTGGACGGTTTAAAGTCATTTTGCTCATTCTAGCCAATTTTAGGGCATTTTGCTCATTTTAGCAATGTCGAGGTGTACTTTTTTGATAATTTTTTTTATATGTTTGGGGCATTTTGGACATTTACGAGGTACTGAGATTTGACTGCTCATTTTCGCCGATTCAGGGGTATTTTGGTCGATTTAGAGGTTTTGCGATTATCTCTGTCGTTATAGGGATTTTGAGGCTGTCTTCGTCAATTAAGAGGTTTCGGGGGGGGGGGGTTTGGACATTTTGGGGTATTTTGGTAATTTTGGTGATTTTGGGAGTATATTGGCCACTCAGGTGAATTCAAGGGTATTCTTTTGGCAAAAAAAAAAAATTATTTTACCTGTGAGAATTACCAAAACATCAAAAAACCTTTAAATATACCAAAACCTCTACAATGACCACCTTAGAGCTGCCAAAATGACTAAAATGCACCACGAATGATCAAAATATCCCAAAACCAAGAAAAATGACCAAAACGCCCCAAAAACAACTACAATACCCCCTATAACTTTTAAAATGACCAAATACCATTGAAACCTCAAAAATAAGTAAAATAACATCGAAACTTCTAAAAATGACCAAAATACCCCAAGACAAAGCCGAAATACACTCGATTTTTTAGATTTTAGGGGTATTTTGGTTGGTTTCAAGTTATTTTTTTTGTTTCGGAGGATTTTAGGAAATTTTGCTAATTTTAGCATAGTGGAGGTGTATTTTTTAAGCGTTTTAAATGTTTGGGGCATTTTGCGAATTTATGAGATATCGAGATTTAACTGCGCATTCTAGCCGTTTCAAGGGTATTTTGGTGTTATTTTAGTCGTTAAAGAGATTTTGAGACTTTTTTAATCAGTTAAGAGGTTTTGGGGGTTTCTTTTGAATATTTCGTGGTTTTAGGGGTATTTTGGTGATTTTGGGAGTATATTGGTCATTCTAATTATTTCAAGGGTATTTTTTTGTGAAAAATTTTTTTTTTTTAATTTACCTGTGAAAGCTGCTAAAATATCAAAAAACATTTAAATAAACCCAAAGCTATTGAATGACCCACTTAGAACTGTCAAAACGACAAAAATACACCACGAATGTCAAAAATATCCCAAAATTGTAGAAAATGACTAAAACGCCTCCAAAACGACCACAATATCTCTGCAATCTTTTAAAATAACAAAAATACCATTGAAACCAAAAAAATAAGCAAAATACACTCAAAACTTTTGAAAATGATCAAAATACCCCTAAAATAAGCCAAAATAAACTAGATTTTTTAGATTATGGGGATGTTTTGGTCAGTTTAAAGTCGTTTTGCTCATTCTAGCCAACTTTAGGGCATTTTTCTCGTTTTAGCAATGTCGAGGTGTACTTTTTTCTAATTTTTTTATATGTTTGGGGCATTTTGGACATTTACGAGGTACCGAGATTTAACTGCTCATTTTCGCCGATATAGGGGTATTTTGGTCGTTTTAGAGGTTTTGTGGTTATCTTAGTTGTTTTAGAGATTTTGAGGCTGTCTTCTTCAATTAAGAGGTTTCGAGGGGTTTTTTTTTTTTTTTTGGACATTTTGGGGTTTTGGGGGTATTTTGGTAATTTTGGTGAATTTGGGAGTAAATTGGCCATTCAGGTGAATTCAAAGGTATTCTTTTGGCAATAAAAAAATTATCTTACTTGTGAGAATTACCAAAACATCAAAAAACCATTAAATATACCAAAACCTCTACAATGACCCCCTTAGAACTGCCAAAATGACTAAAATGCACCTCGAATGTTCAAAATATCCCAAAACCCTAGAATATGACCAAAACGCCCTCAAAACAACCACAATACCCTTGAAAACTTTTAAAATGACCAAAATACCGTTGAATCCTCAAAAATAAGGAAAATAACATCAAAACTTCTGAAAATGACCAAAATACCCCTAGACAAAGACAAAATACACTTGATTTTTTAGATTTTGGGGGTATTTTGGTCGGTTTCAAGTTATTTTTCTCGTTCTAGAGGGTTTCAAGGAATTTTGCTAATTTTAGCATAGTGAAGGTGTAATTTTTAAGCGTTTTAGATGTTTGGGGCATTTTATTAATTTACAAGATATCGAAAATTGACTGCGTATTCTCGCCATTTCAGGGGTATTTTAGTATTATTTTTGTCGTTTTAGAGATTTTGAGACTATTTTGATCAATTAAGAGGTTTCGGGAGTTTTTTTTTTTTTTTGAATATTTTATGGTTTTGGGGGTATTTTGGTGATTTTGGAAGTATATTGGCCATTCTAATGATTTTAAGGGTATTGTTTTGTCAAAAAAAAAAATCATTTTACTCGTGAGAGTAGCCAAAATATCAAAAAATCTTTAAATACACCAAAAGCTATTGAATGACCCACTTAGAACTGCTAAAATGACTAAAATACACCACGGATATACAAAATATCGCAAAACCTTAGAAAACGACTAAAATGCCTCCAAATGACCACAAAATCTCCGAAAACTTTTAAAATGACAAAAATACCATTTAAATCTCAAAAATAAGTAAAATACACTCGAAACCTCCAAAAATGACCAAAATACCCCTAAAATAAGCCAAAATAAACTCGATTTTTTTTAATTATTTTGGGGGTGTTTTGGACGATTTAAAGTCATTTTGCTAAATTCTAGCCGATTTTAGGGCATTTTGCTCATTTTAGCAATGTCCATGTGTATTTTTTTGATAATTTTTTTTATTTTTTTTTAATGTTTGGGGCATTTTGGTAATTTACAAGGTTCCAAGATTTGACTGCTCTTTATCGCCGATTCGGGGGTATTTTGGTTGTTTTAGAGGTTTTGCGGTTATCTTAGTCATTTTAGGGATTTTGAGGTTGTCTTCACCAATTAAGAGGTTTCCCGGGGGGGGGGGGGGGTTTCGACATTTTGCGGTTTTGGGGTTATTTTGGTAATTTTGGTGATTTTAGGAGTATATTGGCCACTTAGGTGAATTCAATGGTATTCTTTTGCCAAAAAAACAAAAATTATTTTACCTGTGAGAATTACCAAAACATCAAAAAACCTTTAAATATACCAAGACCTCTACAACAACCCCCTTAGAACTGCCAAAATGACTAAAATGCACCACGAATGATGAAAATATCCCAAAACCAAGGAAAATGACTAAAACACCCCTAAAAATACTACAATATCCCCGAAAACTTTTAAAATGACCAAATACCATTTAAACCTCAAAAACAAGCAAAACAACATCGAAACTTCTGAAAATCACCAAAATACCCCTGGACAAAGCCAAAATACACTCTATTTTTTAGATTTTGGGGGTATTTTGGTCGGTTTCAAGTTATTTTTCTCATTCCAAAGGATTTTAGGGAATTTTGCTAACTTTAGCAAGGTGGAGGTGTATTTTTTAAGCATTTTAGATGTTTGGGGCATTTTGCTAATTTACAAGATATCGAGATTTTACGGCACATTCTAGCCGTTTCAGGGGTATTTTGGTGTTATTTTTGTCGTTTAAGAGATTCTGAGACTATTTTGATTAGTTAAGAGCTTTCGGGAGGGGGGGGGGGTTTGAATATTTTGTGGTTTTGGGGGTATTTTGGTAATTTTGAAAGTGTATTGGCCATTCTAATGATTTCAAGGGTATTTTTTTTTTCAAAAAAAAATTATTTTACCTATGAGAGTTGCCAAATACCAAAAAAAAAAACATTTAAATACACCAAACGCTATTGAATGAGCCACTTAGAACAGCCAAAACGACTAAAATACACCACGGATATCCAACATATCTCAAAACTTGTAAGGTTGAATTTTATCAACTACTGTGTTGGCTTTATTCCGTGCCAATTTGCTTGTATTTTCAGCATTTTGAAACCCTGTATTTCGGTGGGAATCATGTAAGGGTAGTGTGTGAGAGAGTGTAAAGATTTACTCAAGACTGTGCTACAAAACAGAGACTCACGACTGGACCTCGCTGGTGTCTCGCGACTGTCAAGCCGCCAGATGTTGCACATGAGAGAAGCGTGCAGAGGAGAACTTGCGACTGGATCTCGTGGGTGGCTCGCAACTGGAAGCTACCAGAATATGAACCATCGTGCCAACTGTCGCACTACAGAACAAAATTTCCAGTCTGGCCTTTCAGTTCCTTCGCGACTTGAACTCGCGACTCAGTCAAGCCGCGAGGCCAAGCCACCAGCCTACTCTGTTGTGAAAAATCTGTCTCTTCGCATTCCAAACACCCACCAGTATATATACCCCTTATACCTACGAAATGTAGAGAGCTTCTAGAGAGAATTTTGAGAGAGAAATCCTAGAGAAAAACAAGATTGATTCATCCACAATCTTAACCTTGTGACTCTTCAAATTCCTCTACTCTCTTCCTCTCCATTGTAGATCCTTGAGAGGTACTAACCAAAACTTTTTCTCACCATACCCACAGCTGTGAGAAGGCTCTTCGGTGTTTTGGGAAGCAGTTAGGAAGGAGCCAATTTATATTGGTAGATGCTATGGACTAGTAGCGGGATCCGGGAAACTAAAGAAGAAATAGGTTCGACGAAACCTCGTTGGAGCAGGAAGCTTGGAGAGCTTAGGTACCTGGGTAGATTAGGCTTGGAGGGTCTATTGCTGTCCTTGTATCCCAACTACATTCTTTAGTGGATCATTTTGACCGCTTGGAGGGCAGCGAAGAGGTTTTCCGCCAAGGTCTTCGGTTTCTTCTTCGATAACACGTCTTGTGTTGTCCTTGTGTTTGCATCTCTCTTTCCTTTATCTTTGTCATTTAATTTCTATTATGGATGTGATTTTATTTGACTAAGATTGTTTATCAATTCTATTTTAGGCTTTAATTCATTTTCCGCACGTTTATCGTTTGTGTTAAAGCTTGAATTGGTAATTTGTAAATTGGGAGTCTAAACGTTCATAGTGTTTTATACGCTATTTGAACTTTCAAAACCGTTGAAAATGAATAAAACGCCTCCAAAACGACCACAATATCTTCGAAAGCTTATAAAAAGACAAAAATACCATTGAAACCTCAAAAATAAGCAAAATACTCTCAAAACCTCTGAAAATGATCAAAATACCCCTTAAATAAGCCAAAATAAACTTGATTTTTTAGACTTTGGGTGTGTTTTGGTCGGTTTAAAGTTATTTTGCTCATTCCAACTGATTTTAGGGCATTTTGCTCGTTTTAACAATGTCGAGGTGTATTTTTATTTTTTTATGTTTGGGACATTTTGGTCATTTACAAGGTATTGAGATTTGACTGCTCATTTTCGCCAATTCAATTGTATTTTGGTCATTTTAGAAGTTTCGCAGTTATCTTAGTCATTTTACAGATTTTGAGGCTATCTTCTTCAATTAAGAGGTTTCGAGGGGTTTTTTTTAGACATTTTGGGATTTTTGGGGTATTTTGGTAATTTTTGTGATTTTGGGAGTATATTGACCACTTAGGTGAATTCAAGGGAATTCTTTTGGCAAAAAAATTTTTTTTTTTATTTTAACTATGAGAGTTGCCAAAATATCGAAAAACCTTTAAATACACTAAAAGCTATTGAATGACCCACTTAAAACAGCCGAAACGACTAAAACACACCACGGATGTCCAAAATATCCCAAAACCGTAGAAAACAACTAAAACGCCTCCAAAACGACTACAAAATCTTCGAAAACTTTTCAATTGACAAAAATACCATTGAAACCTCAAAAAAAAAAAAGCAAAATACACTCGAAACCTCTTAAAATGACCAAATACCCCTAAAATAAGCCAAAATAAACTTGATTTTTTAGATTTTGAAGGTGATTTGGTCGGTTTAAAGTCGTTTTGCTCATTTTAGTCGATTTTAGGGCATTTTGCTCGTTTTAGCAATGTCGAGGTATTTTTTATATTTTTTTATGTTTAGGGCACTTTGATCATTTACGAGGTACCGAGATTTGACTGCTCATTTTCGCCGATTCAGTGGTATTTTGGTTGTTTTAGAGGTTTTGCGGTTATCTTAGTCGTTTTAGAGATTTTGAGGCTGTCTTCGTCAATTAAGAGGTTTCCGGGGGGGGGGGGGGGGGGTTTGGGGGGTATTTTGGTAATTTCGGTGATTTTGGGAGTATATTGGCCACTCAGGTGAATTCAACGGTATTGTTTTCGCAAAAAAAATATATATATATATTTTACTTGTGAGAATTACCAATACATTAAAAAACCTTTAAATATACCAAAAGCTCTACAATGACCCCCGTAAAACTGCCAAAATGACTAAAATGCACCACGAACGATCAAAATATCCTAAAACTCTAGAAAATGACCAAAACGCCCCCAAAACAGCCACAATACCCCTAAAAACTTTTAAAATTACCAAAGTACCATTTAATCCACAAAAATAAGAAAAATAACCTCAAAACTTCTGAAAATGACCAAAATACCCCAAGACAAAGCCAAAATACACTTGATTTTTTAGATTTTGGGGGTATTTTGGTTGGTTTCATGTTATTTTTCTTGTTTTGGGGGATTTCAGGGAATTTTGCCAATTTTAGCGAAGTGAAGGTGTATTTTTTAAGCGTTTCAGATGTTTAGGGCATTTTGGTAATTTATTAGATATCGGGATTTGAAAGCGCATTCTATCCGTTTCAGAGGTATTTTGGTGTTATTTTAGTCGTTTTAGAGATTTTGAGACAATTTTGATCAATTAAGAGGTTTCGGGGGTTTTTTTGTGAATATTTTGTGGTTTTTGGTGTATTTTGGTGATTTTGAAAGTATATCGGCCATTCTAGTGATTTTAAGGGTATTTTTTTGTAAAAAAAAAATTATTTTACCTATGAGAGTTGCCAAAATATCAAAAAACATTTAAATACACCAAAATCTAATAAATGACCCACTTAGAACTGACAAAACGACTAAAATACACCACGGATGTCCAAAATATCTCAAAACCGTAAAAAATGACTAAAACACCTCCAAAATGACCATAATATCACCGAAAGCTTTTAAAATGACGAAAATACCATTGAAACCTCAAAAATAAGAAAAATACACTCGAAACCTCCGAAAATTATCAAAATACCCCTAAAAAAGCCAAAATAAACTTGATTTTTTAGATTTTGGGGGTGTTTTGGTCGATTTAAAGTCGTTTTGCTCATTCTAGCCTATTTTAGGGCATTTTTGCTCGTTTTAGCAATGTCGAGGTGTATTTTTTTGATAATTTTTTTTTTATGTTTGGGGCATTTTGGTCATTTACGAGTTACTGAGATTTGACTGCTCATTTTTGCCAATTCAAGGGTATTTTGGTTGTTTTAGAGATTTTAAGGCTGTCTTCGTCAATTAAGAGGTTTCAGGGGGGGAGGGTTTGGACTTTTTGGGGTTTTGGGGGTATTTTGGTAATTTTGGTGATTTTGGGAGTATATTGGCCGCTCAAGTGAATTCAAGGGTATTCTTTCGGTAAAAAAAAATTATTTTATTTGTGAGAATTATCAAAACATCAAAAAACCTTTAAATATACCAAAACCTCTACAATGACCCCCTTAGAACTGCCAAAATGATTAAAATGAACCACGAATGATCAAAATATCCCAAAACCCAAGAAATGACCAAAACGTCCCCAAAACAACCACAATACCCCCAAAAACTTCTAAAATGACCAGAATACCATTGACTCCCCAAAAATAAGGAAAATAATATTGAAACTTCTGAAAATGACCAAAATACCCAAAGACAAAGTCAAAATACACTCGATTTTTTAGATTTTGGGGGTATTTTGGTCAATTTCAAGTTATTTTTCTCGTTCCAGAGGATTTTATGGAATTTTCCTAATTTTAGCAAAGTGGAGGTGTATTTTTTAATCGTTTTAGATGTTTGGGGCATTTTGCTAATTTACGAGATATCGGGATTTGACGGCGCATTCTAGCCATTTCAGGGGTATTTTGGTGTTATTTTAGTTGTTTTAGAGATTTTTAGACTATTTTGATCAATTAAGAGGTTTCGGGGGTTTTTTTTAATATTTTGTGGTTTTGGGGGTATTTTGGTGATTTTGGAAGTATATCGGTCATTCTAGTGGTTTCAACGGTATTTTTTTTATCAAAAAAAAATTTTTTTACTCGTGAGATTTGCCACAATATCAAAAACCTTTAAATACACCAAAAGCTGTTGAATTACCCACTTATAACTGCCGAAATGACTAAAATACACCACGGATGTCCAAAATATCCCAAAACTGTAGTAAACGCCACCAAAACGACCCTAAAATCTTCGAGAACTTCTAAAATGACGAAAATACCGTTAAAACCTCAAAAATAAGCAAAATACACTCGAAACCTCTGAAAATGACCAAAATACCCTTAAAATAATCCAAAATAAACTTGATTTTTTAGATTTTGGGGGTGTTTTGGTTGGTTTAAATCTTTCTGCTCATTATAGCCGATTTAAGGGAATTTTGCTAGATTTAGCAAGGTCAAGGGGTATTTTTTTGATAATTTTTTTTATATGTTTGGGGCATTTTGGTCATTTACAAGATACCAAGATTTGACTGCTCATTTTCACCGATTCAGGGGTATTTTGGTCGTTTTACAAGTTTTGCGGTTATCTTAGTCGTTTTAGAGATTTTGAAACTGTCTTCGTCAATTAAGAGTGTAAGGTTGAAATTTATCAACTATTTTGATGGCTTTATTACGTGCCAATTTGCTTGTATTTCAGCACTTAGAAACCCTATATTTAGGTGAGAATCATGTAAGGGTAGTGTGTGAGAGAGTGTGAAGAAATGCTCAAGATTGTGCAGTGAAGCAGGGACTCGCGACTGGATCTCGTGGGTATCTCGCGATTTGGCAAGCCGCCAGAAGATGCACACGAGTGAAACGCGCAGAGAAACTAAACCGTCTGCCAGCTATTGCACTACACGACAAAATATCCAGACTGGCCATTCAGTTAGCTCGCGGCTTGAACTCGCGACTTAGTCAAGTCGCGAGGTCAAGTCGCCAGCCAGCTTTGTTTTGAAAAAACTGACTCTTCGCATTCTTTTCTCACCCCAGTATAAATACCCCTTTACCCACGAAATGTAAAGTGCTTCTAAAGAGAATTTTGAGAGAGAAACCCTAGAGAAAAACAAGATTGACTCATCCACAATCTTCACATAGAGACTCTTCAAATTCTTCTACTCTCACCCTCTCCATTGTTAGATCCTTTAGAAGTACATTACCCAAAACCTTTTCTCACCATACCCATATTTGTGAGAAGGCTTTTTGGTGCTTTAGGAAGCAGTTAGGAAAGGACCAATTGATATTGGTTGATGCTATGGGCTATAGCGGAATCCAAGAAGCTAAAGAAAAAATAGGTTCGGCATAACCTTGTTGGAGTAGGAGCTTGGATGTCATAGGTACACTGGGTAGATTAGGCTTGGAGAGTCTTCTACTGTCCATGTATCCCAACTACATTCTTTAGTGGATTATTGACCGCTTGGAGGGCGGCGGAGAGGTTTTACGCCGAGGGCTTTGGTTTCCTCTTCGATAACACATCGTTGTATTGTCCTTATGTTTGCATCTCTCTTCCCTTAATCTTTGCCATTTAATTTTTGCTGTGGATGTGACTTTATTTGGTTTAGATTGTTTACCAATTCTGTTTTAAGCTTATGTTCATTTTTCGCACATAATTTGTTTGATTTTAAGCTTGAATTGGTAATTTGTCAAATTGGGGGTCTAAACGTTCATAGTGTTTTATACGCTATTTGAACTTTCATTTGGTATCAGAGCGGTTACACTTGCTATGGTTTAATCACCTTAGTGCGATCCTTGACCCTGTTGTTATGGATGAAGCTGTGGTAAAAGCTAGGCTAAATTGTGGTTTAAATGTTTGTGATAATGACTCTATGAGTATGTTTAATGAGTGTACTAACACTGAACTCCTAGAATTATTAAAAACAAAGAAATATGCTCGAATGTTTGTCCACATGTTGAAACATTTTGAAAATGAAAATCACATCTTACACAATAGTCTATGTTAGTCTAACTTTTTGATTAAGAAGTATAAAAGAAGAAATAGAATATTGTGTGATAAGATTGATAATCTGAAAAAGGAAATTATATCTAACAAGAGCATGGAAAATGAAGATAAGTTTCTGTTTGAAGGTTAAGAGTGTTTGTCACATGCTTGCCTATTTGTGCACACTTCTTTGAAGATATTTAATTCATGCTTATGGTATCTTGATAGTGGCTGTTCTCGCCATATGACAGGAGATAAATCGTTGTTTAAGTCACTCAAAGAGATTTGGCGATGGGAGTCATGCTCAAGTTCTCAGTAAAGGAATTGTTGAGATACCTGGATTATCTCTATTGAAAGATGTCTTATACATCAAAGGGCTGAAGGCGAATCTCTTAAGCATCACTCAAATATGTGATGAGAACTTCCTTGTTCAATTCTCAAAGAAGGGGTGCATAATTATTGATGAAGAAGGGATTCAAGTCCTAGAGGGAAATAGGACTACCGATAATTGCTATGGAGTAGTTCCTACGGCACCCATTTCGTGTAGAAGTGCACGTGTTGACATGTTGGAACTTTGGCATCACAGATTTGGGCATTCAAATTTCAAACAAGTGGCTAAAGTATCCAAACTTGAAGCTGTTGAGGGACTTCCAAAGTTTGGAAAGGTGAAGAAGACAATTTGTGGTGCATGCCAAATGGGAAAGCAAACAAAGGCAAGTCATCACAAAGTGAATGTGATTGCTACCTCACGATGTTTAGAGCTACTTCACGTTGATCTAATAGGGCCTACAAGAACTGAAAGTCTAGGAGGAAAGAGGTACATTATGGTCATTGTTGATGATTTCTCAAGATACACTTGGGTTGAATTTCTTAGAGAAAAATCAGATCATGTGAGAAACTGGAAATTCTTTGCAAAAGACTACAAAACGAGAAATGAGTTCCTATAGTCAAGATAAGGAGTGATCATGGCAAGGAGTTTGAGAATGCAAGATTTGAGTCATTTTGTGAAAAGTATGGCATCAAGAAGGAATTTTCAACCCCCAAAACTTCTCAACAAAATGGGGTGGTTGAAAGGAAGAATCGGGTGATCCAAGAAATGGCAAGAGTTATGCTACTAAACAAGCAAATCCCTCAAAAGTTTTGGAGAGAAGCTGTGAACACCTCATGTCACATTGGTAATAGAATATTCTTTCGGGCAGGAACAAAGAAGACCACCTATGAAATCTGGAATGGAAAGAAGCCTAGAGTGAAGTACTTTCGAGTGTTTGGAAGCAAGTGCTACATTCTAAATGATCGGGAGAACCTTAGGAAATTTGATGCCAAAAGTGATGAAGGCATTTTCCTTGGGTATTCTACTACTAGTCGAGCATATAGAGTTTACAACAAGAGAACCAAGACGGTAATGGAGTCCATCAATGTAGAAATTAACGATGCCATAACGAAGGTAGAGATGGTCGATGATGGAGAAGGACCAAGCGTTAAAGAACCCACTGTTGAGGTCGAAGCTCCTGATATAGAAGTTAAGGGACCTACACCGGAAAAGGAATCAACTCCCAAAAACTCAAGAATGGAAACAAGATCAATGTCAAGAACATCTAGTCCTCTCACTCCTTCGGAAGTCAGTCTTCCATCTCCCGAAATGATGAAGTTTTAACGTCAAAGAATCCATCATCTTGAGTGACTAAGAACCATCCGAATAGCAACATAATTGGGTCTTTAGATGAAGGTCTTTGCCTTAGAAAGGGAAACATACTTCTGGCCAATCATGTAACATACCATTGTTATCTTGCCCAATTTGAGGCGAAAAGAAAAGAAGAAGCTCTCCAAGATGAAAATTGGGTTGAGTCAATGCATGAAGAGCTGAATCAATTTGTGAGAACTGATGTATGGGAACTTGCTCCAAGACCTGAAAATGTCTTCGGCACCAAATGGATTTTCAAAAACAAGACTGATGAAGATGGAGAGATTATTCGGAATAAATCTCGGCTAGTGGCTCAAGGATACACTCAAGTAGAAGGAGTAGATTTTGATGAATCCTTCGCCCCTGCGGCAAGACTTGAGTCTATTCGAATTCTTATGTCAATTGCATGTACTTTGAACTTCAAACTCTACCAAATGGATGTAAAATGTGCATTTCTAAATGGTTACCTGAATGAAGAAGTGTTCGTCAAACAACCCAAAGGAATTGAGGATCCTCACTTCCCTGATCATGTATTGAGATTGAAGAAAGCCCTTTAATGGTTTGAAATAGGCTCCAAGAGCTTGCTATGATCGACTTACTAATTACCTCCTGGACAGAGGATTCAAAAGAGGGTATGCTGACCGAACTTTATTTGTCAAGAATGATGATAATTATCTTCTCGTGGCTCAAGTATATGTTGATGACATAGTATTTGGAGCTACCATAGATGATTGGGCTATAGATTTTTCTGAGGAGATAAAGAAAGAGTTTGAAATGAGTATGGTGGGGGAGCTTACATTCTTCTTGGGTCTTCAAGTCAAAAAAAAGAAGGAAGGCATATTCATTTCACAAGAAAAGTATGCTAGAAATATTGTCAAGAAGTTTGGACTAGACTCCAAAAAGCATGCCTCCACTCCTATGAGTTCGTCTACAAAACTGAATGTTGATTCTTCTGGGGTAGAAATGAGTCCAACCTTATATAGGAGTAATATTGGGAGTTTACTCTATCTCACAGCTAGTAGACCGGATATTGCATTCAGTGTTGGTGTTTGTGCTAGATATCAAGCTGCTCCAAAGGAATCCCACCTAACTGTGATGAAGTGAATTATACGATATATCAATGGAACTCCGGATTATGGGTTGTGGTATTCAAAGGACTCAAATGCTTGTCTTGCCGGCTATTCAGATGCAAAGTGGGTAGGCAGTGTGGATGACTGAAAGAGTACCTTAAGAGGCTGCTTCTATCTCAGTAACAATCTTGTCTCTTAGATGAGCAAGAAACAAAACTCCGTGTCTCTTTCTACAGCCGAAGTTGAATACATAGCTGCTGGAAGTTGCTACACGCAACTCCTTTGGATGAAGAGGCTACTTCATAACTATGGGATTCCTCAAGATACAATGTGTGTTTTCTGTGATAACACCAGTGCTATAAATCTCTCCTAGAATCCTGTTCAGCACTCAAAGTCAAAACACATAGAGATCTGCTACCACTTCATCCTAGATTTGGTGGAAGATAAAGATGTGTGTCTTGAATTCATACACATAGACAATCAAAAGGCGGATATCTTCACCAAACCTCTCGATGGTCCACGGTTTGAATCACTCCGTAAGACCAATGGGGTTGGTACAATTCCTTGAATCTCCTGTGTGATGTGTGCTCTACCTTTCTATCTTACTTTAATGTATCTTTTGTAGGTCACACATTTGTCTGTTGGCTATTTGTATAGCATGATTTGTTTGTTTTGATTTTTTTTTTTTTTTTCGATCAATCTTTTCTTACTTTTGTGTCAAAAATCCAAAAACACATAAAAAGTAGAAAATCTAAAAAGTTTGATCGACTTTGTTGAGTTTTTGTCTTAAACATGTTTTGCCTTGTACCTTTGTACTAATGGCTGTGTGCATTCACGAGCGTAGCTTGTTTTAGAGATTTTGAGGCTGTCTTCATCAATTAAGAGGTTTTGGGGGGGATTTTTTTAGACATTTTGGGGTTTTGGAGGTATTTTGGTAATTTTGGTGATTTTGGGAGTATATTGGCTACTCAGTTGAATTCCTGTATTCTTTTGGCAAAAAAAATTATTTTACCTGTGAGAATTACCAAAACATCAAAAAACCTTTAAATATACCAAAACCTCTACAATGAACCCCTTAGAATTGCCAAAATGACTAAAATGCACCACGAATGATCAAAATATCCCTAAACCATAGAAAATGACCAAAACGCCCCCAAAACAACCGCAATACCCCCGAAAACTTTTAAAATGACCAAAATACCATTGAAACCACAAAAATAAGCAAAATAATATCAAAACCTGAAAATGACCAAAAAACCCAAAGACAAAGCCAAAATACACTCGATTTTTTAGATTTTGGAGGTATTTTGGTCAGTTTCAAGTTATTTTTCTCGTTCTAGAGGATTTTAGGGAATTTTGCTAATTTTAGCAAAGTAGAGGTGTATTTTTTAATCGTTTTAGATGTTTGGGACATTTTGCGAATTTACGAGATATCGGGATTTGACTGCGCATTCTAGCCATTTCAAGGGTATTTTGGTGTTATTTTAGTTGTTTTAGTGATTTTAGACTATTTTGATCAATTAAGAGGTTTCGGGGGGTTTTTTTTTTTTTTTGAATATTTTGTGGTTTGGGGGTATTTTGGTGATGTTGGAAGTATATCGGCCATTCTAGTAATTTCAAGGGTATTTTTTCTCAAAAAAAAATTATTTTACACGTGCGAGTCACCTAAATATCAAAAGACCTTTAAATACACCAAAAGCTATTGAATGACCCACTAAGAACTGCCAAAATGACTAAAATACACCACAGATGTCCAAAATATCCCAAAACCGTAGAAAATAACTAAAACGCCTCCAAAACAACCACAAAATCTCCAAAAACTTTTAAAATGACAAAAATACCATTGAAACCTCAAAAATAAGTAAAATACACTTGAAACCTCTTAAAATGACCAAAATACCCCTAAAATAGGCCAAAATAAACTTGGTTTTTTAGATTTTGGGGGTGTTTTGGTCGGTTTAAAGTTGTTTTGCTCATTCTAGCTGATTTTAGGGAATTTTGCTCGTTTTAGCAATGTCGAGTTGTATTTTTTTGATAATTTTTTTATGTTTGGGGCATTTTGGTAATTTACGAGGTACCGAGATTTGACTGCTCATTTTCATCGATTCAAGGGTATTTTGGTCGTTTTAGATGTTTTGCAGTTATCTTAGTCGTTTTGGAGATTTTGAAGCTGTCTTCATCAATTAAGAGGTTTCGGAGGGGTTTTTTGGGGATATTTTGGGGGTTTTGGGGTATTTTGGTAATTTTTGTGAGTTTGGGAGTATATTGGCTACTCAGGAGAATTCAAGGGTATTCTTTTGGCAAAAAAAAAAAATTATTTTACCTATGAGAATTACCAAAACATCAAAAAACCTTTAAATATACCAAAACCTTTACAATGACCTCCTTAGAACTGCCAAAATGACTAAAATGAATCACAAATGATCAAAATATCCCAAAACCCTAGAAAATGACCAAAGCGCCCCCAAAACAACCACAATACCCCCTAAAACTTTTAAAATGACCAAAATACAGTCGAATCCTCAAAAATAAGCAAAATAAAATCGAAACTTCTGTAAATGACCAAAGTAACTCTAAACAAAGCCAAAATACACTCGATTTTGTAGATTTTGGGGGTATTTTGGTCAGTTTCAACTTATTTCTCTCGTTCTAGAGGATTTTAGGGAATTTTGCTAATTTTAGCAATGTGTAGGTGTATTTTTTAATCGTTTTAGATGTTTCGGGCATTTTGCTAATTTACGAGATATCGGGATTTGACTACGCATTTTAGCCGTTTCAAGAGTATTTTTGTGTTATTTTAGTCATTTTTGAGATTTTGAGACTATTTTGATCAATTAAGAGGTTTCGGGGGGTTTTTTTTTTTTTTGAATATTTTGTAGTTTTGGGGGTATTTTGGTGATTTTGGAAGTATATCGGCCATTCTAATGATTTCAAGGTTATTTTTTTGTCAAAAAAAAAATTATTTTACCTGTGAGGGTTGCCAAAATATCAAAAAACTTTTAAATACACCAAAGTTATTGAATGACCCACTTAGAACTACCAAATTGACTAAAATACACCACGGATGTCCAAAATATCCCAAAGTGGTGGCTGCACATTGGTACGTAGCACCAGTATTTTTAAGGCCAAATGATATGACCTTGTAGCAATATGTCCCTCATGGAGTAATAAAGGAGGTTTTCCGCATATCTTTTGAAGCCATCTTAATCTGATTGTACCTTAAAAATCCATCCATAAATGATAGCAAAGCATGATTTGCTGTGTTGTCAACCAGGATGTCAATGTGAGGCAAGGGAAAGTCATCTTTTGGACTAGCCTTATTCAGATCTCGAAAATCTACACACATTCTGACCTTCCCATCCTTCTTTGGTACTGGAACCACATTAACTAACCATTCTGGGTAATTGACCACCCTTAGGAATCCTGCATTGTACTGTTTCTCAACTTTTTCTTTGATCTTGAGAGTCCACTTTGGCTTCATCCTTCTCAATTTTTGCTTGACTAGCTTCATGGTTAGATCTATTGGAATGTAATGCTGTACTATATCTATATCAATCCCAGGCATGTCTTCGTATGACCATGCAAAAACCTCTTTGAACTCTGTCAACAGTGCCACTAATGCATCTTTCTCAGAAATGGTTAGGGTATTACCCACTTGTATCATTTTGGGTTCATCATCAGTTCCTAGGTTGATGGGTTGGGGTTTCTTCTTTTATGGGTTCTAGATGTCCTTGTTTTAATTCCTTATTATTAAGAGTTTCTTTACCAATTTCAGAAATAAAAACATTCAAAGCCAACAAATAAGCAGAATCAGTAATCATATTATAAGCAAAAGAGTTCTTAACAGACTCGACAAACTCATTAGACTCAACAGACTTAACTAATCAAACTCAACTGGAATACTATCACAAACAAACTTAATAGGAGTAGAAATACTAGCAAAAATAAACTTAATAGGGACAGAAACAATGTTAGGGTGACTGGCTTAACGGTCTTGATCTTTTTTACGGAGTCCACCATAGGGTGGGTGGTTCCCCCCCATACCCAATGCTTTAACTCAGTCCTGGCTTCAACGATGGCAGGTGGCTCCCAGTAAGTTCCTTCTTCCCTCAGCATCAGTACTGCGGGATCTTCATCTATATAATCTATGGCTTCATCATCAATCTCCATATTAGTGGGCTTGTCGATCACAAAAGCATCCAGGCACTCTATGCTATCCATCCACTCATCAAACAAATCGCGATACCCTTTGTTGACCAAGTAGTTATGTTGAGGGAGACGCTCCAACTCGCCTCCTTCCATCCTCTCATTATTACCTCCACAGCATTCTCAAGTGTTAAGATTCTGAGACTATGGACCATCAGTTTTTGGTCTAGAGCAGCCAATCCAACATTTATATCATCCTCTTCTTCGGTATGTGGGATCAGTGACCCAGGTTCTGAATCGTAATATGACCCCAACGTCACTCCACCTGTTAGCTTCGGCATCATCTTTAATATCTTCATCATAATAGTCTACATCATCATCATATTCTTCATAGAAATGCTTTGCGTCTTCATCTTCTCTATCACTGGGGGTTTTAGCCCAATCATTACCACTGTATTGGCTATCATAGTCTTCACTGTTGTTGCTCTCACTATCGCTGTTACTGTCATCTGATGTCCACTGTCACTGCCGTTGCTGTCACTACTACTATCACTCTAGGCATCACTTCCTTCATCATCATCACTAGGGGATACTCCCCCTTCCTCATCTTCGTCATTGGCTCTTAGTTCATACGGGCTCTTCAATGAATGCTGGCAAGCCTCCCAGTATTCTTCTTCTTCTATATTGCAAATAGCATCTCCAAGGAGTGTAGTCATGGCATCCGGGTCCATGTAATCAGCCCAATCAGTAGGAACCCAAGTTGTATCTTCCTTTTTTCAGTTCTAGAACCTTGTTGATGCAATCAAGTAGTATTTCGAACCCAGGCACCATTGTTCTTGTCACAGGATCAAATCTTGGTTCGGGGAATCCCTAATAGCGTCGACTATCTCCAGCTTTGACAAACTTTCCGTTCAATGTAGAAGCATAGAGCTTTAGGGGTTCCGGGGGACAAGGAAGTCCTTTTGCTTTAGCTTTGGCTCGAGCCATTTTTCTCACCTCCATCTCTAAAAAGGATCATCAGTAGGCTTATAGCCTAGCCCAAAAGGTGGTGTGGCAGTAGGAATCATCGGGACTTGAACAATAGGCTTCTTCACAATTCTCCCAAGTTCATCCCCAGAAGGTAATTCATTCTCCGCATCATTGCACTACATTGTTGTAGCTATAAGGAGCAAAGTCCATCGGGATCTTCTCCACTTCTTCTCTCCTTTCAAAGCCAAGCCTCTCAATCTCAAAGCTATCCAAGGTCAACGACTCTTTCTCATAATCAATACCGAAAATAGGCTTAGGCACAGTCAAAGTATCGCCATATATGGTCACAATAGCTCCTTCATGCGGAAATTGAACCTTTTGGTATAGGGAGGAAGGTACGGCCTCTGTGTTATGGATCCACAATCGCCTTAGGAGCATATTGAAGCATGATGCTATGTTCAGGACTTGAATCTCCACCTTCTTAATCATCGGCCCTATAGTGAGCTCTAATGTTACGGTTCCCAAAACCTCTCTTCTTCTGTTGTCGTATGCCCTCACATGTTTAAGGCACTTCCATCGTCTATTAGAACCATCGGTATCCTCTTCCCCTTGGCATCTAAGTAATGTGTAACGGGCGTTGTGGTGCTTCCCTTTCTTTGTCAGATCCTTGTCAGAGTAGGAAATAGTAAGTTCCCTACTTATGGACCCAATCATGGCATTCAAATCTTGGGAAGTTGTGGTTGTAAGGACTTGGATTTGGTTGAAAAGGTCTACCAAATTTTGGCGGTGTTTGTACGAGGCCATGAGTAAACCCCATAAGGATATGTTGGCTTGTGTCTTCTGTTGTTGCTTGAGGACCTCATCTTCTTCAAAGGTGTTTGTTGGGTAGATTTATTCAAGGCTTCTACCAGGTTGTCTGTCTCCAATTGTGGGGGTTTGAAGTGTCTCCCCCCCTTGTGATGTGGTCAATTTTTGTTGGGTCATTAGGATCGGTATTTTGGGGTTTGAAGCGTCTCCCCCCATTTATGGATGTTGGGTTCCCTAATTGGGGTTTGAAGTGGCTCTCCCCGTTTGTAGGTGCTTGGTAGTTTGATTGAGGTTTGAAGTGTCTCCCCCCATTTGTAGGTATTGGGTTGTTTGATTGGGGTTTGAAGTGTCTCCCCCCATTTGCAGATGTTGAGTAATTTTTGGTTTCTGGTACTTCTTCATTCCATATATCATATCCTGTGGTGGTGATGGTGGATGTCCTATCCATCAGTTCTTCCCATGTCATCGTAAAGCATTCGGGTAGGTCATAGATCAGTTCAAATGGGTCTTTTTTACTTTCCTCTTTGGTCATTAAGCAATTAATCCTTAGTCCTCTCCCAAAATTGTGATTGGGTAAGGAATTATTAGTGATGCTAGGCCTTGTAGGCGACGCAATCACCTTATTGTCTATTAGGTTTTGAACTGCATGTCGAAGGCCAAAACAATTGTCAGTATCATGGCTAGGACCTTGGTGGTAAGCACATCTCTTATTCACATCAAACCTTGAGGGTAGCGGATTTGGAATTGGTCTTGGGTCTAAGGGTTTCAGTAACCCTTTTGCTTTTAGCTTATCAAACACTTGGCTTATAGGCATATACAACTCATGAAACTCCCTCCTAGGTCTAGGCCCTTGTGATACTGATACGAGTGCAATGGGTGCAATCAGTTGATAAAGATCATTTTAATGGATATTAGAAACTTTTGCAGCCTTAGAATTAGATCCTACATTCTTTTTAAACCTCGTTGGGTCATCATTCTTTATAGTGCCACTATTTATTGCATCCTCAATTTGGGTTCCAACAATAATCAAAACTTTAAAATTAGGAAAATATTGGACAAATAAGTACTTATGGTATACAGGTAATAAATTCTTTACAACCATAGCTAATTTTTCTTCTTCACTTGGTCTATTCACCATCTGTGCTGCCTTGGCTCTCCACTTGGTAATCAAAGTAGAGAAGGATTCTTTTCACTTTTGTTTCATAGTCTCAAGATCTCTCTTTGTTATGTCCACTTCTATGTTATATTTGTATTGCTTGTGAAACTCACAGTAGATGTCCTCTCAGCTTCTTGCTCTAATATCATCTAGGTTGAGGAAACCACCTAAAAGCGACTCCGGTTAGAGTGTTTTGAAACATTTGAGCAAGTACTTCTTCAGTCGCACCTAGGGGTTGCATAGCCCTTATATGCATCTTCAGATGAGACTTTAGGCAACCGGTCCCGTCAAACTTATCCAAGATCGGCATCTTGAACTTGGGAGGCAGTTTCACATCAAGAAAAAGTGAGAGGGAGTCATAGCCCATGAGGTCTTCCATCTTACGAGCTCTTCTAATCATCTCTTCCATTTTGTTCATTCTTTTGTTGATCTTTTCCTCACTCTCCATGGTTGGTGGATTATGGTCAGTCTTGTTCTCCTCTAGGTTTCTCTTCAGATTTTGAAATTGTTGCACCATAAGGTTCATGTCCTCCCTTAGCTAGATCTGACTAGCTACCATGGTGTTGAGTAGCTCTTGAGTGTTCATGGGTTCCTTAGTGTTTGGATGTTCTCCTTCTTCTGCCATAATGTTAGGAGCTTCAGACTTCATGTGGCTTGAACTGTTTTGTAGGTCGAAGATGGAATTGTGATGTTGCAGCAGTGGAGTAGCTTCTATGCTTACGAGCTTCAGTACTGTAATAGAAGTGATGGGCTTGGAATTAGAGTTATTGGCTTGAGTGTCAGCCTTAGGTTCTCTTTGCAGCCTTCCTTCAAATCTTGACCAAATTCTCCCTTAATGACAGGCTTGGTCGGGTTAATCAAAACTAAGTCCCCATCCACATCAATCAATCAACCAAACAAACACACACAACATGCAATGCAACTTTAACATGGACCGGCCTAAGGGTAGGTTCTAAGTCATTACGTTGTAAGGTGGGTTTGTTGTTTCATTGTTTCCCATAGCTAGGACGTTACACCTCCCAACTTGTAATGTAATGAGCATTGCGTTGGTCCAAATGGCATGGTCTGTCCTTTACAGTCAACAAGAAATGATCCAGTGACTTTAGGTTATGAGTTGGTGAGTTCACCACTAGGTACCCGAATCTAATAAAAACCGGTGATCCATGGTTACTACCACCACATGTTGTTGAAAGAGGTGCATACATATTTGTTGTTTTGATGGCACACACTATGACAATTAGGGAAAGTTTTTAACAAACAATACATACAACAAAATATCATACAACAACATATTATACAACATCTCAACAAACATAAATAAACAAGAAAGCAACAATATTATACAAGACCATGCAAAACAAGAGTACATATTTGGTCACTTAAGTCTAATATGAAACTTAGCCCTCAACATCCCCAATGAAGTCACCATTGTGAAAGACCCCCAAAATTAAGTATGCTCTCAAAAAATAGATTTCTGGGTACTTTTACGGGCATCTCTCTTTTTGGGTAAGTGGTGTGGAGTTGCCACTTATTTTTAACACAAAAAAATAAGAAAAAAAAATTAAATACAACTTTACATGACCAAATTGTTCCATTCTTATTAATTGAATAAAAAAAGTACATATTTGATAAATTACGTATTATATGGCTTAGGGTCCTAGTTACAAACTACCAAAAATACATGACTTTTTTGTCCTAGTTACAATCTACTCAAAATGAAAATAAACAAAGATAAAGCTTAGGTCTACCTATCAAAGACACTAAATTCGGAGCCTAGATTAATAGAAAGGTGTTAAGCACCCATTCCGCTCAGATAGAGTCTAGTCTTCTAGACTCTCATGACCAATGTGCCCATTTTATGCATAACATGAATGATATGTCGCACACATGAAAAACTGAATCACATAAGTCTATTTATGAATGTATCTTCTTCTTTGCTAAAAAAAAAGATCTGTGTTGTGATTAAAAAAAAATGATTTTGGGTTAGAAAAATCAGATCTACTTTTTTTTGTATATGTAAAAAAAAAAAATTTCTAGAGAAAAAAAAAATCAGATTTGTGTTTATTAAATAAAACAAAGTCTTTTGGTTTAAAAAATATCAGATCTATTTTAAGAAAACTAAAAAATTGGTTCTTGATTTATATATAAAAAAATCAGATTTGTTTTATAACAAAAAAATTTTAGATTTGTAGAGAATTAGAAAAAATCAGATCTGTTTTTTATGTGAAATAAAATAAGAAAAAGATTTCCTTGAAAAGGCCTATATTTATAAAATAAACCTATGCTACATGCATCAAACAAAACAAACAAAACTACTCATGACTTTTTTATTTCAAAATCTGCTTTGTTGACAAAAATTCAGATCTATATCTAAAGAAGATATAGATCAGTTTTTTGGATTTTTTTAAAAAAAAAATCAAATTTGTATCTAAGGAAGATACAAACCAGTTATTCAGATTTTCATCTAATGAAGATGCAAATCAGTTTTTGTTTGAGAAAAATTCATGTGGAGGAACGAATCTCTCCCTTAGAAGGTATTGTTCGTTTTGGGAATGGGCCGAGGAGGCCGATGCCACCCATACGGATTTGCTCAATCCCTCATCGGGAAGAGACGCCTCCCACCCATGCCTTATAAGCCTTTGGCCTAAGGATGAGTATACCACTATTACAACAAATAAATTCTTAAGACTAAAGCCTCCAGAACTTCTTTAATGTAAGAGAGAAAATACAAGAAAGGGGAGTCAGAAAGAGGGGAAATCTACGAGCGTGAAAAATTTGCTGAATTTTGAGATCTAATCTCTATTCATAGAGGTTGGAAGGCTTGAAAAAATAGCTTAGACGATCAGAATACGAACTGGGACGTGTCCTTGTCACTAAAAAATCAAAAAGGATGTGTTTTAAGCTCACCCCAATGCCCTCGGGCCGAAACCCAATTGTGTGCCATTCGGCACTTTGAAAGTGCCGATCGACACTCCAAAAGTGCCGAATGGCACTTTTGGGTGCCGATCCCGCTTTCGAGTTTGGGTGCGTTTTGGACTTCTTTTTTTTAGGTTTTTTAAGCCGGGACTTGCACTTAGATGCATTTTTTAATCCGTATTCTAAAAATTAAACTCTTTTATGGATAATTCAAGTCTTTTCTGCAACAATTATCTTGTAGATAAATACTCTAAAAAATCTTGATAAAGTCTAGATCATCCACAATTTTATTATTATCCAATTATTCATTTTATTCTCATTCAAGCAATCCTATTTTTGACACTAACTATCAACCAATCATAAAATTATTTTATTAATCTTAATTGCTTAACCAATCAGAATTAATTTAAATTAATCATGTGTGGTCGACTCTACCTAGACACAATGCATGCTGACCGTGCAAACTTGATCATGCGATATCTTTCGATCCGACGGTCCGATTTGGAAACTGGCCATACCGTTGCGACCGTTAGAACCTCAAGATCATTTTTATGATATTCAATGAATGAATTAATGCATGTAGTGCAATCATGAATTTTGGGTATATGATTAGTCACTTCAGTCATCTTCCTTGATTAAATCATGGGGGCAAAATCGAGTGTCTACACCATCTAGTCAAAATAATAAACCTACTGTATTGAACATATACACACATAAACCTGCTATGTTCAACTGCAATAATCAGCCACATGACAACAACTACTCAAAATAATAAACCTGTTGTATTCAACACATACACACTTAAAATGGTATTAAACATTGTCTTTCATCAACCACCAATCAAAATAAGGCATTTGGTACAACAACCACAAAACAGTTGCACCTGCCATGACCATTGTTTTGACATTTGGTACAAAACTTACAAAAATAACACAAACCCCAACAATGTTTTGACAGCATATAAATTAACACTTAATCATATTACCGCAACAGCATATAAACTAACACATTGCCCTGCCCTTGTTTACAAAATATTAAACAAACACTTAATTTACATATATAACCCCATGGCTGCCTTGCCCTTGCTTCATTGATTGCCCTTGCCCCTATGGCTGCCTCTCCTCCCATAGCTGCCCTTCCTACCTCTTGTGTTACATTTTTGTGTCCTTGCTGCATTACTTCTTCCTCTAAAAGCAGTTCCTCTAGTAGCAGGTGGCCTTCTAGGCTACAAAATATAAGAATTGAGATGTTAGCTACCTATTTCACTGATTTATTAATAAACATAAAACATAAAACTATAGTACCTGTGATGATGGTGCTGTAGTGTCCCATGTTTCTGCAGGAATGTGTAGAGTTGACTGGCTTGAAAAGAACCGTGGACCTCTTCTAACTACGTACCTGAAGTTTAAAGAGTACCATTGAGCCAGTGGCTGTGACCCTGAAGTCTGGTTGGAGAAGGCCATATTATAAGGCTGATGAGTTGGTGGGGGCTGAGATGAAGATGAGGCCTGAGATGAGGATAGGGCCTGGTATAAAGATGAGGCCTGGAATCTTTGTCTACATGTAGAAGCCCATTCCCTTGCCTACAACCAAATTTCATCATGTTAAAGCAGTTATTGATGTATTGCTGGTAACAATTAAATGAAAACATACAAAATACTTACTGATTTAGCTTTCTGCATTCTCTTCCTCCTCTCTTATGGTGTCTCACCAATGACATTAGCCTTACATCCTCTTGTATTGTGCTCTTTCTTTTGACATCTCTCACACTTGATGGGCTTGTTCTCTCTAAAAACTCTGTAAGAGTTCCTTGGCTCATCAGCATCCCTTTTCCTTTTTATGGGTGGCCTGCCTAGTGGCTTATAGACATTAGGTGCAACAGGAGCAAGTAAGCCACTTGGAATCCATTCAGATTGGCTAGGCATAGGAGGTAAGGGTGTCTTGTATGTCTCTATATAAGCATCTTTGTAGTAGAATGGATGGGTATAATCCTCTGGTTTCTCACGATTCACAAAAATTGCTGCAACTCCATGCTTGCAGGGGATTCTTGTCAAGTCCCACACTCTACAACTACATGTCTTCCTTACCAAGTCCACCACATGCCTCTCCCTCTCATTGTCAACTTCATACACAAACCTCCTAGATGGCATTACACAGAAGCCCTTACAATCTACTTTTAACTTCTTCAGCCTGGCTTGTATGTTTGGACATAATTTGCCACAATACTTTTCTATGCCAGTCCTCTTTATGTAAAGTCTGCTCATAAGCCTAACCCTAATCCATTCCAGCATTAATAAGATTGGCTTATCTCTAACCTTTAAAATCATGGAGTTAAAGATCTCACTCAAATTGTTGACAATACAATCAATCAAAGCCTAAGAGTAAAATGAGATCTGGTCCATTGTGCAGGATTTATATCTGCAAGATATTTCCAAGCTTCTTCATCTAAATCTTTCAGATATTGCATCCCTCTCTCAAATTCCCTAACTGAAGTTGTGTCAGCACACCTCCACAACACACTCTTCAACTCCATACCCTTGTGGTTAACCTTGAAGTTGTTGTATACGTGCTTCATACAATACCTATGCTCTACAATTGGGAATAGAGTCTCCATTACAGGTATAAGGCGCTAATTATTACAAGCAAGTAAGCAAGCTCAGAATCACAAGTAAGTAAGTAGTATGATCATTATGAACATCATAAGTAATAATTATCAGCAATATGAGAATACCTTCTGCCTATCACTGATGAATACTAGATTCAATTGCTTTGCCCTACCAATGTCATTTACAAATTGCTCCAAGAACTAGATCCAGCTGTCCTTGTTCTCTTGCTCAACCAAAGCCATTGCCACTGGGAATATATTTTCATTTTCATCCTTGGTAGTGGCAGATAGTAATTGCCCACCAAACTTACCCTCAAGTGGCATCCATCCAAGTAAGTAAGTAGTATGATCATTATGAACATCATAAGTAATAATTATCAGCAATATGAGAATACCTTCTGCCTATCACTGATGAATACTAGATTCAATTGCTTTGCCCTACCAATGTCATTTACAAATTCCTCTAAGAACTAGATCCAGCTGTCATTGTTCTCTTGCTCAACCAAAGCCATTGCCACTGGGAATATATTGTCATTTTCATCCTTGGCAGTGGCAGATAGTAATTGCCCACCAAACTTACCCTCAAGTGGCATCTATCCAACCTAACAAATGGTCTACAACCACCTAGAAACCCTTGTTTTTAGCATTGTACCTAATGCACATCCTTTTAAACTTGGGTCATGCACTCTCATCTTCCATCTCTGTTTGCAATATCACCTTACTTCCTACATCTGTCCTTCTTTTCATTTCTGCATAATCTTTAAGTAGGCTATATTGCTGCTTTTCATTCCCAGTGATCAAACCCCTACCTGCCTTTCTTAATCTATACACTTAACATGGTGTTGAACACTTGAGACCTCCCAATTAGGATATCTACTAAAATTTTCCAAGTACTTGTTTACCACATATGCTGATGTAACTTGACTATTTTGAAATGTTAGGGGGCAAGTACACTCAGGGTTAAGTGTCTTGATCTGAAATGTGCTCTCCACTAACCATAGAAGCATAACACCTCCATCCATAATTATTTTTACAATGTATAGAAAATCTTCTTCTTTTTATTTAACTTCCACTTGATATTAATATACTTCTAAATGACATACTCCCCCAAAGCCTTCCAAAAAACCTTGGAGTTTAGAAATTTCATCCCTTTTACCAACTTAACATTTCTCATATTAGTCTTCTCATTAAATTCTGGGTAGCCAGGCCTCTACTCATCATCAGAACCATCCATACTTGCAATGTCATCTTCTAGAGTCGATTCAGCCCACTCCTCATCTACATCTATATATAGAGGTGGAACAATGTTTGGTTGAGGTGTATAGTGTTTGTAGGAAGTGTATTAGTGTTTGGTTAAGGTGTGTATCAGTGGTTGGTTGAGGTGGATCATTGTTAGGCTCAGGTAGAATAGTGTTAGGCTCAGGTGGAACACTGTGAGGTGGAGAAACCACACCAAATACATCATCATCAAAGTCTTCTTCTTCTAAACCTTCATTCAACCAATCAAACTGCCCTTCAACAGCAGCTGCTGCACCATGTGGTTCTTCTACCACCACACTATCACCATCACTCTCTAGTAGGCCATCTCCATCTTCCCCTCCACCAACCCTTCCATCTACCCCTCCACCAACCCCTTTAGGAAGTTAAACTGCAAGGGGAGCATGACCATTTTTCACATACAGTATGATGGTGTCTATTGGTCTTTCTGCATGAAGCTTACACATAGACACCACATCTGCATCACCATTTATGAGCCTCAAGTCTTTCTGCAAGTTGCCCCCAGGAACTAAATAATGAAACCTATATGGTTCATCAACCCCTAAATCATCACATATACCTTCTATTTCAAAATAACTAAGCCTATCAGGTTCCTTATCATACACTATTTAAACTTTCCCACAAAAATATTCTAAATTTGGGTTCCACAGAAAAGTACCCCCATAATGAATCTCGAATTTGAAGTCTATATCATCCATCTGTAATATCAAATTACCATTTTACATATAGACAATTAACGAATTGTAAAAGAATAGACACATAAAGAATAAACACTTGTATGTTTTTGTTTTGCTTTTGGGAGGCAACACACATAGGGGGCAGGGACCACAAGTTTCTGTTTTACTAAAAAACACAGGCAAACACTAAAAATTAAAACCCAATAGATTCGTAGGGTCCACAATGAGGCACAATGACTATGACAGACAAAATGCTCATAAACATCAACAAATTATATCCACAAGTGGTCACATTTTTTCATAAACATCAACAAATTCATGTAACATTCTCAATAATGATGAGCTTCGACAAATAAATACATGCAACATTGACTAATTTCTCAAAAAATTATAAAACCCAAACAAACCCAAAGAAAAATAGTTCTAAAATCTAAACAATGACTGATTTATTACCTGGATTTGGGTCCCTTGAACAACCCTTTGCTCATCTCGGTTTATTCTTGCAGCATGATTTGTATATAGGGATTTTTCGTGATTCTAGGGCTAGTGAGGGAAATCTATAAAGGGAAAGTGGTTTTGATCCTTCTTATGTTGTGATTTCTATTAAAAAACGTGTTTTTCTAACGTCTAAGGGTGAGGTAGGTAACGGGGAGCAAACGAAATGAAGCTCAGATGGGCAAAGTGTTAAGTTTTAAATCACGGGTAGGTAAAGTGCAAATAGGTCAAACTATAGGTGGGTTTACTATAATTATCCCTTGATGAATTCCTTGGATTGAGGGGGAGTAGAGTAGAGTAGAGTAGAATAAAAATAACTCAAAATTAGTCTATTTCCAACAAGCTATACTCTACTCCCCTCCACTCCATCTCCCTATACCCTCAATCCAAACGGGCCCTAAGGAAATAGCTATGCATGAAGTTTAGATGGGCATTTTGAACTTTCAGGCAAGAAGCTTAAAAAATGATATTGAAAGACCCACATTTGGAGACACAAATTTCAAGATATATATAGTGTAATTTTCTTAAAATCATATTCTTTCTTTTCTTTTCTTTTTTGTGCAAAAAACTTCAAATTTTGAAAACACAAATTTAAAAAAAATTTAAAAACTATATCCCCAAATACTTATAAAACAATGCTAATTAACAAAATAATTTTGCAAATTTATTAGTAAGCAAAAATGTCCATAGTTGCACATTGTCTAGGGCTATATTTATATATGAACTAAGTTGTTTATGAACAGTTTAGGCTTAGGTTGAGAAAAAACTTGTTTATGTTCATTAATTTAGCAAACAAGTCAAATTTCAATCTAATAAGGATAAATTTTGGCTCAAACACTGTTCAATATATTTTTATTAGATATAAATTTTGACAGATCCATTTTTAAATTACATTTTTTTTTCTTAAATCCTTCATGCTTACAAAATTTCAGAAAATAAAAAATCAATAGCTATATTAGCGGCAAATGTTTTAATTTCAAGTTTTTAGTAATATAAGATTATGCATAAAAAAATAAGTTTATGAATTGAATAATAAATAATTTTTGATTGGAACAAAATTTGACATTTGTGTTAAGAACATAAAGAATATACAAATTCAATGGTTAGATTTTCAAAATATGTAACCATTTTAACTTTTTTTAGTGGGTTTTGGAGCCAAACATTATCCATATAATAATATGTTTGAAAATAAATTTATGAGTACGAGGCTTGATTCAAGTATTTATTGTATTATATGTATAAAATATATTTAAGACTAAATTTATAAATTTATATTAAATTATTATTCGTAATGTATTCATAATATAAATAGTCCATATCGTAGTAAAATTATATATAATTTTTGATAATAAAAGTTTTGGTGAATCGTTTTTTAATTAAGTAATATAATCATAACCATAATTAATTTATTAATAATATTAATTGTTAGCATAGGTCACATGCCAGCCCCTCTTTTTTATTCAAAAAAAAAAAATTATTAACATATTTTGAAGGACTAAAAATTTTTAGTCATATTGTTTAAATGAAATTAAATGAAAAATTTCCCTTAAAAAAAATTTAAACGACAAATCCAATTTTTTTATTTTTTTTATACAAAATAGAAATTCTACTCTAACCTAATCTATATATAAGATATATATATATATATATATATATAACCGAAGCCTCTGAAGCTCCCACAATTTTCCACGTCAGCACAATATTTAAATAAAATTATCATTTTATTAAGAAAATTTTTTTTTGTTTAGTCCAAACTTAATAAAGAGTGAAACTCTATCTTTCTAACAAGTTCAACTTAAACTCAAACTCAAACTCATCATTATCATTAATCAATATCTATATATATATATATATATATATTTATATAATTGAAGCCTCCTACGTTTAGAGAGCGAAAAACAAAACCCTAAACCAGTAAATCTCAAAAATTTCAGCAATTTAATTTGAGATTTTTTGATTTGTAGGTGGTTGCAAACCATTATAGAGCGAGCCAAGCTTCTTAGAGAGCAACCTTAAACTAAGGCTAAAGGTAATAAAAATTTTCTACCTTTTTTTTTTTTATATATATACATGTTAGCTTTTGTTGGGCATGAATTATGAAAGGAGTTTGGGAGAGCAACCTTAAACTAAGGCTAAAGGTAATAAAAATTTTCTACCTTTTTGTTTTTTTAATACATGTTAGCTTTTGTTGGGTATGAATTATGAAAGGAGTTTGGACAGAATTTTTTTTTAATTGATTTTTCCAACTCTGGCATATTGGATTTATAGCATTGGTTTTAGCAATGTTGATGATTTTTTTTAAGGGAATCCCACAATGAAGGACTGGTAGGTATATATATAATACTAATATATATATATAGAGAGAGAGAGAGAGAGAGAGAGAGAGAGAGAGAGAGAGAGAGAGAGAGAGAGAGAGAGAGAGAGAGAGAGAGAGAGAGAGAGAGATTAAAGATCGAGGAGCTATAGTTTTTTTTTTTTTCCCTCACCACTAATTTGAAAAGGAAAGAAAATCTTTTGGATATCTTTTTTTTGTTAGTTTATTTCTTTGTCATGATTTCTAATTCTGTTGAAAATCACTTTTGCTATTGAATACCAGACATACTTCGCCATTAATCTATTACAAATATATTTGTATTTTAGCCTTTATATACAATGATGCAAGGTGTAATCAAGAAACTATAATAAATTATAATAAATAAAAAACTAACACATAAAACAATTGTAAACTTTGATTTATAATTTTGTTTTATTTTTTTTAATTCTTGGTATGTAAAGAAAAGGTCGGCTAAGAGGTGTGAATTACATCTTTGTAGATTTAAATTTTGATATAAATTATGAAATGTAATATGTTATTTTTTGAGAAACAAACACACACACACACAAGGGAGAGGGAAAGGGGTTCTAATACAAAGACATACCACAACTCCACTCAAAAGTCATGGTAAATGTAATATGTTATTAGTTCAACTTGAATTTAATACCTCGCCCTTTATAGATCAATGCTCTTTTTTGCCTTTCAATTGGTACTTCTTCTTCTTCCTCTTTTTTTACATTCATATATTTCAAAATATATGATTTCCAAAATTTTCACATTTGTGTGTGTGATGAGGATTGTTTTGTTTATTCGCTTAAAAGTGTCCAAAGGAAGTTAAAAAAAAAAAGTTCTACCATTTAAGCCAAATGACTGAAGCAATCTTTACTCAATATTTGGTACATTTATTTGTCTTCACTCTCTAACAAAGTCATTTTATTCATCTGAAAGTTAAGACTATATAACATTATTGGTGTTAGAGTTATCACTATTGGTCTCAGTATTTTTTTTTTCCTTTTAAGTTTTAACTTTTATAAGTGAAAATTTATAACTTTTATTCGACTCTTCCGTGCATTGCACGGGTTAGCGACTAGTATATATATATAACTGAAACCTATGAAGCTCTCACAATTTCCCACGTCAACACAATATTTAAATAACTTAACCAGGAGTGAAACTCTATCGGTATTATTTTTAGTTCAAACTTAACTAGGAGTGAAACTCTATCTCTCTTTAATAAGTCCAACTTAAACTTAAACTCATCATTATTATTTTTTTTAAATGAAATTATTTTTGTTTAATCAAAACTTAACAATGAGTAAAACTCTATCTCTTTAACTAGTCCAACTTAAACTCAAACTCAAATGTTGATAATCTATATAAAAACAAAAATTATGATAGGACTAAAAAAAAAAAATTAACGTTGAAAAAAAAGAGACTCACATTGATAACGTGGGTTTGGTTTTTGGGTGGAAATTTCTACTAATTATTTTTTTTTTATTGTACATTGCAAATAAAACATCTCTATTCTTTTGGAGAAAAATCAAAGATGCAACCTATGTTTTCAAGCCTACGAAACAATAAATTTTTATTTGGTATATTACATATAAATTTGTTGAATTTGGTTTGGTTCTAAAGTAGAATTAGGGGATTCTATACATCTTGAAGTTTTAAGTCTTGGAGTTTTTGGTATTTGTGTCTCAGTAGGCTGATCTTAATTCTTCACCTTAAATGTTTTTTATTTAGATTCATGTGATTTTTTGTTTTCTTATTAAAAGCTATATTTTTAGTTGATTAATTATTTACAAATTTTTAGACTAGTTTGTACAGTGTATTGCACAAGCTAATAGGACTTAATTGGTGCACGGTTTCTTGGTTAACTTTGGGAATTAAAGACCAGTTCAATTCTAGTAGTAATAAAAAAAAATTAAATGGTTTGGATAAATTTAGTTAGATTCAAGACCATAATGTCCCACGATTGTTGAAAATTTTGAGCATGAGTAAATCCCTAAACTTGTTATGATTATATATGACTTGGAAGAATTAATAGACAATTTAAAAAAAAAATTATTTACTTTTCTTATTATATTCAGTATCACAACTTTTTTTAAATAAAATTATTATTTTAGTTCAAACTTAAACCGGAGTGAAACTCTATCTCTTTAATGAATCCAACTTAAGCTCAAACTCATCATTATCATTTTTTTAAAAAATAAAATTATTTTTGTTTAATCAAAACTTAACAAGGAGTGAAACCCTATCTCTCTAACAAGTCCAACTTAAACTTAAACTCAAACGTTGATAATCTGTATATAAACAAAAATTATGATAGGACTAAAAAAAAACTAACGTTGAAAAAAAAAAAAAAAAAAAGAGACTCACGTTGATAATTGTGGGTTTAGTTTTTGGGCTAAAATTTCTACTAATTATTTTTTTTATATTGTACATGGCATATAAAACATCTCTATTTTTTTGAAAAAAAATAAAAAATGCAACCTATATCTTCCAACCTAGGGAACGATAAATTTTTTTTTGGTATATTATATAAAAATTTGTTTAATTTGGTTTGGATTTGAAGTAAAATTTGGAAATTTTATAAATTTTGAAGTTTTAAGTCTTGGAGTTTTTGGTATTTGTGTTTCTGTAAGTTAATCTTAATTTTTCACCTTAAATGCTTTTTATTTAAATTCATGTGATTTTTTGTTTTATTATTAAAGGCCATATTTTTGGTTGATTAATTATATGTTTGGATTTTTTTTTTTTTTTTTTTCAGAATGTCTATTTACTCATTGTTGAATTTTTTTTTTTTTAGAATCAATAGTTTTTCTTGCATCGCACAGGTTAGCGACTAGTCTAAGTGTACATGTATGAAAGTTCACTTCTGAAGACTTGAACCTCGGCTCTTACTCCCCACACCTCACAACCACTTATACTTGTGCATTGATCATCACACCATATTTAGTGGTAATTTATATATATATATATATATATATATATATATTTCAAGTAAAAAGTAGGGTTGGAACTTCAAACCAGACATTAGTGAAATACTCAATTTTCTCTCTCACTTTCTGCCACGTTGCGGAACACGATCCTCTCTTTTTCTCACTTCTTTCAACTCTCTTTTCACTCTTACCGGCTGCCCATATTGAATATTGTTGAGGTGGTGGTGGCCTCTGGATTGCCCATAACATAACGACATAGCAAGGAGAAGATGAAGGTGGTGGCATTGGTAAGCGGCGGCAAGGACAGCTGTTATGCCATGATAAAGTGTATCCAATACGGTCACCAGGTTTCTTTCTTTCTTTCTTTTCTTCTCTCCCAACAGAGAAAACCCACGTTGCAAAAGCAAAGAAAATATATTATGGGATGATGTTTTCTGCGGTTTGATGAAAATTTGGAAAAAAAAAGTCAGCCTTGCCCATGCCCATGTGATTTAGTACTAAGAAAGTTATTAATTTAGTTACAAGTGCTCTGTTTGGGGTCCTTTTCATAAATCAATTCTAGTATTTACTTATCTTTTCTAATGATTCAGTTTAAAGTTTGATAATTGACTGGCATTGGTATATTGCTAATTATATATAAAATTAAAGATTGAATTTTGATTGCTATTTGTAGGTTGTTGCATTGGCAAATTTGATGCCGGCTGATGATTCAGTGGACGATCTCGATAGCTACATGTACCAAACTGTTAGTCTCTGTATCTTGCTGGTTTTCTATTGTATGTGACTTTAGAATTTTGAATACATTAAGAATGAATACTAATAAATATATCATTGCATTAATTAACAACAAACACCAATCGTTTGTAATGCCTTCATTGTTTCAAAATTATGTGTGAATGCAAATGCTTCGAAAACTGTGTTTTGGAGTAAGCCTTGAGTCCACAGCAAACACTTGCATTACAATAGTAAAGACATGTATGTGTATGTCCACACATGTTTGTTTATGCCCTTGCTGCTGTTTTTTCTTTCATTCTATTTTACTTATTTTTTCTTCTGTTAGTTGTTATCATAACAGATAAGATAAAGAAACACAAACTTTGTGAAGATAAATATTTCTTCTTACTTATGTTTGTTTTACCATTTGGTTGGGGCTGTTAAATCCTTTCCTCAGGTTGGACACCAAATAATTGTCAGCTATGCCGAATGCATGGGACTACCATTGTTCAGACGGCGAATAAAAGGATCATCAAGGCAAGCCTTTTTAGTGGGAATTCTTTGGCATAGAGTGTATATGTATATCTCACTATAATTGGTAAAACTAGTTATTTGATTTGGGGAATTTTTAACAATCTATTCTTTTATGGGCTAAGAAAGTAGTTTAAACTTGTGAAGCTATAATTGCAATACTTCTTTCAAAGTCATGACCAATGCAAACTCTTTAGGAGAGTTTTGTGTACACACCCTGTGTACATTACATATCTCCTCATTTTCAATAAATCTATTCCTTAAAAAATTTTAAATTAAAATTATAAGTTCAGGTGTGCTGTTCCTATGCTGCTCCCTCATTATTGCATATTTTTACCTGATATAACAAATTTTTCCTTTTTTTTTTTAACCTTTTGTTTTATAAATTATCCTTCATGATCATAGGTGGATTTGTAGGGAAGGTTTTTCTTTTTGAAAAATTGTGGGGAAGGAGAAATATTAGTTGGTTGACATTCTATCAATTTAACAACAATAATTTTTTTATCAAACTTGATAAAACTGAAGGCAAAGTTTTTCATTGAAGATTGCATGCGTCACTTAAGAATCCACTACGATTAATTGAAAGTATTCAATGCATATTCTCACTTTCAATGGTTTTGTGGATCAATTAGACATCAAAATCTTAGCTACAGAATGACTGTGGGTGATGAAGTTGAAGATATGTTTATTCTGTTAAATGAAGTAAAAAGACAGATACCTTCTGTCACAGCAGTATCTTCTGGTGCTATTGCATCTGACTATCAAAGGCTGCGAGTGGAAAGTGTTTGTTCAAGGTTAGGGCTTGTCTCTTTGGCATATTTGTGGAAACAAGATCAGTCATTGCTCCTTCAGGAAATGGTAAATCGTATATTAAAAGTAAGAATGGTGGCCAATCAATATTTGAGTTATTTTGTCTAACAATATGTTTTTCCTTTTATCCCAACTAGATAACAAATGGGATTGTGGCTATAACAGTAAAGGTACGATTTCTGGTTTGACCTATGTCTTGTTTTTATATGTGCTTATCATATGGTAATATTTCCACTTTAGGCCTGATGTAATAAGGTTTTGTTGGTTTGATAATAATTAAGTGAAACATATTCTACTGTCTAAATGCATAATAAGTGTAATTGCTATTTATATTCACATAGATGGCTTGTAGATTGGAGTCCAACACTCTTTCAATTTCATAGGTTGCAGCTTTGGGGTTGGACCCTACAAAACACTTGGGCAAAGATATAGGATTCTTGAAGTCCTATCTACATAAATTGAAAGAGTATGTCAAAATCTTTTCTTTTTTTTCCTTTCTTTTCTTTTTCAGTTACTCATTTATTAGCTGCTTTTTTGGTATGATGTTTGTCATTGATTTTCTAAATTTTCAAGGACAACTGTGTAAGTGGTTTATTCATTCTGCCATCACTTCATAGGATGTACGGGATTAATGTATGTGGTGAAGGAGGGGAATATGAGACACTGACACTGGATTGCTCCCTCTTTGTTGTAAGTTCACTCCATGGCTCTTTTTGGTCTAACAATTTTGATTGAGTTATCCACCTAATGTTGCTCCCTCTTTGTTGTAAGTTCACTCCAACTGTTTGTAACAAGGCTTACAGTTTGTCATGAATAAGGTGTTCTGCATTTATCTGTAATATATTCATACTCTTCTTTGTTCATTGGGTTTTATGCCTCTTCCTAGCCCATGATCTCATATTTGCTCAAGCAAATGTCTTTACTGCTAATCTTGTTATTTTCTTCTTATAGTGCTGTTTTTTGTCATAACTAGTATTATGCCTGGATGCATAGCTTAATTAAAAATTATAAATTAGTAAATTGAAACTATATTAATAATTAGTTAGTTGCTTGAAACTTGATAATGTTTGACCTAAGGTAAATTAATTATCTTAATAAGTCACATGTAGAAAATAAATAAACACATTAATTTTACAATATATACACATACATATAAAATTGTGATATATAATTAAAATAAATGTAAATTTTACTTTAAATTGCTTGTAACCTTTTGTTATTGATTTAGAATTTTAAATTTATTAAAACATAGGTAATATAATTTTTTGTAGAGTTATAAACTATTGGTACTTTGGTTAATATAATTTTAGTTGAATTAGAATTTTACATTTCTTAAAACTTAGGTAATAGAGTTTTACATAGAGTTTATTATTGATATTTTTGTTAATAGAATTTTGAATTTCTTAAAACGAAGGAGGAGTTTTAGGTCGAGTAAACTATTGGTAATAGAGTTTTATATAAGGTAAGCTATCTTAATACCTACTGAGAGTGTTGACACTTGTCACAAAGAAAATATAGCCACTTGGCACCACCACGACTTCTAAAACCCAAGTCTTATTATATACTACATGATTTAGTTCACTTGTACCTTTTTCCCTAAATTTATGGTCTTTGATTTACTATTTAAATAATTGATATTAATAATATTTTTGTTTGCCATATACCTTTATGAATTTACAGAATGCCCGAATCGTGCTCGATGAATTTAAAGTTGTACTGCACTCTTCTGATCCCATTGCTCCAGTTGGAATTCTTCATCCCTTGGCTTTTCATCTAGAAAAAAAGGCAGAGCACCATTCTTTAAGTGGCATTGATGAAGCCTCTGAGATTTCTAAGGAGAAAGAGGGTTTTGTATTTGAAGTGCGAGGAGACTGTATACAAAGCTGTGAAGCCACATTCAAGGCTGCTGCTGAAGTCGTTGAGCTAGATGAAGTTGCAGAAAATAGAGTTCACATTGCGAGAACGATAAGTGACAATACATTTTCCATTTGTTTCTGGTTGCAAGATATGTGCAGAACTTCAGCAGGTAGATAAAATAACAATGATGATTTTGATTCATTCCTGGCAAGAGTATTTCTCATCAAGAATTGCTGTGCCTTTTGCTCTTGCTTTAGTTTTCAATGTTACTATTTTTTATTTGTAGGTTTGCAAGAAGACTTGGAGGCTATTTTAAGGAAGATTGAGCTAGAGCTTTTGGGATATGGTTTGGGTTGGGAGAATGTCCTTTATATTCATCTATATATTGCTGATATGAATAATTTTTCTATAGCAAATGAGACATATGTGAGATATATAACACAGGAGAAGTGCCCTTTTGGTGTTCCATCCCGAAGTACCATTGAACTACCACTATTGCAAGTGGGTTTAGGAAGTGCTTACATAGAAGTTTTGGTGGCAAATGACCAGAGCAAAAGAGTTCTGCATGTTCAAAGTATTTCCTGCTGGGCACCAAGTTGCATAGGACCATATAGCCAGGTAAATTATCTGCATTTTTCATTTTCATCACAAACAATGGTAATCATCTCATGTATGCTAGGCTTAGATAATTCAAATTTTTTTTTTTTCATTGAGGGGACTTACACAGGCTGTATGAAAGAAAGTCTTTCATTTAATCATCTGCTATGTAGTCTAACTTATGATTTTTACTTTCAGGCAACCTTGCATAAGGAGATACTTTACATGGCTGGGCAGTTGGGGCTCAACCCTCCAAATATGAATCTCTGCAAAGGAGGTGCGACTGCTGAGCTGGAACAAGCATTGGAAAACAGTGAAGCAATAGCAAAATCCTTTAACTGTTCAATATCTACCTCTGCTGTTCTCTTTGTTGTTTACTGCTCGACATATGTGCCATCATCAGAGAGACACAAAATTCAGGACAAGCAGGACAGCTACCTTAAGCAAATGAGGCTCCTTCAGTTAGACAAAGGAAGTGTTATTCGAGTTCTTGATCCCATTTTTCTATATGTCCTTGTGCCTGATTTGCCAAAAAGGTACTTTTTCTAAATGCTCTAACCATTGGCTAGAAGCATAACTACGGAAGATGGTTGCAGGTAGTACTATTAATACATTGATCATCAAACAATTCTTTAAAAAGTAGGACACTGTGGTGGGGTTCCACTAAAAATACTCTCACCCTATGTTTTTCTTCACAATTATATTCCTATTCTATACTAGAAAAAGGTCATACATCCATGAAATTTCAAAAGTTAAAAACAGGAAGAGTCCTAGATAAGGAAAGAGTCTTAGAAGTATTGTGCTTGGTATTGGATATGGTTCCCTTCTAGAAATGTCCATATCAAAGTTTTTTTTTATTAATTTATATATAGTCTTTTTAAGGAAGTCTATTTGCTCCTTTCCTTGAGGGTCCCTGTTTGATCAATGCATGCACATATGTAAATTTTGAAATGGACTTTAAGTTGATCAAAGCTGCACAAGGTTAGATTTGACAAATTTCCATAAAATACAAAATCACTAATGCTTTAGACTGATCTAATGTGTCTAAAAAATGTAAGTGGCCAACATTTTTAATCCAAAGAAAAGATAGTCTGGCCAAAAGAAGAAGAAAAAAAGTCATTAAAAGAATGGGTAAGACTATAAACATTGGCAATACCTGCTTTGGTCCTAATTTATCAAAACAAATTACCTGCTTTGGTCCTAGGCCTAGTTTATTTGAAGTCCTTGCGATGTCCTAGGTCAGTTAGAAGTTGTCAATGGCTGTTTGAAAAGTCAATTATGGGTTAGCTGGTTAATTTTATATGTGTAGGCCCTTTGTGTTAGGTCTCAACCAACACTTTGTATTTGGAATCTTGTCTATACTACTTGATTGGGTTAAAATGATATCTGTGTGACTAGATTTTTCAGTTTGTGGTTTGATGAAGTATTGCATGTCTATTCCATTTATGCAGTCTGTCCATGTCTGTTCCCTTTTTCTTTTCTTTTTTTCTTTTTTTTTTTTTAAGTTAAAATTATCCTCAAACATCTTGCCTAACATGCCCTTCTCCATGCTTATAGTATCCATATTTGACATTTGGACAAGATCGAATCAATGGGCCAAGGTAGTACTAGACTGGGTGCTGTCTTGGTGTTCCTATACTTTTACATAATTCAACAGTATAGTATGCATCAGAATTATGGCAATAAATAAGTGATTTTCTTAACTAATTTTATGGTGACTTGAATAAAGTACTTCAATTGTGATGTTGCTATATGAATTATCAATATGTTTTCTACCTCATTGCTTGGTTGCCTCCTGCCTAAAATGTTGATTGCAGCAATAAATATTGTCAAGTTGCATTTTTACACATGCTGAGTAGTATTAATTCTACCTTTAGGTTTTCATTACTTTCTACTTTTCCTTTCCCCTTTTCCCCCCTTCTTAAAATGCTGCTTTCCGAGTAATGAACATTCCTCTTCTTGGGAATGATAGTTATTAAAGAAGCATCTTTTTAAAAGGTTTTCATGATGTGTCATAAAATGCTAGAAACGCACATACATTGGTTAATTCAGTACTATACTAAACATGTCTACAGTAGGATATGTTAGAAGCAAGCGTTTGCTTGGATTGCGGCACATTTGGAGCGTTTCCTGTGTTTCAGCTTTTTTTTTTTTTTCAGCTCAGGGCTTATGGCACTGTTCATTAGCCATGAACAGTGAAAATAGGCTAATGAACAGTGTAGCACAGTAATAAATAGTAACAAAAAATATTTTTTTATTTTTTTCAGTTTTTAGTTTTCAACAAAATAAGCGATATCCAAACACATACTAAGAGTTCAGGTTTGCATCTTGAGGCCACTGCCTAGAAGAGTCAGTCATACAGTAGGTGTTATCAAGATTTTAAGTCTTGTGCTTTGAAGGTTCTGGCCTACATTTGCATGCATCCATTGTCCTGATTTAAGAATATGGAGTTTTGCATTTTTCTTTTTTCGTTTTTTTGCAGTGTTGTGGGGAACACTTATGGTAGGGCTTACCATTTATCTTGCTGGCAATACTGGAATTACATCTTTTTGTTATTTTTGATGCAGATCACTTGTGGAAGTAAAGCCTCTTCTATATGTCCCAGAGGATATGAATGTGACAATTGGAACTGAGCAAGAGCATTCTTGCTCCAGGATGCCTAGTTATTGGGGTATTCAGCATGCACACTGGCATGATTCTTGCATCCAGAAATGTGTTGTTCAAGGAAAGATCTGTGCAGTTGTCTTGTGTATCACTAGTGAACTTCTTGTGAAGATTTGTTCTGAGTCTCTAAATGGTGATCAGGATAATGGAGACTATCAAAATTCACTCAGAGAGGCACAAATGGAAAGAGTATCAAGATTTTGCATTTATCTTCTTGATAAACTTTATATGCAGAACAATTTCTCTTGGGAAGATACAAAGGTTAGTTTTTTATGTCTAACACCTAATTCTTCCAGTTTAAGTTGGTCCTTGGGGCCTGATTACATTTGATATGCCTTTCTTGATCAAGTCTAGCTTTAGCTTGTGAAATTATTTTTGACCTTAACAAGGCCACAATCATTTATTCAGGCTTTTCCTTTATTCCTCCTATCCTAAAGCAGCGCGAAACTGCTTTTACTTTCTTCTTCCTGACCATGAGCACGCCACAATCAATTTTCGTTCTATGTTCAATAAAATAATCATATATGCCTTTCTAGTTTTCTAGAAACCATATTACACAATTGTCCTTAGTGGTATCACAATTACATGTGTATTCCTTCAAACATTATTAAAAAAAAAAAAAAAGAACAGAAAAAGAAAAAACAATTCACATCAAATCCTTACATTCTCTTCCTAATATTTAAAACATAGATGACATATCTCAAAAGTCATAAATTGAAGAAAAAAAAATTGAAACAAAAACTTTGAGTGCTGAAAACCCAACAAAACAAACCAAAATCAAAGTCATAAGATATAGACTTTGTAATTATCAATTACTCACAGTTAGTAGGCTCATTCAAATACATACGCAAGTAGTATTTTGATATAAACTCAAATTCCTAATTCATAACTAAATATTAACTCAACCTAAATTCATAAGAGAGATAGATGACATCTGTTAAAATAATAAGAGAGATGGATGACTTGCGATAGGGAATCAAGACATCAAAACACCAAAACTTATTAACCCAAAGACATCAAAACACCAAAACTTATTAACCCAAAGATCTGTCAAAAACAACGAAACGCATCAGCACAAAGCAGAGCTGCAAGTAAGAATCAGAAATCCATCGTAAAGATAGCAGAAATAATAAAAGATCCACCTACAAAAAGAAGAAAATCAAAGAAAGAGAGAGTAATCTCATTTCTTTTTTGTTGCGGGCAGAACATGGAATGAATGGGAGGGGGAGGTGCAGATGGCGTAATAACAAATTTATGGAAAAGAATATGGGTGGAGAAAAAGAATTAATAACAGGAGAGGAAGAGTTGGGAGAAGAGTAGTGGTAAGGTGAGGAAATAAGAGGAGTCATGAAAGACCGTTGATGTGGCACAACAGGGGATTAGTAAAATTAATTGCTTATCCTCTATTATATATTTTACTAGTCTACCCGTGCTATGCACGGGAACTTACCTATTTGTGAGGTAAACTACAATAATTTTATAAAAAATTTAAGAAACTACACCATTTCATGATTTACTCTTCTATGACTTCAATTTGTGTTAAAATTTGATGAAGAAGTCATTGCTTGAACGTGCAATAGCTTGCAAAAAATTTGTCAGACAGTTTCAGATACTGTAAAAAAAATATTAAAACTTAGAAATTATTGAAACAAAAAAAAAATATATATATATATATATATATATGACTAAACAATAGAGAAATATAAGAGAAAGATGAGTTACATTCAAAAGAATTAAATCAATTATTGCAAACTTTTTTATCTTGTAAAAACGGCTAAAGAGAATTTGATGGTTCATGTACGAAAATTACTTTTTAAAAAATACATGAAAAACCATAAAATACATATATATATATATATATATTTTTTTTTAACAAAGTAGAGGAGAAGAAAATAACATAAGAATAGCTCATACCTGTACTTGGCTTTAAAAAAAATGTTGGGGTTTGCCTTGTTTTTATAGTGTTCATATTAACCTAGCAAATTTAGAGATAAATTATCAATGTCTGAGTTTGAGTTTAAGTTTAAGTTGAACTTGTTAGAGAGATAGAGTTTCACTTCTTATTAAGTTTAGATTAAACAAAAATAATTTTGTTTAAAAAAAATGATAATGATGAGTTTGAGTTTAAATTGGACTTGTTAAAGAGGTAGAGTTTCACTCCTTGTTAAGTTTGGACTAAACAAAAATAATTTTATTTAAATAAAATGATAATTGTGGATGACCAAAAAAAAAAGTACCAAGCTTAAGATGCGAGACTTGAGGCAAAGAGTAATTCAATACCATAGCATCTAAAACAACTAAATTGAACCATGAAAAAAGAATACCATAGGTACTATATGGTTGCATGTGGCCGTGCTTGAGCTTTGAGCATGTTAGCAACAGCCAACCACACCAACTTCTTTGTATGTCTAATTCTATTAGCAATGGCAAAAGCAAAAGCCAAAAATAAAAATCCTAAATATAGCTCTTTCAATTATCATGGCTCTTTATTCTTTTTCAGCTTGTACATTGTTGTTATATATATATATAGTTGTAGGACGGTGGATTATTTGTTGAATTGTAATCAGTTTTCAACTCTACTTTGGTTAACCTATTGGTTTCCAACTATTTTTAGGCAATGTATGGGAATAATTTTTGGTTTCCAACTCTCTTTAGGCAATGCATGGGGTAAATAAAAGTTAAATAATTTTGTTTTAAAAAAATAATAATGATATGGCAAGCTTTGAAGAGGTAAACAAAAGTAATTTTATTTAAATACATTTTATTTAAATATTGTGCTAATATGAAAAATTGTGAGAGTTTCAGAGGTTTCGGTTATATATATATATATATATATTTATTTATTTATTTATATATAAATAGATAGATTTTACCATAGATTTTTCTATTCTATTTGGCAATCATTTAAGATTTTAAGATTTGCTTTACCGTGTGTCAATTCTTTTCTTTTTTTTCTTCTTTTTCTTATGGCATTTTCATCATTTGTGACCTTTGTCACTATAATTAGTTTGACCTAGTGTATTTTCTTTTGAAGAATTTGAGGTTCTACTTCCCAACTAGCCTTGGCTTGCCTCTGGAGGCACTTTCCCTGATGTTTTCCAATGCATTCAACGAACTAGCTAAATTGGGTCAGAGAATTATTATTAGTGAAGAGCCCATCTTTAACCTTATTCCTGTCTTAGGTGCTGGGAGGTCTGCCACATCGATGGATGATATTATAACCTGTGAACTATTTGCCCAGAAGTCATGAGTCTGTTTGCTTTACCTCAATGCATCTGTGTGTGTGTGTGTGTGTGTGTGTGTGTGTGTGTTTTAATTATCAATTCACGAGGAATTCAAGACTATGGAGGGGACAAAGAAAGTTAAGGGAGGTTTAGAGAATTGTGCGAATACATGTGTTACAAGTTACTTCTTTTGAAATCTATCACATCATCTCACCAATGTCCCCTTCCTCTTTTAATGTAAGTTCATATTTTGTATCAAATGCTTAAAGATATAATCCATTTATTACATTACAGATCAAGGTTGTCAAAATCGGGATTTTAAGTAGGATCATGGGAGGTATGTGAAATCGTAGATTGTAAGATTGGATCGTGGATTGTAAGATCTTACATTATTTGAGAAAAAAACAAAAAATACATATTGGAATGTTAAATGCACATTTGTAAGCATCATTTAAAGAGACAAAAAATTTCAAAATGTGACATTCTATTGAGATATTTTTTTTATTTGGGTCCAATTGACGTCCTTTTTATATTATACTGGAAAAACTTGGTCTATTGGGATTTTATTTTTCATTTAGGTGCAATTGAGCTTTCTGTCAAGTTAAATAAAATTATAAAAAACGAAGATATTGTTAGAATCGTACAATCCTACTAATTCTGAACGATTGCAAAGTTTATTGAAAGATCTAGATCTTTTTGGGCAGGTGGTATCATAAAATCGTAGGATCGTATGATCCAGAATGGGATTTTAACAACCATGTTATAGATCCACAACAATAGATACGGAATTGCTTTATAATGGCTACAACTTTGTTTTAGTGTCAACCAAAGGTTTTGTTTTGTTTTCTGAATCATTTTTTTTGATTTAGTCTTGGTATGACAACTATGCCATGACATTTGAGGTTCTTCCACCACCCCCACACCCCCCCCCCCCCCCCCCTTTCTAAGAAAATAGCATGTCAGAGAAAATTAGATTTGTGAATCCAAATAAAAAAAAACCAAAATTACACTGGATATTTTTTGCCAACTGTGTTGAAGATTATCTCGGGTATGATTTTAAATAAAATGGCTCTCTACTCCCCGGCCCAAATTGAATTAGGTTTATTTGCTTTTTGTATCTAAATGGAGAGTCCATTTGAAAATTTGTGGCGGTCTTTTTTTGTGTCCAGAACAGTGCCTAGATTATTGTTATACAAAAGCTTAAATATGATTGATTAATCTATGATCTTAACGTATGCATGCATGCATGGGATAATCCAAGATTGATTTTAATAGGTTCATGTAAGATTAATTAAAATTATTGAATCTATTGGTTATTAATTTTAATTATGATAAACATGCAAATACTAAAACAATTCCATGCTAATAATATTATCTTTTTCATTAAATTCAAAATAATTTTATGTATCTAATTGGGTAATGTATTTTTTTATTATTAAATTAATTAAAAATTTGAACCATGAAAGAACCACTACCAAAGATGGAAGTCCAAATGTACAACTAATGTGCCCATTTGGAGGCCCTGAGTGCTGATCGACATGGGTCTTTATCCTATAAGTTTTTTTCATATAGAGAATCTGATTTGTCTCCACTTTGTCTTGAGTTTTATGAGAGATAAACTTGATGTTTTGAATGAATTTCGGTCCCTAAAAAGTAAAAACAAAGAAAACACATCTCTCTATAAATAGGAGAGGTACACCAACTGAAAAAGGACCAAAATTTTCACATACGTAAAGTCCTCTAGTGCATATAGCAATGATTTTTTACTTTCTTTTTTTCTGCATATTTTCAACATACATTTAGCACATCACACACACAAATCACTATAGTTTTCATAATATTCATCAACCACATTGTTCATTGCATCAATTTTCATCAACGATAAATGAAGATCCATTCACAAACTTAATCTTTCCGGAGAAATCATAAAGGGTGGAGATCTCAACAAGTTCAAGATCAAGCATGATCCTTGGAGTGAAGAGAACCAAAATCTATAACGTAGCAATCAACCGTTTATGATCCAGAATTTTCATGTAGGTATTATTTCAATACTTTTTTAAGAACGTGTTCAACCAGGGTTTATTTTCTTTACAATAATGTGAAAAAAATCCAAACATATGTTTAGGATAGATTCTTTTTTAGCATGTTTTTAGTATTTAACATCTCAAGGCTTTAGATATAGGTATGACATGCTCAATAACATGTTTATGCATTCACATGTTTGCATCATCTCATCTGCAGGATGATAGACATATTTTAAATATTATATTCATGCATTCATAAATTAATATGTAGATATAGGGTTTTATTTTCTTTTTTAATTGCTAGTATGATTTATATCTAGGGTTTCATGCATCTCATAACACATCCCTGTATCTATAATTAAAACTTCTACATGTTCTAGTATCATATAAATCACATAAAATATATATATATATATATATATATATATAAAATTATGTTTTCTTAAAAACAAAACCATTCACATGCCATCTTGATCTAGGCCTCATGATCCATGTCCATAAATCATGCAATTATTATAATTGTCTTGGTCGCCAGAATAGTAAATTGTTTATATTGGCTATTGTACTTTAGAAATCTAACTTGGATTGGGCAAGATGGGTGCATAACACCTTCCAAATCTTTTCAATTTTTTGTTGAAATTTCATTATTTTTCCAAATGCTCATTAACGATGAAGAGAAAATATTTAGCTAAATATATTTATAATTTGAAGAGAAAAGCCCATTATCCCGGAAACTCCAAAGCCCAAAAAAACAAATGGAAGCAGACCCGATGAGACGGGCTACAATTATAACGGTTTACACAACACATGACATGAGCAAATGAAATGAGTCTCAAAGCGGTGGCTCTCATCTCCTCCGTCTCCGGGGGTAACAACGTTCGAGGCTCTATCCATTTTGTCCAGGAAACCAACGGTCTCGCTCTCACACTCACACACACTCTCTCTGCTTTTTTTGTTATGATATTCGATTATACATAATTATATATATATATATATATATATATGAGTATATTTATATTTATATTTATTTATACTTATATATAGGGTCAACAACAACAACCCATGTGAAAGGGAGGATTACAGGGCTCTCACCGGGCCTCCATGGCTTCCATATTCACGCCCTTGGTGATACCACTAATGGCTGCAACTCCACTGGTACTAATTCTATGCTATGCTATATTGCTATTTGCCTATTGTTAATACTAATAATAATGGGTTTTGTTTTGTTAGGCCCTCATTTCAATCCGCTAAACAAGGATCATGGATCTCCTATTGATAAAGTGCGTCACGCTGGTGATTTGGGTAACGTTGTTGCAGGCCCAGATGGTAATACTATATATGTGTGTGTGTGTATATATATATATATATATGTTTCATTTCATACACATACGCATGCACTATAGGAAATGAATCAATTGCCTTGTCGTTAATTTTATATCCCCTTCAGGTGTAGCTGAGGTTTCCATTAAAGACAACCAGGTAATCAATTTATAGTTTATTTATGGCATCAAAACTTCTTTTCATTGTATTGTTCAAGTTGACAGTTGGTTAATAATAAGAAGGGAATGTGATGTCCTAATTAAAATTAATTCTGTATAATTTAACTAATATCCACAATGCTGTGTTACTCACAATGGGAATGAGATAAATTTATTCCTTTTGCTGTCATTATTATGGGTCTTAGTTTTACTTAAACTATGATTTAACTAATATCCACAATGCTGTGTTACTCACAATGGGAATGAGATAAATTTATTCCTTTTGCTGTCATTATTATGGGTCTTAGTTTTACTTAAACTGTAGTGTTCTCTGAATATCTAAAATTGTCCTCTCTCACTGACACTGTTACGTTCTGTAGATTCCGCTCGTTGGTCCTCATTCCATACTTGGGAGGGCAGTTGTTGTGCATGCTGATCCTGATGATCTTGGTAGAGGTGAGAGTATATTTAATTTGCTTACGTAGTGTTTGTATAATACGTGGGATCTACACGATTTTGGTAGAGTTATGTGTTAGACACCACTGTCCCAAAAACTTAAGCCAGTTGGATGTGAAAAAAACTGAATATGAAAATTTGTGAAAATCTTTGCCAACACGGGTATGCTTCTTTTGCTGTAATTTTGTTGGGTGAAGTGAAGTATTCATTATTATTGAAGAATGAATAAATTTATATTTGAAGGATTTTGAGTTTGTGATGGATAAAGATAATAACAAGCTCTAATTGCGGAAATTTTGGAAATGATCTGAAAGTTTTGCTAAAATTAGAAACATGCTTCTTTTTCTCTTTCCAACTCACCAATCTTGCTATTGTATTTTAAATTTTCCCTTCAACAGTGTTCTTACTTCTTAGTCTCTCCAACTTTGTGCAACTTGCTCTTTCATATCTTATGGTTATTAAGTATAATGGCTTCCTCAGTAATATTTCTAGTTTTTCAAAAAATGTTATGTTTTAAAGTGAAGGCTAATTTTTGGTTGTAAGTCTCATTGTGTTTAGAGTTGCTTGTCATGTGACCTAATTTTCATTAAGCATTACCATCATATTATAACTAGCTAAGTTATAATGTTTTTTTTATACCTTGTTTGGAGATTTTTTCTGTGTTAGGTGGCACACCTGCTACATATTTTTCTGTATTCACCTGAACACATTATTACATTTGGGACTGTGCGTGTGAATCAATTAGCTATCAGGTTTGGAATAAATTTTTATCCACAGGTCTAAGCATATAATGTTTGCACATTATATACGAATCCAAGAACACTCCTCAAGTTGAGTCAGTGAAAACTCTTCCCCAGGATTGGTGTACTGGAATCTGAAAATCTTCCATTCTTGATTTTCCTTTCTCCTTATACTCTCTCTCTCTCTCTCTCTCTCTCTCTCTCTCTCTCTCTCTCTCTGGCCGATTTATTGTATGTTTCTCAGATTGTCTAGATATCCCTTTTTTTTTCTAATAATTGGTAACATATTTTAAAATTAAAGGCTAAGGTTGTGCCTGATCCAGATTGTAAGTTTCAGCCTATTGTAGGAATCCATTTGCTCTGGGTGTAACCTTCCTAGGATAGTTACTGATGCAGGAGCATAACCAGAAACTATTTCAATATTTTATTTTGGATTTTCATTAGATAATTTTAGATTTTAATGTTTTTATTTGTTTAGTTTAAGTTGTGATAGGGATTAAATTTCATGCTCTTAGATAAGGATTAGTTTAGTATTTGAATTAGTTTGGATTAGTATTTGAGTTAGATTAGGATTCGTTTTAGGGATATTTATCTTTATCTTGTATTTTCCTAGAAGCTCTATATAAAGCTCCAGATGGTTTATTTTGTATTATAACCAGAGATTCATGTAAAATTGTATTGTGTGGTGGTGATTCCAAACAACTCTTATGTGGTGAAGCCTAATGTTTACCATGGGACGAATCTAAGTGGGAAGCCTAGGTTACACGCATGTATCTAGATGGATTTTCATCTTGAGAGTTTATGAAAGGTTATATTTGGAATTTTTTTTGAGGAAAATATGAGAAAAGAAATTTTACATGTTTATTATAGTCTAGATAGATAGATGCCTCCATCCAGGGTGCCTCAATGGTAAGGAAGAGTGTTTGGGCTAACTGTAAACCCAAAAGTCTCTGGTTTGACTCTTAGCTGAACCAGAGGTATGTAGGCATCTATGGTTTTACCCCTCAAGGGTGGTCCCACTGTCTCATACCTTGAGGGGGTTCCTCATCATCAATATTTTTTTTTATGATACATAATCAAAGATTTATTGCATAAAAAGGACATCATGTGGTGAACAATCTGTACTTAAAACGAATACAAGTAACTTAAAAAGAGATACGAACAGAAAGGAGAAAATCAAAAATGGAAGAACATTGTGTAAAACCCCAAATTCTAACCCACTGAAACAAAGTCCCAACTAGTATAGGCTTCAAAAGATCTGTAGATCTCACAACATCTTCAAAAGTATGATTATTACATTCCCACCAAATTAACCACATAAGACAAGCTAGAACCATATTCCAAATATTTGAAGAATGTTCCCCAGCCAATTCCTCCATCCAAAAATAAGGGACGCTACTATCTCTAGCATCACCCACTGGATCCTAAACATCAAAAAAATTTCACTCCACAAAACATAAGCATACTTACAATGGAGCAGAAGATGATCCTTAGTTTTCTCATCACAACGGTATCCTCGTCATCAAAAAAATAAAAAATAAAAATAGTCTAGACAGATGTTGGCAGCTGATGTGAGTTGTATGCCATTTACATGGGCATGGAAGTATTATGTAGCTCTAACAATTTTTTTATTGGTAATTACACGGACACCTAATTGGTGACACTCACAACATTGCCATCTCCACTTGATTTTATAAGGAAATGAGGTGCCATTTGAGCTAGAGCTCATGGACATATAAAGTTTTGACATTTATGATAAGCCAAATGGGTGAGGTTATAATCTTGATTCCTCCATTGAGGTTTTATTCTTTGGAGTTCACTTTGAAGGGTGATGTATGAATTGGAGGTCTTTTGTTGTAGGAAACAAGCTTAGATTCTGATCTGAATGGTATAGTATTAAACAAAAATCAGGGAGATTCTATATGTTTCATGGAATCATAGTAGGAGAAGAGGAATGAACCCTACCTAGGACATAGCCCCTCCTTTTAAACAAAGGGTTTTTCGTTGATCCGAATGACAATCTTTTTATCACCCAAGAGAATGGGCCAGAAGCTCAATAAAGTAAATATCAGTGAGAAAGAGGTATAGAAATTAGATTGCATGAAACACTAATCACAAAAGTCTTCCTTCACTAAGGTTCACCAGAAATTAAGACAAAATTTAATGCAGGTGATAAAAAGACATGGGGGAAACTCGAGCAACTCCTTCTGTGAGCTGTAAACGCTAAGAATTAAATAGAGGATTTGGGTCTTTAATATGTGTTAGGAATTGGGACAGTTTCAAGCATCACCTGAAGAACCCCGATAAATCTTTCCTATAACAACTCAAATTAAAGGGATGACTTTATAGGTGCTTAGACTTTTTGGTGCCCTGTAGCTTTCTGCTGAATTTTTGTAGTAGGGAGACAGGTTTTTGGAAACACGCTCAAGGTGAAGAATTTTTATCCGTCCTTCATTATAACGCACAGAATGATGTGATGTGGACACTAGGCTATTTAAAATTTCTAAAATATTTCCCAAAACTGTAATTTTAATCGCCTAATCAGCCAGCTTCACTTTTTCTTACAATTTGTTACGTCCCACAATGGTCAGTAATGTGGTTAGCTATTTCTGTGAGAAAGTTCTTATTCTCAAATAGCTGCCACTTTTTTTTATGTAAACATATATGTCAACACATTCTTGGAATTTCACTAATTAGACTGACTAATGCAACAGGTGGTCATGAACTCAGCAAGAGTACTGGGAATGCCGGTGCAAGAGTTGGATGTGGTAAATATTTTTTTCCCTTAGCTTTATGTTTTTGGAGAGAATTTTGAAATGCGGTCAGCAAAGCAGGGTAGGGAATGCAATAGTGTAACCCAGCAGTTCACATTGCACCTTTGTTTCATTTGAACTCTATTCATTATTCATACGTAAAGAAGCCTAACGTTTATACATCAATTTTGGTCAGGTATCATTGGGCTTCAATCATCAGTTTAGGTTGGAAAGTATTTGGAATGTACATGATTATGAATGAAACTGAAATTACATTTTAAACTCTTTTTTTCTTATCTGTGAACCCTTCGGATTTGTGGGCATGATCATCTAATTTTATAGTTGGTGTCTCTGGAAAACTTCTAAGTTCTTGTCTTTGCAACACCTTTATCTGCTTCCAATACCTTGATCTATTACTTGTATGGCCACCAAGGCCGGATCTTGAGTCTCAACTCTCAATTAGCCTTACCCCATTGCAATTTTAGAGGAAGCTGGCATCAGTTTTGCTGGACCTTTTCTTTTTTTTCTTTCCCTTAAGTTGGAGGATTATTAATTTTGGACTTGGCCAAGTTCCTTATATGAACCTGTAATCATCTGATTCACTCTGTAGAGAGTGAGAGCATTTGGGTTCTTTTGTTATCCGATATTCCAGTTGTTGTATAGTGATTGTAGAAGTATTTATAGGGAGCTTGACCAAAGCTATTCCTTTTTGACATCTTAGTAGTTGAAAAGAGAATTAGAATATTTATCTATGTTTATTGTCCACTACCTTTGTATTCCAACATTCATCTATTTTCATTCTTATGTAACATCATTTTTGACTAAGATAAACTGATAAGTTACCATGCGATGCACGAATAATGTTGTAATATTTTAAGTAAAATAGTTTTGGAGAATGTTATACATGTATTATAAGCATAATTGTTACATAACTTTATTAGTAATTAGTTCACCATAAAAAGCAAAAATTATAAGTTGCACATGTATTTCCATTATAATTATTCAATTGATATATTGGAAAAAAAAAAAAAAAAAAAAACAACAACAACAACAACTTTGGAGAAATAATTTTTATTATATTTCCTTAAATATGATATTATTTAAATTTGAGAAAAAATGAGTTATTTTTTTATGATTTTTTTTATTTTTATAATTGTTACATTTATATAAAAAGTTTTATTTATTGAAAATATATTAATTTTAGAAATTATTACACCTAAAAAATAACTATTACAATCATTTTAGAAACTTCCTCATATTAAAAAATAACTATTCATAAAAAATGATTATTACTCGTAATAAAAATATGACTCAACTAAAGAATAGCTAAACTGTAGAAATAACTATTACATTACGGTTTCTATTATTAGTCTATCTAACATGCTCTAAATATTAAAATAAGTTTGTAAGAGGCAAAAATTTTAAGCCAATTATAAAATGCCACATCAAAATTTAGTGGCAAATTCTAAATTAATGTCATTTAATTAATTAAATTAGATAATGACACATGTCATCCAAATTGACATCACATTGGCATATCAAAATTTGACACATGTTATTTGGCCCACAAGATAAAGATAAATTTTCCATTCAAAATTTAGAGATAATTATCTTTATTAAAATAAATAAATAAAATAAAGATAAATTTTCTATTCAAAATTGATAGATAATTATCTTTATTAAAATAAATTAAATAGAGATAATTATTTATTTTTATTGATTATTATCTTTATCAAAATATAATCTTTATCAAAATAGATAAATAGAGATAATTATCTCTAAGAAGAATTTGGGCCAATTAAAAGCCTACGACGTACTTTCAAGTATATCAATTCAAAGTGGAACTTATCCTCTAAAATCACTATAAATAGAGGACATCCCCTCTCATTTTCAGGACTAAGTTTTCAAGAGGCTCAAGCTCTGGAGAAATTCTGTCTCAAGAATCTTTGAAGAACTTGAAGCATCTTTGAAGAACTTGAAGCATCTTTGAAGAACTTAAAGGACAACAAATCTCTAACAAGCTTAAGGCTAGAGATTCGTTGTGAAAACCGTTCAATTCATCTTCCAACCAAAGTCAAGAAGATCTCTTATTCGAGTTCTTTGAAGTTCTATTGGAATTAAGCTAAAAAGCCTCCATAAACCTCAACAAACCCAAATCTTTGAAGCTCAACAGATCAAGCCTCTAAAGCCCCAAAGAACTTCAATCTAAAAGCCTTCACATTCAAAGACTTGAAGAACAATAAATCTCTAACAAGCTCAAAGCTAGAGATTTGTTGTGAAAACCATTCAATCCATCTTCCAACCAAAGTCAAGAAGATCTCTTGTTTGAGTCAAGTTCAAAGAAAACGGAATCAGAGGGTATTCTTTTGTAAAAGAATTGAAATAGAGATTGTACTTATTATTCATCAATACAAATTTATATGTACAAACTATATTTCTTTTCAATTGTTTGATTTTCTGCAATTGAGAAATTTTGTGTTTACAAAGTTGTCATTAATAATAATCAGACCAGTGGCATATGCCCAACCTACGCAAATAGTCCAAGATCCATTTCCCTTAGAACATTTCCATCAACTCTTCAATAAAAAATGTCATTTTGACACACCAAAAGCCTACTTTATTATTTTACCACATCATTTTACAATATCTTATTCATCACATGTTTTATTCTTCAATTCTATACATTAAAATAATATTTACAACACATTAAAATAATATATTAACTCCTCCTCGTCATCATCAACAACAACAACAACAACGGCACAACAACCACTGCTGCAACAATGGCCACCAACAACCACTGCTGCAACAACACCGACAGCTACCACCGGCACAAACCCACATCCACCAACACCACCTTATAAAAAAGATAAAAAATAAAAACCACAACAACAAAAAAAATCCACAACGACCCAAAAAATAACCACCACAACCACCCAATAATCACCACCACAATCACCAAATTGCCGCCACAACCATAGTACCACTGCCACAACTAACCCACAACTCACCACATTCACAAATCTCAAAATTCATCCCAAATCAAACAAACCCAAAAGCAAAACCCACCATTGCAGGCCGATTGAGAGAGATCTGATGGTGGGAGGTTCCGATGACATGGTTGATGGCATGGCAAGTTCAGCGGCGTGGCGTGGTGACGGTTTGCTACTTGGTGAGATCGGCAGCAGCTTGGTGAGGTCTGCTACTTAGTGAGATCGATGGCGGCACAATATACACCCTTTAGAATTCAGGAAATGAAAGAAGCCCAGATAGTCCAATATCAAAATTAATCAAAAACCAATGAAAAACACCACATACCCAGATGAGAAAACCAAAAAACCAATGGAAACAAATAATCAAACACAAAACACAACAAAATAGCTAAGTAGAGTGGATGAAGTTGCGGAGCGCAGACATGGACATTGGTGAGATCGGCAGCAAATGAGGATGGCAGTGTGCTCTAAAGAAAGAAAGAAAGGAGAAGCTGAGAGTGAGAATGATTGAGGAAGAGAGACTCAAGCAGATGGGATAGAGTAAAGACAGGTGAGATAGGGAAGATAAAAGTAAGAATAAAAAAATAGGAATAAAGTGACGAGAGAGGAGAGAGAAAAGAGAATAAAAAAATAATGAAACTTTTACAATTGTTTTCCGTAAGCTTCTATATTTGAGATGATATTGTTCACTCATGCCAAATATTTTGGCATTTAAAACACTTCACGAGAGTGGTTTTTGGGTGTTTAATGGGTCAAATGCCAAATATTTAGCATCCGATACACCTGATGGTAATGCTCTTAGTGGTGCTCTATCAAATCACCGGATTTATACTCGGTCTACCATTCAAAAAGAGGGCATCTCATGAGATGAGCCATCAGAGTTACCATTCAAGAAGTTGTTTTGCGACTCACAGTAAACTTTTGTTTTCTTTCAAGTTTTAAGAAATGGGTGAGACCTGTCGATTTTGTTTTCTTTCAAGTTTTAAGAAATGGGTGAGACCTGTCGAGATTGATTGACGGGATATTGTCCGTTGTTACCCCCATAATCATAGTTTATCCCTCATCTATTACTATATAGGTTGAGGGTACTTTAGGGGTTGATAGCAATAGGATTTGAACCATTTAACAATTAACTAGAAAGGTGGGGAAAAGAATTTCAACAAAAACAAAATCATTCTAACAATAACATTTCTGATGGCAATCTTAAATTTGAATACGACCTGATGCTGTTTAAGAACGGAATTAGTGCTTATGCAGGTCTTCCACTATTCCTTTTCACCACCAGAGTGAAACAAGCCTAGAGTGAACCATTGCACATTTATTCACAACACTGGCATCCACGTATTAGCAAGCATTAGGAATGCAACATACCATAAAATTTCATTATAAAACCAGATATTCATAAATGCAACTAACAGCAAATTCAGTTCAACCTAAAGGATTGTCACCAATCACAACGAACTCCCACATAGTTGTTAGATTGCAGAGCAGGATTAATTGACTGCTATCAATAGATAAATTTCCTATATAGCAGTCACCTTGACAGGAAGACTTCGATTACGCATATGGTTGCAAAATGAGAGAATCCAGCATAGAGCTCTACCCTCTCAACCATGTGTTTCTGTATGATGAGTTGTCACGCAGAGAGGCATCGTGGGGCTTGTACTCCATAACATAGCCATGGGGAAGCTTTAAGTGCCGTTTAATAGCATCTCTGAGAGCCATTACAGCCTGGTACAAGCAAACCAAGGTCAAGGTATTACATAAGTTCCTTGTGCGTGAAAAGTGTATGTCTGTGTCGAGAGAGATTATAAAATCACCAACCTGGTGATCAGATGCATTGCGGTTCCACACACTCAATATATCCTCATTGAAACGAATGCTTAGTACTGCACCACATATGTTATCTCCATAATCAAGTTGGTCACCCACTAACGCAAGAACCTGCACAGGTAAGCATGACTAACTTTCAAAACAAAGGACAAGTAAATTTAAACCAAGGGTCCTAAAATCCCTAAAAGGGGTGGCATGTAGTGGAAATTCACAAGGAGGATACTGTTTTTTAATAAGTAATGTATTTTATAGCATTATGAGCTACCTCATGTGTGGAAAAACACAAGGTAGCCTAAAAACATAGGTCAACAATTACAAGCAAACGAAAGTGAATAAATTCTGTGACAGTATTACTATCACTCAACCCCAAGACATCTGACCACTCTCTTAGCTGTCTAAGAAAGAATGTCTTCATCTGGGATTCCGAAACCACCACATTCTCAAAGGTATGATTGTTATGTTCCCTCCACAATAACCAAACCAAACACAAAGGGCTAAATTCCATACAATAGGTGAGTGTTTACCAAACTAGTTTCGCTACCCATCAAACACATTGTCCCCCCCCCCCCCCAAAACACCCGCGCTCGCACGCACGTCTACATAAACAGCACCAATTTAACAACATGATACCTATTTTTTGAAAATCATCATTGGTCCCAGTCTTTCCTTCAAGCAGCCATCCTCACAAAGAAAATTTGCTCACTCTATGCGCACGGAACACACCGATATAAGACTCTACATCAAACACCCCACTCCCACTCAGTTGCCATCTCATCTTATATGGGCCTTACCTGGATGGCACATTAGAATACAACAACCCAAGCAAAAACTATAAACTCAAACTCCCTATCATTAAAAGGTCTAATAAATCTACCATTCAATACTTCTCACCACCTCCAGTAGCACCTACCCAATAATCAGATATCAAAATCCATTGATAACAAAAACAAGCAGGGTACTACTACTTTAAGGGGTGCTCCCAGGCTATCATGCCAGAAATGCACCCAGTCTCCCACTCCCAAGCAATTTCTAGCTTGGATTGCACTACTTACTGCAGAAAACAAGGGAAAGCATTTCCCAAATATACCAAAGGGAGATGACATGAATATTTTCACAAACAAATGAAATCAAGATGAAAATAAATTCAACACAAGACAGCATGTAGTTCAATCATAATATCATAATTTTGTCAGCTACTTATTCCATAAAAATATCATGCACTGCATGCAAAGTTGAGAAAGCCCTAATAGTATGTTCTCACAACATTTTTAAGTCCTAGAGAAGTAGTGCAGAAAGGGCACTCAAGGACTTAATATATATATATATATATATATATATATATAGAAACAATGCAATCCAAGTACACAGGAAGTGTACTTTAATTGCTACAATACATCATCTAAAGGCACATAAATCCAAAATTACACCTAATCAGACAAGGAATGACCACTTAAGGCAGCCATCCACTAATACAGAGGTGTGTGTGTGTGTAATAAATATTCCAAAGGCGATCATTCTACCCCTTCAAAAGTATTCTTCCATTCTCTCCAAATAGTCCATATGATGCATAAAAAAAATCACATTATAAATATCTACACTTCGATGTCTGTGAAAAGCCCCTTTCCACCAAGCAAACAAATCCACAACTCTCTTTGGCATAACCCATTGAATCCCAAACAAACAAAACACCAATGATGATATGTTATAAGGAAAATCACAAAGAATGAGCAACTGGTCTATGAACTCCCCATTCTTGCCCATGAAACGCCACTCTTCTAAACAAAAAATTTTCTTTGGAAGATTACCCATGGTAAGGAATTTCACACAAGCATTTGTCTACGTAAAATATAGAAAAAAAAAAAAAAAAAATTATGGTAACCTTAATGCCCCAAATACTTCTCCATGGAAATTATTGAGGATTCCCATTAGAAAGAACTCTGCAAAAAGATTTTGACTCAAACGTACTGGTCCTTGTTGGTACCGAGTAAATCCTATCTTCTCCATCCCTTTCAATCTTAATAGAACAGTTAAGATCAACAAAATCCTGTAGAATCTCTAACTCCCAATCATGCACATCTCTATTAAAAGTAACGAAAAGGTTTCTCTCCAATCTAGTTTAGAGAAAAACCCTTCAAATTGCTTATATATCTTTTTATTGTGTGTGAATTTTGAAAATCTAACCGTTAGATTGCATGTTTTTATTATATTCTCCACGCTTGCAAAATTTCAAAAAGATCAAAGATCAATTGCTATGTCATAAATCAAATGTTTAAATTTCAAGTTTTTGTAGTCTAAAATTGTATAAAAAATAAGTTTATTGATCAAATAGTAAATAACATCCGATTTAAATATAAGGAACATGCATCTAACAGTTAGATTTTCAAAATTTACACTCAATAAAAGATATATGAGCAGTTTGAAGGGCTTCTCTTCAAACTAGTTTGTAGAAAAACCTTGTTCTAAAAGTAATATGCCAATGAATAACATCAATATTCCAGGGCAAATACTCCACCACGTAGGCTTCTTTAGACTGGGCTATGGAAAAAAGTTTCAAAAATACCTCCTTAGGTTTCACATCCCCACATCATACATCATGCCAAAATTGAATACAATGGCCATTTCAAACTTCAAATTTGATGAACCTCAAGAAATTTGGCCAACCATTTCTAATATGCTTCCAAAGACAATACCATGTGGTTCACGAAGCACACCTAAAACCCGTCAGCCGCAATCACTCTCTCATTTTCTATCAACTACTGCTCTCCATAATGCCTCTTTCTCTAAGCCATTAGATGCAACCATTTCCCCAATAAAGCATGCTTAAAACATAACAAACATTTAATACCCAAGTCTCCATATAGCATTTGCTGACAAATTGTCATCCAATTAACCGTATGGAATTTAAAATCATATGCATACTTTTTGGAGTAGAAATGAACCATAAGACTTATCAATTTATACTGGCTAGGATTCACAGAATTTAGTGTACAATATAAGGTAGGTGATTGAGTTCATAAGCCAAGTCAAAATTTGAAGACGTGAGACCAAGCTCAAAATCACTACATTATGTTTACAAGGCTTTATGTCCTTGAGAAGCACTGCAAAAAGAGCACTCACATACTTTTTGGTGCAGAAAGGGGCTATGGGTTTTACTGAGATCAATTGTGGCTTGGCTTTACAGACCAGCATGTAGAATATTAGGTAGGGACTGGGTTCAGAATGCCAAATCAGAATTTGAACCCATGAGACACAAACTCAAAATTACTAGATTGTCTCTATTCTAACCCAAGGATTAGGGAATCAAAAGACCTCACGTTTTCCCATCTATAACTCATTCTCATAACTGCACGTGTGCAAAACAGGCTTCTCAAACCAATGCCCTCTTTTTAAATTTCATGATAATTTCAGTTAGCTGAAACCACTGCTGCTTATATGAAAAAAAAAAAAAAATTCATTCCTTAAAAACTGGAACGAAGGTCCAAAGATCAATTTCAGTAATTGGCAAAATCAACAATTTTCATTTGATAAATAGCAATTGCCAAGATAAAAATTGAAGCCACTTAATTCTAAGTACATCATATTTTCAATAAAACAGCCTAAATGCGTGAAAGTGACACACATCAAATTTATGAAATAGCTCAAATGAAATAAAATGTTGAAAACACCCAATATGAACTTATGATAGGACTTGTGGCAACAAGTCAGAAACTATCAAATCAAAGAGAAAGAAATTAACTACGAATATGAATATAGCATCGCAAACTTGAAACTACACTTAAAAAAAATTATAAAAAATGTAATTTAAGCCTTTCTCCTTACCAGATCTTCCCAAAAGCGACCTGAGACAACCTTTTTGAATCGTATTATCCACTTACCGCCATTACAATTAGCAGAGTCCTGAGAAACAACAAAGTTTATTTAACTAGTGAGTACTGTTGATAAATTCAAACCTTTATAAGTCCTAACTAATCACATATAAAAAGGAGTCAAGTGTGGTTGTGCTTATGAAGTTTACAAATGGAGTTCTTCATTGGAATGTAAGTTTCTTTAGGGCTATACATAATAGGGAATTGGAGGCTATGTTGAGCTTCATGAATACCATATATGGAACTTCTGTAAAGGGGATTGGGGAGGATAAATGAGCTGGAAACCAGATAGAACTAAGGGGTTTATGGTTAATGCTTATTATTGTCTGCTAGTGGGCTCTAATGATTTATGCTTTCCTTGGAAAAGCATATGGAAGCAGAAGATCCCCTCTCGAGTGGCTTTCTTTGTTTGGACTGCAGCTTGGGGGAAATGTTTGATGATTGATAATTTAAGAAAAAAGAAGGTTAGGATATTGGATTGGTGTTATATCTGCGAGTGTAATGGTGAATTAGTTGACCATCTTTTCCTTCATTGTCCGATTGCCATGGACTTGTGGTCTACGGTTTTGGGCTTATTTGGAGTAAGTTGGGTTATGCCAAAGTTAGTTGTGGGGCTCCTACTTGTTGGCAAGGGCGGTTTAATCATCATCGAAACAGTCATATATGGATAATCATTCCCCGTTGTCTCATGTGGTCTCTTTGGAGGGAAAGAAATAGTAGGTACTTTGAAGATAATGAGAGATCTATTTCAGACCTCAAGTTATTTTTCTTTAGAACCTTAGTAGATTGGTTGTCTGCTTTGCAAAACCAATCTTACTCTTCCTTTCTTGATTTTCTAAATTTTTGCAAATATTGTACTTGATTTCTTTAACCCCTGTATACTTCCTGTGTACTAGGGCGTCCCTTTTTTGATATCAATAAATCTTATTACTTATCACAAAAAATACATATAAAAAGGAGAAAGAAGAAGGAACATCCTAATTCAGGCTTAGTCCTTAGATATTTACCTCCCATAGAGGGCGGATTCCATCCTTGAAAAGATGCAAATCTGTTGGGCTTGGCAAAGAAGAGGGACGGGCCAAGTGGCAATAGCAGACCCAAAAACCTTCAACCTAGGCACACATAATGTTTAGAGTGCTAATGAAGACAATGATCAAAGAAAGTGAACTTCAAAATGAGGTAACAATTCAAACTAATCTGGTATTTACCAAGAACTTACCGTACTAAATTCCACAATTTTCTTTATATTGTCCTCATATGATGTTTGAGTTCGAACTCCAGGGGTTCGACGAGTGTACCAAAAAACAAACTTGTACTGGTCATAAAGACATCAAAAAAAAAAAAAAAGCGTGTTAATAAACCATTGTGATTATAAATTTTCTAAAACAGCTTTAAATTGTAGACAATAAAAGAATAACGAAACCACATATAGCATTTCATGCTAAAATTTAAATTCAGTCAAACCTTATAGAATAAATTTCACCCCTCCAATAATCTGAAAAGTTTGTGAAACTGTTGTCAATCTAGGTCTCTAAGTTAACCATAATTTAATATGCCTACAGGAAAAGGCAAAGAGAGGCCACCTCAGTTGCCTTACACAACTAAGGGATAGAAGACCCTTCAAAGCCTGATTTAGATAAAGCTCCCATCGGGGATAAAAGCAAAAACTTTTTTCCCCACCCCCAACCAAGGCCACATGGAAGCCTCTATGAGGGTAAAAATGTTCCTTTTCAATATCCAAATTCACATAATTGAGGAAGGTAGAAAAGAATATTTAAGTTCCCGATGAAAATGAACTGGAAGCAACTACTCCTTGCCCCTATGGTGTTACATATAAGAAATTCATAGAATGGAATTCATTGCACTGCACTTAGATTCATAAAGTTAATGGACAAATACTATTTTGATAAAAGAAAAATCAATGGCAGGTTAATTATCAAGAAATGTCAATTTTACTCATCGTTTTTATATCATATCAGGCAGGGCTAACCTATAGCAGACCACCAATTCCACATACCCATACAATAATTACAACCTTTAAGCAGTACAATAATTACAACCTTTAAGCAGTTTTCTCAGAACTGTAAAATGATTTGATAAATTCAATTTAATTTTGTACAACCATATTAAAAATGACATTAAAATTCTAGTTCCATGATTGAGGAAATTTTAATTTATGTATGGAATATATGTAGCCTACATTGGGGCAATGGTTTTTTTAGCCATACATATTGTATGAAAATACAAGATAGGATTTGAAACAAAAGAAATTTGCTTAAAGATAGGGTGACCCCTATTGATGAAAAGACAAGGGAAAATCATTTGAGATGGCTTGGTTTGATCATGTGCAGAGGCGAACGAGTAACGGACAAGTAAGAAAAAGTGAGTTGATTCACATAGAGAGAACAAAAAAAAAAGGTAACCGAAGATCTAAAATGACATTAGTAGAAGTAGTAAACCAGGAAAAAAAAAGTATAAACATATATTTATTTTTGGATATGATAGAATGACAGAAAAGAATACATAATGCTAATCCTAATTAGTGAGAGGATGATTCATAGTTGATAGCCAGATGTAGCAAAAGTCATGTCGTCATCTGTCACCATTACAACTCACAAAGATAGTGAGTTTCAATTCAAAGCTTCCAATCCAATTTCAACTTCGAGTTTAAGCTTTTTTTTTCCTAATTGTTCAAATAAGCAGCATTTGCGTAACCTAACTCACATTCTTTCAAAACCAAGTTACCAACAATTCAATTCAGTCCTATTTCTCTATCTATCTCTCACTTAAATCACAGATACTACAAACTATATTTGATCCATCAGATTTTGATTTGTTGAAATGTTGCTAAGTCAGAGATTGTTTAAATAGATTCTTAAATTTCTAAAATCAAATTATTCTTAGAGCCTCGCATTTCTAGTATTAACAAATTAAAAATCAAACAGAGTTTACAATGAATTTAGAGAGAGAGAGAGAGAGAGAGAGAGAGACCTTGAGGGGATGAAGACCAGCTCTGAGGTCGCGAGCTTGGCGTTCACGGACATCTTCGCCTTCTTTGTTGTTATTGTTGCTATCAACAGTGGCTGACCATGAAGAAGAAGATTCCAGAATTGGCTGGGAGTTATCACCGTTGTTACCATTGTTGTTGTTGTTGCTATCTGATTCTTTCTTCTCTACTGCCAACTCCATTTTCTACTTCTTCTTTTCAAAAGCCCTAGTTTTCTTTTTCTCTCTCTCTCTCTCTCCACCCAGACTAATAAAACCAAGAAAGAAAGAAGTGAAAAAATAAAAATAAAAATAAAAACGTCGTACACTGCAGCCTTTCGTTTTTTAATTTTTGGGTTGGGCGAATGAGGGCCTGTTTGGATTTTATTTTTTGATCACTCATCACTCCTCACTCAATTTTCATCACTCATCACTTATCACTCCTCACCCATCACTTATCACTCATTACTCATCACTCTAAAATATCACATCCAAACAACATTATCACTCAGTTACCATCACTCAATATTTTTCACACTATTTGTGGACCCCATATCTGTCACTGTGCAGCTTTTTGCTTTTTTTTTTTTTTTTTTTTCTTCCCTGGTTCGGTCTGCATTTGTTCTTCCTTCTTTTTGTTTTTTTTTTTTTTTTTTAGGATGAGTGCAGACCGAACCCAACCCAGTGAAAAAAAAAAAAAAAAAAAAAAAAGATAAAGACGTGAAGACCGTACCCAGAAAAAAAAAAAAAAAAAAAAAAAAAAAAAAAAACCAGACCGAACTCAGTGAAAAAAAAAAAAAAAAAAAAGGAAGGTTGACTGGTCAAAAGTTGCGGCTGGGTGGGTCCTCTATGTGTGTTTAATTACAAAAATGCCATTGAGTTATGAGTTTTGGAAACTGAAAACAGTCAAAATGTGTTTTCAGTTTCCATAACTCATAACTCAAAAATCAGAGAATTGAGTGATGGAAACAGAGTTATGGAAACAGAGTTATGGTGCTCCCAAACAATAACTCAGTTATGGGTCCCACCATTTTTGAGTTATGAGTTATGAAAACAGAGTTATGAGTTATGGAAACAAGAAATCCAAACGGCCTCTGAGATTCTCTTATATACTTCTCGCTTTCAGGGATGAAAGTAGCTTCGATTGGGCTGGTTTCCGACCCGACCAGATCCCTATTGTTGAATGAGCAAAAGCTTCGCTCCAAATAAAATATTGGGGGTAATTACAATTATCTCCTTCAAAAACTGTCAGAGATTAATTATGTTAATCTATCGTTACCCACTTTTATTAAAAATAGAAGTAAATATCTATTTTTTTTCCTTTTATGTCTTTTTCTTCCCAAAATATTTAAAAAAAAAAAAAAAACATAAATTGACAAGATAAAACAAGATCAAAAGTGCTATTGAAAAAAAAAAAATTGCAATGTTAGAACTTCCAGCTTGTACTTACCCTTGCCATCTGAATAAAAAACATACAGATAAATATACACAAAATAAAAGCACTTCCTCTGTTCTAAAATCACCACTCTCCACACTTTCAGAGTTTCAGGCCTGCTTTTTCAGTGACTCTTTTGTCTTTCGTCACCTTTGTAAGAGAAATGTTTAAGCCCAATCACTTTCAAGTTAGATATGAAGGGACCAAATGATGAAGGCAAAAACTCTAAATGTGTTTTAGTTTTATATATCTGTCTATTTCATATAAAATTCATTTAGTTTTGTACTTATATTACGGAGGAGGAGGACAATGTGTTTGAGGTTGAGTCTGAGGTGTGCCATGGCCGAGCAGGACATCCACCATCGACGGTGCCACCACTGCAGGTGGCTGTCGTTTCTCTTTCTGTTTCTCTTACTGTTTTCTTTTTCTATTTTCTGCTATATTTTTCTTCTTCTTTATTTATTTGATATAGGGATTGGGTTTCTTTTGGTTGTTGGGGTTTGAAAAATGGGATTTGAGGCATGGTTACTGATGGATCCGTGGGTTTGGATGTGTGTGGGTGTGTTGATGTTTGTATTTTGACTTGGGTTTTGGGGTTGTATTTTGATAGATCTGTGGTTTGTACTTTGATGGTGTGGGTGTGTTAGTGTTGGTGTCTATGTAAAATCAGGTTATGTGAGGTTATATGGGGATTGATTGCTAGGTTCTTATGCAGATTCTAGTGATGGGTTTGAAGCTTAAGATGTTTGAATATTGGTTGTGTTTTGGGGAGGAAGAGAAATAGGATGGGTTTATTAATTCTGTTGTTTTTTTTAAAATATTTTTTCTGGGTTTTTGATTGCGTTGTACTTCAAAGTTCAAAGCAAGACTGGGTTTTTATTTTTGATACGGCGAGACTGAGTTTACTGTGTATTCAACTATGGAAGAAAGAAAAAACCTAAGAATGAATGCAAATAATCCCGATCGTTCTGCAACACCTCCATCTTTTCTCACTTTCAAGTATACGCTTTCCCTAACCAAATCCCATCCACAAGAGCTCACATTATTCTTGCTAATAATAGCTGCTTTGTTCTCTTTTCTATTTTTCTTATTTCACTTTTTGATCTTGTTTATGTTGGGTTTTTATATATTTTTTTTGTTTTGAGAGAAGAGACATGAAATAGAAGCAAAAATACATATTTGTACCAATTTTTAATAGAGATGGGTAATGGGAGACAAATAGAGTGAATCTCAAGTGGGTAAAGTGACACTTTTCAAACCACAAGTCAGCAATGTAAATTTGGGTCAAATCATAGGTGGGTTTACTGTAATTACCCCCTAAAATATTTTTAAGCGGGTGACATGGAAGGTGAAATTATTATATCCCTAACATTACTCTATCAAACAAAAAGTTACTTGTTTGTTTTTGTCTTTCCCTCAAAAAGAAAAGAAATAACTCATGTAAATCTAATCAAAACTATCGTAATAATTAGTGAGTCACTTGAAATTTTAAATTAAATTAACTATAGTAACACGTACATATAGAGAGTTTCGATTACACCAAGTATAGTAGCACATACTATCCACATCATATCAAATACTATATAATAAAAGTTTGGTTTAAAAGTCATAATTGCACCAAGTAAGTATCATGTTTAATTACCAAGTTTGCCAAAAAAAAAAAAAAAGTTTAATTGCCAAGTGGTTGTACCAAATTACTACAATTTTATAAGTAGAATTAAGAGCCCAATTGTTCCTATCAACTTTTTCTCTATTGCTTTATAAATTCTTTGGATAGACACAAAAAACTTAACTATTAATTGTCATATAATTTAAAAAAAATTGAGCTAATTGCAACTTACCCGATTTGGCTGAAATTTAAGTTGTCTACCTGTGGTTTGAAATTTAACATTTTACCCACCTAAGATTAGCTCAATTAGGGTTTCGTAACCAACCTTTGTTAAAAATGGGACCAAACATATTCTTTTATGTTTTGTATGTTTTGAGAAGAGAGAGAAATTTAAGAGAGCAAATATACATATTTAGCCCTATTTTTTTAATATATGTGGATTACAGAACCTTAGCTGAGCTAAACTCATGTGGATAACGTGTAAAATTTCAAATCATGAATATGCAACTTAAATTTCAGCCAAACCACAAGTGGATAAGTTGTAATTAACCCAAAATTTATTTTTAAAAATTCACTAAATAATGAATACAACCTAAACATTTTAGCGACATATAATGTATAATCGAAATTAATTTTCCAAATATAATCGATGATGTGTAATATAATCAAAATTAATTTCCGAAATATTATATGACTTATAATTTACCTTATATTTTTGTAAGTACTGATAATTTACATTTTTGAACTCTTATTAGAAACATATAATACATCACATAATCAAAACTAAGCTCTAAAATATTGACACATAATAAGTATTATGCATGAACCATAAAAATAATTTATTGGGTAGTACATAGTGCACAAAACTCTCACTTTTGCGGGGTTTGAAAAAAGTTATGGTATGCAACTTTAACACTAATTTTTTGAAGAGATTGATCGAACTTGAACCCGCGACTTGTGGATTTTGCGGGGTTTGAAAAAAGTTATGATATGCAACTTTAACACTAATTTTTTGAAGAGATTGATCGAACTTGAACCCGCGACTTGTGGATTTTGGTGGAAGGCATTTACCATCTTACCAAGGTCCTAATCAAAATAAACTTAGCATCATACACCACGGCTTTTAAAAATTGGACCGAATCAGCCAGTCAACCGGTTCAAACGAGAATCAAGCACCGATCTGGTTCAGTAAAAACTTCTAAAATTGGTAAAAATTGAGAACCGGAAACAAAAACGGTTCTTTAACCATACCAATTTTTAAAACCATGGTGTACACGTGTATTACACAATTGTAAGAGATCGCGCACTCAACGCATTTAATGAAGTTGGGCCAAACCTGTGTGAATAGTTAGAGTTGTGTTGGTGCCTTTTAAAACAAGGCACTTGCCATATATTTTTTCTTTTTCTTTTTTTTAGATTTTGTTTTTAACTTATTTGAAGTTTTTTTTTTATTTACACACACACACACACACACACATATATATATATATATATATTTGTGAAAAAAAAATGCATCAAATAAAGCATAAGAGACAAAAATGCATCAAACACAACATGACATTTTGATATTCAAACAAACATCCCTAACTAAAATAGAAACAAACTTTATGTTAAACAACGATATTTAAAAACCAATTGTGGCAGGCAGCTTATGGAGTGAAACAAAGTTGGGATACTTGCTTCTTCTTGGTTCGTAGAGGACATTTGGGCTCCAATCTTCTAATCTTGAGAGTTGGAACTTGATAGGCTTGAACCTTGATGGAGACTCCTTGATCCATTGGTCTGATCGGCACTCTTGACACTTCATTTTAATCATTAACACTTTCAGATTTGTTTTACATGGAGAATTTAGAAATCCAATTATCAAAATTATTATTTAACCCTTGAGATGTCAAAAGATCATTTTGCCCCCAATTGAGGTTAAATGTGAGTTATAAAATTGGGTGTTAGCACACGGGACAACTAGGGGTGGCAATTTGTGTTAGCGAGTCATGTCAAGATAAGGGTATTTGAATACATAACTCAATCCTGACCCAACCAATTTAATAATCATGTCAAATCCCCTCAATCCTAACATTATATGTTTATAAATCGGGTTAACATGACATAACCTATTTCAACTCGTTTAATAAACAATCTAGGCTTGAACCTTGATGGAAACTCCTTGATTTATTGTTCCGATTGGAACTCTTGACACTTCATTTTAATCTCTAAGACTTCAAGATGTTTTTTACATGGAGAATATAGAAATCCAATTATCAAAATTATTATTTAATGCTTAAGATGTCAAAAGATCATTTTGCCCTCAATTGAGGTTAAATGTAAGTTATAAAATTGGGTGTCAGCACACGGGACAACTAGGGGTGGCAGTTTGTGTTAGCGGGTCATGTTGAGGTAAGGGTATTTGAATACATAGCTCAATCCTGACCAAATCCATTTAATAATCATGTCAAATCTCCTCAATCCTAACATAACATGTTTATAAAGTGGGTTAACATGACATAAACTATTTCAACTCATTCAATAGACAATCTAGGAAAAATAAAGCAAAAGGAGATTTTGGTTTTTTTCTTTGTTTTAGGTAAAAGGGCTAGGGACTTTAGTAGACTTTTGATAATTAATTTATCAATATAACCAATAATTTTTTTTAATTACTCCATTATATTTAAAATTCAAATTTATGTTAGATAAAAAAAGACATTTATTTTACATTAATTGGGTTATTTTAGGTTGATTGCAGGTTAATCAGGTCAATAGAAAATTGACCCATTTATTAATTGTGTTAAAGCATATCGACCTATACAACATGGCTTTGAAATTCGGACCAAACTGTATGGTCTGACTTGATTAACCGAAAACCGTTCAACAAAACGGTTCTTTTAGTCCCTAAAATCGGCCTATATAGAAAAAGCAGTGGCCTGTACGAACCACGGTTGAACCTCCTAAGTTTGAAGATCGTGAACAGTTCTTGGAGGATCAAGTAGAGATTTTTTTTTTGGGTACTTACTGCCATTGTTGAGACTTCAACTACCATGAGATTCTCTCAAACCTTAAGATTTCTTCTTATTCTTCTTCTTTCCTCTTGTTCTTCTTCTCTCAAACTAATACTTTTGTAATGCATTTTTGCTCTCTCTAAAGCCTGCTCTTCTTTCAGATGGTGAAAATGAATTACTTTCATGGTTTCCCACAAGCCCCCAAATGTTTGGCTATCATATGTGAAGTGTCAAATCATTTTCTTCTTTAACTTGTATTGAAAGCATGGTTGTCAACTATTTTCTTTTTAAATTGTCTTGGGCATTGTATTGTTTGACCACCTTTTTAATGGGCAAGCCGCAAGTTTGCCACGCTTCTAGGTTTTATCACTTTTGGGCATTTTTTTGAAATTTCTTATTAAGTACTTATCTGTCTATTCGAATGGGATTGGATATTAAAAAATACAATAAAAATAAGAAACTTGATATCTATTTTATGTTAGTTAGAATTTAATATTGGGTAAAATATCATTTTCCTCCTTAAACTTTCACAAAAAATTGTTTTTCATCCATAAACTTTGCAAACCGTTTTACTTTTCATCCTCCTGTCTATGTCTGTGAATTTCTATCATACATGGCCTAATGGAGTGTTGATGTGGTATCTGACTTGGATTAAATTATTATATATATATATATATATATATATATATAACATAATAAAAACAACAAGAATCGAGGAGGAGAATGTGGGTCATGGAAAAGATCTACATCTCCTCCTTGTAGCACTTACAGTGATGTAGTTTTAACCGGTCCCTCGGGGGAAATCGACTGCCGCAATTATGTGTATGGGAGGATGAGTTGAGTGACTTGATTAGGGTTTGCTAAGAGGCCTTAAGTAGTATGATTTCAAGCTTGAACCAAACTAGATTTCGAGTATGGATGTGAAAGAGATTACTTTCAAATTGACAAGGATCTAAAGATCAACCTAATGCTCAGCCCTTTTGCCTTTCTAGCCTTAAAACTCTAGGTTTGAGTATTATCTAGGAATTTTGGCAGATTTTCAGTAAGGCTTAATTTTTTGACTCCCTTTGGATGTTGGAAATGGGTAGCTAAGGTTTGATGACACGTTTGGGCAGCCAATTGATCAAGCCAGTTGTCCTAGAATCTTATCAAAATGGAAATTGAGTGATTTTAGGCTTTCTATACAGAGAGTGCACATGCCATAGATTGAGTGCGTACTCATTAAATACCCGGCGTACACACTCTTTGTAAGCCTAGGTCAAATCATGTCAAAAAATTGTTTTTTGGGTTTTAAGCTTTCTACATATTTTCATTATTGGGCTTGAACTTAGATTATATTGGGTCATGTTTAAGCTTGTCATCCTTATTGGGTTCCACACTCGATACTGATCATTTTGGTAGCGATTTGATTTCAAGTCATTGGAATTTGGGATCAAGGGCTTGGATATAGGTCGAAATGAAATTGAGTGTCTACACTTGCCCCCCCTCCCCCCCCCCCCCCCACCCCCACCACACACACACACTTAATGAGTTAACAATAAGTGTACAATAATAAATGTGAAGTCCTTATCACATAACAAAAATAACCACTTTTTTTTTTCACTTTGAACTTTATTCAAGGCCACAAGAAAATACAAGGTGGGGAGTTCTTCTTGGTTACATATTGACCAATTAATTGCCATATTGTTTTCACCAAATAGGACTATTTGCATAAGCATAACTACAAAAATATGTCTTCCAGTATGCAAGATATAAAGCAACTTCATTCACAGCATGATATAGGTCGGAATGAAATTGAGTGTCTACACTTGCCCCCCTGCCCCCCCCCCCCCCACCACACACACACACACACACTTAATGAGTTAACAATAAGTGTACAATAATAAATGTGACGTCCTTATCACATAACAAAAATAACCACTTTTTTTTTTCCACTTTGAACTTTATTCAAGGCCACAAGAAAATACAAGGTGGGGAGTTCTTCTTTGGTTACATATTGACCAATTAATTGCCATATTGTTTTCACCAAATAGGACTATTTGCATAAGCATAACTACAAAAATATGTCTTCCAGTATACAAGATATAAAGCAACTTCATTCACAGCATGACAGCAAAATAAGAAGATCAAAACAAACTAAAATGTCGAAATATTTGTGTATCACAACTATTTTTACAAGAACATAAAAGCAAAGTATTTGTTTTTGTGCCTTCTTCAAACTGAGACTCCATTTTAATTTGACAGCTACAACAACAAAATTAATTTATTCAACCTAAAATGAAAACCCCATTAATAGCAAAATGCATACAAGTTTTGTGCTTTGTCATCAAAATCATCACAAGTAGCTACTCAGATCTCACACACATTAAAAGTTTTAAAATCATCCAAGAACACCAACAGATAAAACCCAAGATATAACATGTCATAATTTTTTTTGATAAGTTTGTTTTAGTTGGAAATATCACATGTCAATCAATTGAGTTACAAGACTGCAATGAGTGACAATGATTACAATTTCAATAATGTTGAACCCATCATTACTAAAAATTTCACATTTGAGACTTTTATCAAGTAGCTAGAGGGCACTATACATATAAACTAGATATAGAGAAACAAAAATAAAACAAAATAAGATAAAAGTTTCATTCTTTTACTACTTTCTCATCTTGGACTTTTAGCAAAAAAAAAATGACACATTGAAGTGAAATAAGGTTTTGTAACATGCCTTGATCAGTCTTGTTAGTTGCAATGGTGGTGTTTGGACTATGCCAACCACTTTAGTGATAGTATACAGATAAAGACTTCCAGAATGCTTAAAGGTTAAGATTTTGGCAAGCAAGAGTGATGAGAGGATGGTGTGCATTGCGGGAAAGGAGAGAGAAGACAGACTAAGTAGGTTAAAAATTAGGTTTTTGAAAATTGGATGAGAAGCGACATAACGATTTTGGAGTTTGAAGTTTAGAACTTAAATGGGTTTGGGTTAGGTTCAATAGGGAGAAAGCTGAGTCATTTTTTTTTTTTAATAGGTGGCTTATTTCTATTGGTTGGGAGGACTTGGGAGAATCACTTCAACAGTCCTCTCATAGGTTCTAATAATTTCTCGCAAGTATGGATAGGTTTCTTATTCCCCTCCTTGCCCCACATCCCCTTCAAGCCATTTTCCCCTTGCCCCATTTTAGTGGGTACCCATTTTGCCACACTGAAATTTTATATATATATATATATATATATATAATTCACTAAAGTTTGTTTTGAATACATCAAATTATAACTCATAAATATTTTTTTAAAAACAAATTCTAATATTACAAAACATTTTCAAAGCATAACAATACAACAATTCAAATACGAAGAAACACAAAAAAAAAAAAAAAAAAAAATTCAAACATAAAATACAACAATTAAAAAATATAGACAATTTAAATCTAAAAACATAAAAATATAAATTGATGGGTTAGCAAAACGACTATCTCCTGATCGTCCATAAGGGTCGTCCATAAACCAACTGGGAAATAGCAAGTCCACCTTCCGTGAACGAAGGGACCGTCCATAGACGAAACACGTCCATAGACGAAGTGGACAGACGACCATATGACCCTTAGAAAGTTTTGAGGAACGACTTCCATTCGTATACCTGTCTAGGGGAAAGAAGCAGACCCAGAAATGTCGCCGCAATTACCTCGAATGCGTAACTTCCTTCAGCAGTTAATAATTTTCATAGCCGTTGAGGAAGTTATGTCGATGTCCACAAACCTTGGAGCAGTTTCAAAGCGAATAACCGCTCAAAGGGTCACTATATAAAGACCGGCCTACACCAAATTAAAGTAAGTTTTTAATAACGTCGCCTTCCCTCCAAGTCTGAACATTATTTTCTAAGGAACTGACTTCGCCATCGGAGGAGTTTTGGCCGGTCAACCCCGGTCGCCCTTTGATTGTCTCTTTCCTTACAGGTTATTGCAAACACTGATCGCCACCGAAGCCGGAGCATTCAGCCTACTGATTCTTTACCTCATCAGTTGGCGCCGTCTGTGGGAAATTTGTAACTTGTAGTGTTTTTCCTTCCTTTGACAAAAGGCTGGATGGTTCGGACAAGATCAAGGGCCACAAGTCCAGGCCACCAGGGAAGTAGGATTGCGTCTAGCGTTCCCCACCTTGAACGCCATTCAGTGCCTATCGCACAGCCGCCTTCCATCCAACACATGAATTCTATGGCAGCCACCATGGCGGAGTTAACCCGCCAGAACCAAGAATTGACTAGAGAGATTGGTCGAAGGAGGCAGCCCCTCGAAAGACACGCGGAAGGACAAGCCCAGAATCAGGAAGATAGAGCGAACACTGAACCTGAGAACCAGTCTCGAGGTACCGCTTCGCGGAGGATGCCGCACTTGGAGAAAGAGATGGATCAGATGAAGAAGGCTATGGACGAAATGAAAGAGAACATGAGAAGGGCAAATCCCGTAGATGATTTGGTTCATCGTACGGACTCCCCATTCATAGCTTCCATCAACAGTCATCCTCTGCCTGCCAAATTCAAAATGCCTTCCCTGGATTCATACGACGGGACGCGCGATCCGTGCGATCACATAGCGACCTTCAAGACCACGATGCATCTCCAAGGCATCCCGGATGAAATTATGTGCAGAGCCTTCCCTACAACCCTCAAAGGACCAGCGCGAGTGTGGTTCAGTAAGATACCCCCGAATACAGTAAGTTCTTTTGAAGAATTAAGTAAGTTGTTTCTCAATAACTTCATTGGGGGGCAAAGACACAAACGTTCATCGTCCAGCCTATTGACCATAGAGCAAGGAGAGAATGAAAGCTTGCGGTCCTTCATCACTCGCTTTAACAGAGAGGCTTTGACTGTAGACGAGATGGACGATAAGCTACTATTGGCAGCCTTCCACAACGGGGTCCATTCAGACTTATTCATCCACAAGCTTTATGAGCAAGAGCCACAGACAATGGCTGAACTCGTCCATTTAGCACAAAATTTTATGAACGCAGAAGACGCGATCATAGCCAAGAAAAGGAAGAGAGCTGAGAAAACAGATGCGAACTCCACGCGTCACCCTGAACAAGGCCCCCGACCAAAGAAGGGATGAATGGAAGAGAGGAAGGATCGAGACGGCAAGAAGACGGTTCCGCCTGGAAGGAATCAGCAATACACACCCCTAAATACCCCACTTGATCAGGTACTTATGCAGATCAAGGATGATCCGTCATTAAAGTGGCCGGACAAAATGAAAGGAGACCCCAACAAACGCAACAAGAGCAAATATTGTCGCTTCCATAGGGATCATGGGCACGACACGGACGAGTGTTATGACTTGAAGCAGCAGATAGAGAATCTAATCAGGCAAGGAAAGTTGAGACATTTCGTTGGAAGGGACCACAAAGATGAGAAGATGAAGGGAAAGATGGACGAGTTACCACGACCCCCACTTGGAGAAATAAGAGTTATCGTAGGGGGGACTTCAGCGGGAAACTCTTCCAAGTCAAAGAAGGCGTACCTAAAGGCGGTGCAGAACGTCCAGCTTTCTGGACGACCCCGAAGGACGAGTCCTGTAGACGAGCCAACCATTTCGTTCACGGACGAAGAAGCTGGAAGAATCCATCACCCGCATGACGATGCAATCGTCATAACTTTGCTCATCGCGGAGTACACCACCAGAAGGGTGTTGGTGGATAATGGAAGTTCGGCAGATATATTGTATTACCCCGCCTTCCAACAAATGAAGCTGGGACGGGAACGGCTTCGTCCAGTATGCTCGCCATTGGTAGGATTTGGAGGAATGAAGGTACAACCTTTGGGCACCATTACTCTGCCAGTGGTAGTGGGAGCATACCCACAACAGCTATCCAAAGAAGTGAATTTCCTTGTGGTAGATTGCTCGTCCTCCTATAACGCCATCGTTGGAAGGCCAACTTTAAACAGTTGGAAGGCAGTAACATCTACCTACCACCTATCAGTCAAATTCCCTACAGAGCATGGAATAGGACAGGTGCAGGGAGATCAATTAGCAGCGAGGGAGTGTTATTTAGCTTTATTAGCTATGGACGAGCATATGCAGACAATGAGTGTTGAGGAAAGCAGGGTTGCCGCAGAGCCCACCGAAGAGCTTCAGGACGTTCCTTTAGATGAAGGCGATCCTGAAAAGTTTACCAAGATCGGAACGAGTATGAAAGAGAAGACAAAAGAAGACCTCGTTCAATTCCTCAAGAAGAGTATTGATGTTTTTGCATGGAGTCATCACGATATGCCGGGAATTGATCCAAGTGTGATTACTCACCGCTTGAATGTAGACCCCTCCTTTAAACCTATTCGTCAGAAGAAGAGAGTATTCGCCCCCGAGCGAGATAATGCTATCAAGGAAGAGGTCCAAAAGCTGACCACAGCAGAGTTTATCCGGGAAGTCTATTATCCGGACTGGTTGGCAAATGTCGTGATGGTGAAGAAGGCGAATGGCAAATGGAGGATGTGCGTAGACTTCACTGACTTGAATAAGGCGTGTCCTAAAGATAGTTATCCGTTGCCGCGTATTGACCAATTGGTTGATTCCACAGCTGGACATCGGTTGCTAAGCTTCATGGACGCCTTCTCAGGATACAATCAAATAAAAATGGACGAGGCAGATCAAGAGAAGACCTCTTTTGTTACCAGTCAGGGTCTATTCTGTTATAAGGTGATGCCCTTTGGTTTAAAGAATGCCGGAGCAACTTACCAAAGGTTGGTTAATCATATGTTCCGCCCACAGATAGGACGGAATGTGGAAGTGTATGTCGATGACATGCTTGTGAAGAGCTTGGACGAGGAAAGGCACATGGACGACCTTCAAGAAACATTTGAAACACTCAGACGATATAAAATGAAGCTAAATCCAACCAAGTGTGCATTCGGAGTGTCGTCAGGAAAGTTTCTAGGGTTCATGGTTTCACAGAGGGGAATTGAAGCGAATCCAGATAAGATTCAAGCTATATTAGCCATGGAGCCACCAAAAAATATCAAGGAAGTCCAGTCCCTTACAGGGCGAGTTGCAGCATTGAACAGGTTCGTATCAAAAGCTACCGACAAGTGTTTGCCCTTCTTCAAGGTCCTCAGGAAGGCGTTCGAATGGACGGACGAATGTCACCAAGCCTTCCAAGATCTTAAGAACTATCTAACGACGGCTCCACTGCTAAGTCCGTCCGTGTTGGGAGAAGAACTGTATTTGTACTTGGCGGTGACTCCACATGCCGTGAGTTCAGCTTTGATCAAGGAAGAAGGGAAGGTACAGAAGCCAGTGTATTACACAAGTCGAGCACTTAGAGGAGCGGAAGGACGTTACCCGCTAATGGAGAAATTGGCTTTCGCTTTAATAACAGCTTCTAGAAAGATGAGGCATTATTTCCAAGCTCATGTCATCAACGTCATGACAGACCATCCACTTAAGAAAGCGATGAACAGGCTGGAAGCCGCAGGACGACTGATCCAGTGGGCAGTTGAGCTCAGTGAATTCGACATTAGGTACAAGCCAAGAAGTGCTATAAAGGCTCAAGCGTTGGCAGACTTCATTGCAGAATTTACACCGAGCTAAGTGGATGAAGGTGGAATGGACAAGGATAAGAAGTGGATCGTCCATGTAGACGGATCGTCTACACTATATGCAGGGGGGATAGGAGTTATCCTACAATCACCAGAAGGAGACAAATTGAAGCACAAGGTCCGCTTGCAGTATAGAACTACTAACAATGAAGTGGAGTATGAGGCCTTTCTTAAAGGACTAGAATTGGCTACGTCCGTAGATGCAGAGTCGATACTCGTCATGGGTGACTCTCAGTTAGTCATGGGCCAAGTGAATGGGACATATGAAGCCAAGGAAGAACGAATGAAGAAATACCTGAACAAAGTGATGCGCCTAGTGAAAAAGTTCAAGGAAGCTGATTTCGTTCAAATCCCAAGGGAAGAGAACATGGAAGCAGATACTTTGGCGAAGGAAGCCTCAGCGAGTGAAGAAGGGGACGAAGTTGATGAAGTACAATATATGCCACGGATAGACCTTCCAGAGGTATTGCAGATAGAAGGAGAAGAAAATTGGATGACCCCAATAGTATCGTACCTGAGGGACGGAAACCTTCCAGAGGGGAAGGACGAGGCTAGAAAGCTGAGGATCAGATCGGCCAGGTACATCTTGATGGACGAAATGCTCTACAAAAGGGGTTTCTCCCAGCCTTATTTAAGATGTTTAGCTCCAGACGAAGCGAACTACGTATTAAGGGAGATTCATGAAGGCGCATGTGGCAACCACTCAGGAGCGAGATCACTCGTCCATAAAGTTGTACGGGCAGGTTATTATTGGCCGACTATCCAAGCTGATGCCAAGGCATATGTTAAGGTCTGTGATCAATGTCAGCGTTACAGCAACATCCCTAGACAGCCGTCAGAGTATCTTACCCCAATGATGGCCCCATGGCCTTTTGCACAATGGGGTTTGGATATACTAGGCCCCTTCCCAACAGGGGTTCGACAGATGAAGTTCTTGGTGGTGGGTATAGATTACTTCACTAAGTGGGTGGAAGCTGAACCCTTGGCAAAAATTACTCAGCAAAATGTCAAAAATTTCGTCTGGAAGAGCATTGTATGCAGATTTGGGGTGCCAAGAGTTCTGGTGTCAGACAATGGAAGGCAGTTTGACAACACACCCTTCAGGGAGTTTTGTGAACAACTGGGAATCAGAAACCATTATTCCTCACCCGCCCACCCACAAGCAAATGGACAAGCAGAAGTTGCAAACCGATCCTTGCTGAAAATCATCAAAACCCGGCTTGAGGGGGCAAAGGGAATATGGCCAGATGAGTTACCCGGCGTTTTATGGGCTTACAAAACAACAGTGAGGACTCCCACAGGAGAGACTCCTTTCCGACTAACTTATGGGAGTGAAGCAGTCATACCTGCAGAGGTGCACATGGCCAACCATAGGGTAATGAAGTACCAAGACGGAGAAAACGAAGAACAACTTCGCCTTAACCTCGACCTTGTCGACGAGGTGAGGATGGACGCAGAACAGAGGACAGCAAGGTATAAAAGCCTTATGGCGAAGCAGTATGATGCCATGGTCAAGCCCCGGCGTTTCAACGTCGGGGATCTCGTCCTAAAAAGGGTTTCGTTGGCCACCAGAAACCCCGCTCACGGGAAGCTGGGTCCAAACTGGGAGGGACCTTATAGGGTTGTCAATTGCAAGAGGCAAGGATCCTACTACCTGGAAGCCCTAGACGGACGGAAGCTAGAACATCCCTGGAACGTTGAGCACCTAAGAAGGTACTACCAATGAAGGGAAAACATGGACGAACAATGACATAAGACGAAAGTCATGGACGATGCTTGGTGACTTGTTTACAGTAATTGTCTTATATTTGTTTACTATTACTATGTTTTAAGTGCATAAGTATGTTGTGTTAGTCATGGACAAATTTGTGTTAATATTTTTAATTCCTTAAAGGCACTAACTCTTAAGTATGTGCCATGCCTGTGGACGAGTGGTTACATTGTGAAGTTCCAATATATATGATGTATTTTCAAGTACGTGATTGTATGGAAGCCCCTCATTTCTGCAATTTCATTCAAAATAATCCACATAAGGCAACCTAGCAAAGACGAACAAAATTCCTTGGACGCAAGGAATTCAGCGTCTATAAAGTTTTCCTTAAACAATAAGGATAAAACGAGAGAAGGTACATCCGTCTAAGCTTAAGACGAGATAAAACCAAAGGAAGACTCGTCGAAGTCATGGACGTGTAATGTGAGTGCAACAACACCACAAACCCATGGACGAGTCTAACCAGCATAACAATCCAGCACATGGACGAGAACATGTTGGGACGATTTTGAGATAGTTGAATTAACAATCATCCATAAAAAAGGTTATATCCGTCAAAGATCAAGACGAGATAAAACCGTAGGAAAACTCGTCGAAGTCATGGACGTGTAACGCACGTGCAACAAAACCACAAGCCCATGGACGAGTTTAATCAACATAACAATCCACTACATGGACGAGAAAATGTTGGAACAATATTAAGATGGTTGAAATGATAATCATCCAGAACTTGAATAACAAATAGAACTCCCAAAGACGTCATTAGTGGACGAGTTACATCATTCAGGCAATGTATTAAGAAGTTCGTTCATCAAGTCAAGACGAGATAAACAGACGAGCCACAGTGCCATAAGCATAATATGAACGATATATACAAATTTAAAACACATGAAAAATGAATTAAAGACATTCATTCAGTTAAAGGGTGGACGACCAACGCCCAAAAAAACCCTTAAGTTTTGATCTGAATAATTGTATATAAAGCTTGTTCCTAAGGTTGGACGAGATAATTGTACTTGAATAAATTTCAAAAAGAAAGAGAAAAAGGCAAAGCCCAAAACAACGGGCACTTCTAATAAAATAAAATGAAAAGTTCTAAGTTAGATTCATTTGGATAAACCACTGGGGGCACTGCCTCCAGACTTGGGGTCGTCCTGGATCACCTCATTGTTGGCATCGTCCATCACATTGACATCCTCGGAACTTGTTTGCAGAAGGGAGCTTTCTGTGGCTTGAGGAAGCTTGAAGGAATCAAAGTCTAAGTCTGGGAAGACGTCCTTGGCGTCAGCACGGAAGTCCTCGTAACCAGCTGCATAGTGGGTGTCTAGACGATTCTTGTACTCGTCAGACTTCTTGAAGGCTGCAACGGCTTCCTCACGTGCTTTTTCCAAGGACGAGGCAAACTCAGCAACTTGTCCTTCCAAGTGAGCAATGCGAGTATCCTTCTCAATAACATCTGCTCTAAGCTCCTCTACCTCGTCCTTTAGCTTCGTCTCACTCCCTTGCAAACGGTTGAGATCCTCAGTCAACCTGATCACCTCCCCCTTCTTCAATAACACCTCAGTGTTCAACTCCTGGGCCTTCCCTTTAGCCGTCTTGGCTTCCTCAGCAAGTTCTTTAGCCTGGTTGTTTGCTGTGTAAAACTTGGACATAGCCTGTGCATGGACGAAGAAGAGATTAACAAAATTTACTCAGAACTTGAAAACACATAAAGACGAGTAAAACTGGCTTACCTTGAAGAGGTCATGGATGGCAGAACGCTCAAAATCTCTAACAGACATATTGTAACATGAGTTCACCTCGTTGTCAGAGATAATGCCTTTGAACGTCCTCCAGGCATAATCCTCGTCCAACACCAGGTTGGAAGGACGCTGAGACGACGACTCAGAAGGATGAGGCCTACGAGGAGTCTTGGACGGAAGAGGAGAAGGATCAGTCTGGATGGGAGGAATGACTTGAACGGGCTCAACATCGTCCAAAGGATCGTCCAAGTTGACCGTTGCAGGTGTGAACTTGGGAACTTTGGGAAGAGGAGTCGTACCTGACTTTTGTCTCTTGGAGCCTCGACGACTTGGGAGGTCACTGAGGTCCACAGAGCTAGAAATAGGCTTAGACTTCCTCTTCCCTCCAGAAACAGAAGCACCCTGGACGACTGGAGGGACGTTGTTTTCCTCGTCCCCACTGGTCACATTTTTCTCCCTATTGTCTCTCATTGTAGACATTCCTGCAACAGAGAAGGTTTAAAAAAAAAAAAAAAAAAAAATGAACGATGATATACTAGGAAACCAAGCATAATGAGAGAAAGGACGACACTTACTTCGACGAGTTTTCTCCTCGTGTGCAAGGTTTTCCGCGGAAGGCACTGGTCCAAGACCCCACGAGGCTAGACTACTGAGAGTAACTAGGTCGTGGAAGGTTCTACCAGGGAAGGCACGAGCTTTGTCAATACGGTCCAAATGAAACTTGTCTAAGCTAGGACGAACAACAGCTGCACATATAGACGAAAAGGGTTAGACGACAAAAAGATAGAGTATGAACAAAAAGAAAAGAAGACGAAATGAAGAAACATACCCTCAGGACGAAGACGACCTAGAGGGGTGGTAAAAGGTGGGAAGGGGGCATTAGCCACGTCAATTGGGTCCCCAGCCCAATTTCCAGAAATAATAAAAAACTTTGTTTTCCAAAGCCTGTCAGATGAGCTACGACCCTCAATCAAATTATAGGGGGAGCCTCTGGACGAGAACTGGTAAAAACCAGCAGACTTCTTGATTTCTGAGGGTTTATAACAGTAAAGGAACTCGTCCACTGTGATAGGACGGTCCCCTTCCAACGCCTCACGCCATAATACTTGCATGGCAACTATCGTCCTCCATCCATTAGGGTTGAGCTGGTTAGGTCCAATACCCAACCTATGAAGAAGACCTCTACAAAAGGAATTCAAAGGAAACCTAAGGCCAGCTAAAAGGTAAGATGTGTACACCCCTAAACTAGAAGAAGGAGAACAACACCATTCACCTTCCTTGGGTAGACGAGGTTGGAACTCCCTAGGTATCTGGTATCTATCTACAAGGTTTTTTAACTTAAAGGCGTCTAAGGTGGACGCTACTTCAGGAGCACAGCTATAAATCACATTCTCCTCCTCCTCCTCCTCGTCTAAAGAAGGGCTCATTGGTTCTCTGGACGAGCTAGTCCCAGCCCCAGAGGCCTTCCTACGTTGCAGTTCCTGGAATTCGTCTAAAGGAATACCAGGAACACCAGACAAGTAAGGCTCGTCTGAGGAGGTACTGCTATAGCTGGTACTTCCCTCACCACTCTCATAACTCCCTACTGAAACGTCCTGATACTCGTCTATCTCTTTTTCTACACTACTGTTCGACGACGGCATGATGAATGAAGGATTAAGAAACCTAAAAAGGAAAAAGGAATACCTGACAAATCTAGGACGAGTGCAAGACGAGATTCTTGGACGAATAAGCTGAGGAGATTATGTGAAAGGTGAGGGGCAAGAATGGGAATGTGCCTATTTATAGGCCCCAGATGGGGGGTCAGCGAAGCGACACCTGCCATTCAAAAGATGACACGTGGCAGTTCCGTTGGGCAGAGCAATCGATGAAGCAGGTCAACCAATAAAGTATTTACACGTAGCCCTTAAAAAAAAAAAAAAAAAAAAAAAAAACGTAACGTTCAACCAATGACAACCTGGGACGACCCCTGGACAAGGGGGCAACTGATGGGTTAGCAAAACGACTATCTCCTGATCGTCCATAAGGGTCGTCCATAAACCAACTGGGAAATAGCAAGTCCACCTTCCGTGAACGAAGGGACCGTCCATAGACGAAACACGTCCATAGACGAAGTGGACAGACGACCATATGACCCTTAGAAAGTTTTGAGGAACGACTTCCATTCGTATACCTGTCTAGGGGAAAGAAGCAGACCCAGAAATGTCGCCGCAATTACCTCGAATGCGTAACTTCCTTCAGCAGTTAATAATTTTCATAGCCGTTGAGGAAGTTATGTCGATGTCCACAAACCTTGGAGCAGTTACAAAGCGAATAACCGCTCAAAGGGTCACTATATAAAGACCGGCCTACACCAAATTAAAGTAAGTTTTTAATAACGTCGCCTTCCCTCCAAGTCTGAACATTATTTTCTAAGGAACTGACTTTGCCATCGGAGGAGTTTTGGCCGGTCAACCCCGGTCGCCCTTTGATTGTCTCTTTCCTTACAGGTTATTGCAAACACTGATCGCCACCGAAGCCGGAGCATTCAGCCTACTGATTCTTTACCTCATCATAAATTTAATAATACAACATAAAAAGAGAATCATAAATTTAAAATTTGAAAGCTAAAAGCATTATAAAAAAATAATTTTTAATTATTTAAATATAAACATAGTGAGTGCGGGGAAAATGTTTACCTTAACGCATGTCCCATTTACTATTTGGGGTAGATAAAACCCGTCCATTTAAGGAAAAATGAGGTTGGTATTTGCAAAGACGATTTTAAATTGCCATCTGGCCATCCCTAGTGGTGTTATACGTTGCCACCTAATGTTGAATTACTCAAAAAGCGATTTTCCAAACAAAAAAACTTATGTAAGAGCTGGCATGCGCAACATACGTGTAAAGTATTTTATTTTATTTTATTTTTTTAATTTTAAGATCAAAAATAGAAATGTAAAAATCTGTTTGGTTGGAGGAGTGAAAAAGTGGGAGAATAGAAAATTAGTGAGAGGATGAAAAAGTGAGAGGATAGAAAAGATGGGTCCGTTCGGTTGGAGGAGTGGAAAAGTGAGAGGATGGAAAATTGTGGGAGGATGGAAAAGTGAGAGGATGGAAAATATTTAGTTTTTCCTCTTGTGTGTTCGGTTGGAGGAGTGGAAAAGTGGGAGGATGGAAAATTCTTGTGTTCGGTTGAAGAGAAAAAGGAAAGGATGAAAAATGTCATTTATATAAATTGACTATTATACCCTTATTATATAATATATAAGAAATAGATTTATTTCTAATCATTAAATAATATAAAATTTATCACATCATATATATAAATTTATATTATTAAAATATAAAAATTAGATTAGGTCACATTATAAAATAAAATAAAAAATAATGTTACTGTTAAGTAAGTTGAAAAGAATAAAAAAAAAAAAAAAAGAACGTTACTGAAAGTAACGTTGACGTTGAACAGAGAAAAAAAAAGAGAAAGAAAAAAAAAAAAAGTAACGTTACTGAAAGTAACGTTGAAGAAAAAAAAAAAAAAAAAAACATCAACAACGTTAAACGTTGAAAAGAATAAAATAAAAATAAAAATAAAGTAACGTTGAACATCAACAACAACAACATTACTGAAGTTGAACAGAAAAAAAAAAAAAGCTACTGTAACGTTAAAGTAACGTTGAACAGAAAAAAAAAAAATGTTCAGGTAAGTTGAGAAAAAAAAAAAAAAAAAAAAAGAAAGAAAGAGAAAGTTGAAAAAAAAAAAGTAGAAAGAGGGTATATTAGTAAAATAGCTACTGTAGCACTTTTCCTCTCAAGTTTTCCTCCCAATTTGGGAGGAAAAAAATTGTAAAGATAGGAGAGAAAATTTTCTCTCCGGTTTTTCATCCTCCCTATTTTCCTTCCCCAAACGAACAGTGGAAAACAGTATTTTCCATCCTATTTTCCTTCCTCTATTTTCCATCCTCCCTATTTTCACTCCAAACGAACGGACCCTAAGGTTGGAGGGGTGGAAAATGGGAGGGTGAAAAACTCTTTTATTTGGTTGAAGAAAAAAGTGGGAGAATAGAAAATGTAGTTTATATAAATTGACTATTATACCCTTGTTACATAATATGTAAGAAATAAATTTTTTTGTACTCATTAAATAATATAAAATTTACCATAACATACATATAAATTTATATTATTGTTTTTATTATTATAATATAAAAATTATAATAGTGTACATATAAATTTAATTAGGCAAAAAATTTTGTAACAGGGGTATTCCTATATTCACTATTCAACTAGTGAATATAATGTGGGCAACAAATAAGCTAAAGCAATTCAACTATGCAAAATTTATAAATCAAAACTTGCACTATTAATTTAATTGGGCAATTGGGCAAATCAATTTGCACAAAAACTTGTATAAATCAAAACTTGCACTAATAATTTAACTAGGCAACTGGGCAGCAAAAACGTGGGCAACAAATTTACACAATTCAACTAGTTTTTAACACATCCTTCACTTGGGCACCAAAACACCATTCAACAAATATTTAAATTTTCTTCACATGGACAACAAAACTCACTATTCAACAAATATTTATACATTCTTGTTGAGTTCACCGTTGCTGTGAAGAGGCTGAAGTGAGATTGATGATCAGGAGATGGGAAAGTGAGATTAGGTAGTGGTAGGTTAGAGCAAAAAGTGGGAGGGTGTTTTTGTCCTCTATTTCTTAGCATTTTCATCCATCTTTTCTCTCCATTTTGGAGAGAATTTAGTTTTGTGCGGATCCGAGTGAAAAATGCACGAGGTCACGTAAAAGTTTTCTTTTCCTTCCTCCCAGTGAAATAACACACCAATTCATTTTACTTCCAAAGTTTTCTACCGGCCCTATTTCAACTCCAGAAACACGCCCTAGTAAGTATGTTAACTGTATTGTTTGTTGGGAGGTAGTTTAAAAATGTAGAGAAGAGGGGAAAAATAAATAAAGGAAGGAGACACCAGTGACAGTGAGTACACAGGCCAAGAGAGAAAAACTTACAACATATTTTACAAACTGACCTGCAGCAATAGAAAAATTTATAGAAAATCTTAAAAAACCAAAACTTAAAAAAAATAAAAACCCAAATTAGTACCAAATCTCTCTCTCTCTCTCTCTCTCTCTCTGTCTCCGGTGTCAACGTGTTGTTATACTTATACGGTATACCTAAGTGAAGTCTGACCCATCCATCCGACCTTTTTATCGCTCGCTCCTCTTTCCTATCTTTCTCTTTGCGACTTTTCCTCGAACAGGTTTGCTTCGTATATACCCTTTCCTTGATATCTTCTTCAATTTTATTGTATTTTTTGTCAATTAAGGATATCTATTCTCAATACTAAACCCAATTCAGGTTTTCAGAAAGATTGTTTACTTGAAAACATACCACCTGACCTGGGTTTCGGCGTCTGATTAGGTATTATTTAATACAAATTTGATGCCAAAAGATATCGAAGAAGAAAATGACAATTCCCGGCCTGCCTGGATTTGATTTTTATTAAATTTCCACATGTAAATGCTGATGTGGCATAGTACCACGTCAGTTTGTAAAATGCGTTGTACGATAGGCAAAAAAGGCCGCTTGCTTGGGTTGGTTGGTTGGTTGGTTTGTTTGTTTGTTTGTTTGTTTAGGAGTAGGAGGGGATAGAGTAGACAGACTATAGTACAGTATAGAGATAAGGCCGCTTCGGCTTTCCTGCTATCTCTCACAACTCACTACTTAGAATTGTATTCACAGATTCTAAAGAAAAACAAACTGCATTTTAATTTTTCTGTGCCTTTCCTTTCCCCAGCTTCAGGTAAGGTAATCAAATTCTCCTATTCTTTGCTCTCTCTCTCTCTCTCTCGCTCTTAGGGTTTAGGGTTCTTCTCTTTCTGGGTCTTTTTATTGCGTAATTACTGTTTTCGTCCTGTGAGCTTGTACATATTTTTCTGTAATCATTTCAACCATAACACTACTTTTAAGTTTATTAATTACCCAAGATGGGTTTATGCTAAATCATCTTCATTAGGGTTTAATTTTGGCTTGTGCAGTTTTTATTTATAACCCTAACCCAGTCCCAGACCTTTATTTGCTGATTGTGTTTATTTATTTGGTTTTTCTTTTGTTGGAGTAGTAGAGTAGGGCAAAAAAAAGAGTTATCTATGGCGTCCCAGCTTATTCGCGATTGGGTAGGGATCAACACATTCGCTACTGCCACCCAGACCAAATTGCTTGAATTGTTGGGAAAGCTTAAGCAGGAGGTTCGTTTTCATACCCCATTTTCTCATTATTAACATACATGTTTTGCTTTGCTTTGCTTTGCTTTTGTTATTGATTATCACTTGTGCTGATTTCTTGCATATGCTATGGGTTTAGGACGTAAGCACATTGACAATACTTGTAATGGGGAAAGGTGGTGTTGGGAAATCCTCAACAGTAAACTCGATCATAGGGGAAAGAGCGGTGACTGTTAGTCCTTTTCAGGTATATGCTGCTTTCATTCTTTCCCTGTTATGGAACATTTATTTCGTACTACCTTTCTGTACACTTCGTATTTGTTTATATGGGTTATTTGTTGTTTGCCATAGTCGGAAGGACCAAGGCCTGTTATGGTGTCGCGTTCAAGGGCTGGATTTACTTTGAACATCATTGACACTCCCGGACTTATAGAAGGAGGATATGTCAATGACCAGGCACTTGATATTATAAAACGGTATGCTAAGTTTTACAATTCCTTAGTGAATTATCTTCCTGGCTATTGCTTGAGGAATTGATGTCGATCTATTTTATGACTCTGACTTCGTCTTCTTTTCTTTCTTCTTTCATTTTTCATTGTGGGTGGGTGTGGGGGGTTGTTGTTTGAGCAGTTTCCTTCTGAACAAGACCATTGATATCCTACTCTATGTGGACCGCTTGGATGCGTATAGGGTTGATAACTTGGATAAGCAGATTGTTAAAGCCATAACAGATAGTTTTGGTAAAGGAATATGGAATAGGGCTTTGGTGGTCCTTACACATGCTCAGCTCTCACCACCTGATGGGCTACCTTATGAAGAATTTTACTCCAAAAGGTCTGAGGCTCTTCTAAAAGTTGTTCGTCTGGGTGCTGGGTTAAAAAAGCATGATAAGCAGGTCTGCTTTTCTCTCTTATCTCCTGATTCTAGTTCTGCAACCTCAAGTTCAATTTATGTTTTTTTCCCTCCCCTATACTGTCATTATTAGTTAATTTTTTATTTTTTGAAAATAAAACTTGTATTCATAGTGCTTAACCAATACATCAGTTCGCAGTTGGAACTGTAGGAAAAGGTGGATTTTGGCCAACCCAGCACTCTTGGTCTGTTATTTGGCTAATGCATGTGCCTCCATAATTGCATTTTTCTTAACAAAATTTTAGCTGAAATAATTAAAATTCATGGCCCTTTATCCTAATGTCCCTATAGAGACCTTGAAGCTTCAGGCCCTTGCACGGCATTGATCACCACCTGTGGATCCCCTTTCAATATAACGTTTCTGTACCCCAACTCCCTGGCTAGCCTTGAACCTTCTATGTCTGCCATGGCTTCCTCTGCAGCAACTTCTCTGGTATAAGGACTCCATTTACTTATAGCTGCTATGGTTTCACCGCTCGCATTCCGGATTATCACTCCAAGGCCCATTGCCTGTTCTCATTCAAAAAAAGCACTGTCAAAATTTATTTTGACAGCACCAGTTGTTGGCGTCATCCACTGGGCTTCCTCATGTATCTCCATTGCCACTGCTCTTGCCTGTATTGTGTGGAACTCCTCCAGGAGGTGCAGAGCCTCTAAAATAACACCATTGGTATCCCACTGTACTCCTTCACAAAGCCATTTCTTTCTATTATTCCATAGTGCCCACATTCTGATTCTTATTTTCTCCAGCAGCACCGTATCACTCTTGTCCACTATTGTGTCCATAAACAATTTAAATCACCCTGACCTGTTATTGGAATTGAGTGAATAGGAAAGTGGTGCGCTAAATCCCCGTGTATAATCTCACAACTCTAGAGCGCATGGCCTGTAGTCTATATCCCAGTACCACATTGGGGGACACCAAATATCTTCTGCTCAAGCTGTACCTAGTTGACTAGTTCTGATAATATCATTACAAGCCCGCCAGATGAAGAAACCAACCTTGCTTGGCACATTCAATTTTCCATATTACCTTCCAGAAATTTTTTCCTTCAGCTCCATGGGAGCTTTCACCACGATCCCTCTCTAGTTCTTCTATTAGCAGCTTGTAAGCACTTTTAACTGTAAACTGTCCATTGGCAGTCCCACTCCAAACCAGCATGTCACAGGGCAGAGTTTGACTTATAGGGATACCATGAATCACTTCAGCTTCATGCTCCATGAACGTGCTCTGCAACATTCAATTCCCCCATTTTCTGTCTTGATCAATCAACTCACTAACTTTCGTATCAAGTGGATGGTGCAGCCTAGGGGATGCAATCTTATGGGTTGGTTTAGTTGGAACCCAACAATCTTGCCATATCTTGCTCCTGGTATACTTTGCCACGTATATGAGGCATTGGACTTTATTGTTGCTGTCATGAATGTCCCTCTATAAAAATACTTTGCCTTGAGTGTCTTGCATACAAGGGTGTTTTCCATGGTGAGTAATCTCTAGCACTGTTTTGCCAGGACTGCCAAATTGAAAGTCTCTAAATCTCTAAATTCCAATCCCCCTTTTACTTTTGGCTCACATAATTTTTTTCACCTCATCCAATGCATGCCTTGATTCTGACTTCCCTTGCCCTGCTAAGATTTTCACACAAAGTAGAAGGTAGTTTGAAGACAGTCATTGTGTAAGGGGTATTGCTTGGGCCACTACTTTTATCAACACTTCTTTTCCCGCCCTTGGTAAAAAAAATTTCATTCCAACCTTGCTCCTTTTTCCCCACTCTCCTTTATGCTCATGAAAACTTTCCTTTTGGATCTCCCTACATTATTGGTTCATATTGCAGTGCTCAAATATTTAATATAAGACATTGTACATGAACTTTCTATTGACTAAATTCTCTTTTGGAAGATGCATGAATGACTTGGAATTTGATTTTCTCTTTTACTTATGCATTTCTTTCTAGATGCAGTTTATATGAGTGCTGCTTGCATTTTGCTTAATGACCTATATGTCCATGAACCTCTTTTTATTGCTGTATAAGGTTTTGTTTATGTTTTATTTTTTATTCTCATTTTTTGTTGCTTATTGCAACACAAATGAAGAAGATGGCTTTATGCATTTTTGGATAGATGTTTTTACTTTTCTAAAAAAAATTGGATCAAAATTTTCTGAGTCATGAAAGTATTGGCAATATTGCTTAAAAGATTCCAAGATATTAACATGGTTGTGTTGTGTGCATGTATTTGCTTATTTTTTACACTTTAAAGGCTAAAATCACCTCATAATGGAAAACTTTCCTCAACATCAAAGTCACGAGGCCTATATTTTTTTACAAGTAATAAATTTATTGAAAAGGCGCAAAAAGGGGACACAGCTGTAGCACAGTGGAAGTATACTAAGGATGAGTCAAAGAAAAAAAGAATTAAAAGAAATACAATATATAATTTATCTAAAATCCAAGTCATCTAAAGAGTTCTAACAAATTTGATGACGTGAAAGAGGTAGAACTCAAAATCCAATCATATAAAGCCTTCAGAAATACAAACTTGAACATATATAAATGTAATACCCTCCCTAAAAGCACATATTCCTTTCTCTCCAAATGCACCATGGAGTAGCTTTCCATATTTCACCATTAGTTCTCTTGTCAAAGTGTCCTTTCCAACAAGATAGCAATCCCTCACTGATCTAGGCATTACCTTTTTAATGCCAAAACAAGTAGAATACAAATGATCACACTTCCTAAGCAATATCACAGTGTAGAAAGAGATGTGCCACTGACTCCCTTGGTTCTTGTACATATAGCACCAATCCATAATAATTATCCCCCGCTTCCTTATATTGTCTGTTGTCAGAATTTCTGCAAATGCAACACACCATGAGAAGAAAGCTATACCTTCAGTGGTACACAGACTTTCCAAATGTTTTCTGTGGAAATTTCTTTTCCGCTCCTACTCTAAAGGCCTTATCACATCTATTCTTTGAAACCCATGATTTTATGACGAGATGCATAATTTATCTTCCTCCTTCCCTCGGGTCTTGGTTGCACATAAATCATCCAAAAAATGTTCCATAGATTTTTACTCCTAGTCATGGATGCTCGGGAAAATAAAGGATTTCAAATATGGCTTCTATTCTTGAATTCTATAGAATCTCTCACTCTGGCATCTCTATCCCTAGCAATTAGGAAAAAATTCAGGATACCTTTCCTTAAAGTAGTTGCCAAGAGCCTTGTAGCTAAGTGGTATAGCTTGGTCTCCTTTATGAGAAGAACTAGGGTTCGAATCCCCCTTCCCTCACTTGTTGTAACAATTGAATTATTAAAAAATTGTAGTTTTGCCATTCCAAATATCGTTCCACATGGTTCTGGCAAGTGGGGTCTTGTATCTGTTGTTTGCTCCCAGGGGGTGGGTCCAAAGGGCTTTGCCTTGCTAAGGTTTCTTAAGACCAAAGAGCCGGGAGGAAAAAAAGGGGGGGGGGGGCGCTTTCCCTTCCTGGTTCTCCTATAGCTGGATCCTCCGGAACCGCAAGAATCCTTAATTAGAATGGGATTCCAACTTAGCATCCTTTTTTGAGATTTTGAGAAGAGTTGCCCTTTGGAGAGCACAGTATGATGACAGTTGTAAGCACATCATTAAAAATAAATAGCAAATTGCATGTGTGTGCCACAATTGAACTTTGGATTCACTCCCCACAGACCCTACCTCAACTATTCCAACCTATTATGATGTTCTTCCACAGTTTTTGCAGATACATTACGTTATGCCAGGCTGTAAAAAAATTACAGTTGTGTCATCTGGCAGTTCACCTGTGCCCATGTCCTAAGATTTTTGTGCTTTGGATTAATTTGATAGATGCATACCTACACTGTTACATGCTTACAAAACTATGAGAGAATTATGGTTGCTTATGTTTTGTTGCTTGGGTTGATGTGGGCAATTATGGCTGGAATGGTGACTGAATTATTGACTTGTTGGAAGGAACACTTTGCAAAAATTTGGAAGTTTATCTATTCACTTGTGCATAAATGTGGGACATTTGGAGAGAAGAATTCCCACACGTTTGAGAGTTGTGAGTTATTTTTGTTGAGGGAAGCATTCGGACTATTTATTCACTTATGCATAATGTGGGGCATTTGGAGGGAGAAGAAGCTACTATTTGCTTCTCCTCTATATTGCTAGAAGCACTTAATTTTTTAGGTTTTAGGAGTCAGCTTTTTTGTTTTTTCTTTGGTTGTTAATCTTGTATACTGCCAGTGTTCTAGGGTTGCACCCCTTTTAGAACTCCTTTTTCTCCAAGTACAAATTTACTTATCAACAAAGAAAAACTTTTTTTTTGATAAGTAATAAAGAAGTTCATTCAAGAAAACTACCTTATGCAGAACAACATAAGGCAGAAACAAAAAGTACAAGGAAAGAAGAAAAAAACAAAAAGAAAAGAGACTAAATACAACGGAGAGAGCTAAGGAACATAGGGAGAGAATTACTAGAGGTGAGTCCCCAAGCTCTAAACCAATCAAAAAGGGAACCACTGAAAGAAGCCAATAACTGGTCATCGGAAATTTTCATGTCCTCAAAGGTCCTCTGATTTCGCTCCCTCCACAAACACCACATTAAGCAAAGCGGAACTAAATTCCAAATGCTAGACAAATGCTTTCCAAGCCAATTCCACCAACCAAAGAGAGTATCTGCAACTGATCTTGGCAAAACCCAAGAAATCCCAAAAGATCTAAACACCAAACTCCACAACCGGTAAGTCTTACCACAATGCAATAGCAAATGATCAACCGTTTCCCCATTCTAACGGCACATAATGCACCAATCAACGAAGTTCATCCCTCTACCCCTCAAGTTATCACCTGTAAGGATTTTATTCCATACAGCAGTCCACACAAAGAAAGAAACACGCCGAGGGACCTTAACCTTCCAAACACTTTTCCAAGGAAATATAATGGGCATAGGACCTCTTAACTTATCATAAAACGATCGGACATCACTCCCCATTCTTAGACAACTTCCATCGCATGCGATCTCTATTCTCAGATGGAGGTAAATTAAGGCCCAAGGTATGAAGAAATGCATCCACTTCACCCATTTCCCAATCATTTGGTCTCCGAATGAAACGAACATCCCAGCTTCTTCGATCCTTTATCCCCAACCGTTCTAGAGAAGAGGCCACTGATGCCCCTTTATTGGAGGCAATCTCATACACAACCGGAAAGGTCAACTGAAGTGAAGAATCCCCACACCATTGATCTGTCTAAAGCTTCACTCTATCCCCCACCCCTACCTCAAACCGAATATTTTTACTAAAAACATCCCATCCCAGCCGGATACTTCTCCACACACCACACCCATGTACCCCTCTTTCTAGCTTGGACGTCCAACCCCCCCATTCTTCCCCAAACTTTAGAGCTACTACCCTTCTCCAAGCCTAGTCTCCTCAACACCAAACCGCCATAACCATTTTCCAAGTAAAGTTTTATTAAACGAAATTAATTTCCTTACTCCTAACCCCACATGATCCAAAGATGCACACACCTTATCCCAGCCCACCAGATGTGTCTTGGAGTCACCCCCCCCCCCCCCCCCCCCCCACAAAAAATCCCTTTGCAACCTCTCAATTTTGTTGGCAACATGCGTAGGAATTGTAAAAAGCGATAAAAAGGAAGTCGGAAGACTATATAGTGTACTCTTAAGCAAAGTTAATCTTCCACCTTTTGACAAATACAACTTCTTCTAACCAGCCAACTTACACTCAATATTCTCCAATATAGGGTTCCAAATTGTAGGGGACTTGTGGGACGTCCCAAAGGGCATACCAAGATAGGTCATAGGCAAAGACCTAATCCGGCAACCCAAGATCTTTGCCAAGACATGGATATTAGGAACCTCCCCAACAGGAACCATCTCACTTTTCAAAGTATTAACCTTTAATCCTGTCACAGCCTGAAAACAAAGAAGGAGCAGCCGAACATGTAGAATCTGCACCTCATCTGCATCACAAAATAAAATCGTATCATCCGCAAACAAAAGATATGAAACACATACCCCTTCGGCCATCTGCCCTGAAACCTCGCAGCAGACCATCAGCTTCAACTCTTTTCATCATCTTACTAAAAACCTCCATCAAAACTAGAAATAACATTGGAGATAGAGGGTCCCCTTGTCTCAGTCCCCTCGAGCTCCCAAAAAAATCAGCTGGGGACCCATTGATCAAGACAGAGAGCTGGACTGTGGATATGCATGTACGGATCCACCTACACCACCTCGCCCCAAATCCCATTCTCTTCAACAAGTCTAGAAGAGCCTCCCAATTCACATGATCATAAGCTTTCTCAATGTCTAGCTTACAAATAACCCCTGGAGTCTTACTCTACACCCTACTATCCACACACTCATTAGCGATAAGAATTGAATCAAGTATCTGTCTACCACCCACAAAACTATTCTGAGACTCAGATTTCAACTGATCCAAAATCTCTTTCAAGCGGTTTGCCAAAACCTTAGCCAAGATCTTGTATACACTCCCCACCAAACTAATAGGTCTAAAATCTTGGATATTGGAAGCACCATTCTTCTTAGGGATTAGGGCTAAGAAAGTTGCATTAAGAGATTTTTCAAACTTGCCGTGTTGATAAAATTCTTCAAACACAGCTAAAACATCTCTTTCCACAACTCCCCAGCAATGGTGATAGAAGGCCATAGAAAAACCATCAGGTCCTGGAGCTTTATCTCCTTCCAATTCTTTAACAGCACGAAGAATCTCCTCCTTTTCAAACCTCCTTTCAAGCCAATCCCTATCCAGCCATTCAATCTGATCAAACTCCAAACCTTCCACAAAAGGCCTCCACTCTTCTGTCTCCTTGTACAAGTTTTTATAAAACTGTACTATTTGGACCACCATCTCTGATTCATCCTCATTAATAGCCCGATCCACCTCCAGCATACTAATATGATTATACCTTCTCCGGGAGTTAGCCACCTTATGGAAGAATTTGGTATTGTTATCTCCTTCCTTGATGCAAAGCATCCTCGATTTTTGTCTCCACGAATTCCACTTTAGAAAGGCCAAACTCCCCTTCCTTAGCATCCAATAATTTCAAGGCCGCCAACAACTCTTTCTTCTGACAACCTACATCTCCAAACTCACCACGGTTCCACTGAATAAGGTCTCCTTTCAGAGCCTTCAACTTCTTAGCAAGCACAAAACTGGGGGTACTTGAGAAAGAGTATTGATTCCACCACGAATGAACCCTATCTGTGAACCCCTCTGTCTTTAACCACATGTTCTCAAACCTAAAATGACTCTTTCCTCTCAAAATCCTCCCTGCCTCTATTAAAATTGGAAAATGGTCTGAAAGAGGACGCGTTAAGACCCGCTGAATCACATTCGGATAGTGGTCCTCCCAATTGTAAGAAACCAGAGCCCTATCTATCCTGGACATCTTCAACTTCTTAGCAAGCACAAAACTGGGGGTACTTGAGAAAGAGTATTGATTCCACCACGAATGAACCCTATTTGGTGAACCCCTCTGTCTTTAACCACATGTTCTCAAACCTAAAAGGACTCTTTCCTCTCAAAATCCTCCATGCCTCTATTAAAATTGGAAAATGGTCTGAAAGAGGATGCGTTAAGACCCGCTGAATCACATCCGGATAGTGGTCCTCCCAATCGTAAGAAACCAGAGCCCTATCTATCCTGGACATCGAAGGCTGGTCCAAACCACTAGATCACGTATAACTCCCTCTTTCCAACGGCAAATCTATCAAATTAAGCTCCTCAATGAACTCAGAAAACTTCTCCATAGCCGGAGTAAGACGCGATCCCCCCAACTGTTCACTTGGGAAACGAACAACATTGAAGTCCCCTATATAACACCATGGAACATCCCAAAGTTGCTGAATCTCAATCAGCTCATCCCACATTTGCCCCCTTAAATTATTATCATTTGGACCGTAAACCCCAGAACAAGCCCAAATGAAACCGTCCCCCACCCCCTCCCACATCATCAAAATCCCACCAGCTGTCTGATTCGCATCCAGAGCCACCCAGTCAACATAAGGACAAGACCACAAGCTGCAAACCAACTGTCTATCCATACCAGCAAGCTTAGTTTCTTGAAGGCAAACTACATCACAATTCCACTCTCGAAGTAAATTTCTAACCACCAAACGTTTCCGTGAATCATTCAGTCCTCGAACATTCCATGACACCATTTTTAACTTCATAAAAACTGTTAACTCCCTACTCCAACCTCAAAATTGCAGTCAAAAAAGATTATCACCCGTCATAATTAACCGAGGAAATCAAGTTCCTCAACTCCCTCTTCCCTTTGTCCTTGGACACAGCTTTCCGTTGAGCTGCATCTTTTCTGTGTAGCAGATTGGCAGCCTCCATCTCCCTCTCAAGCCTTTGTAAAAGCATAATGCTCTTCTCCTCATGTCGACCCAGAGAAAGCCCCATCAATTTTCTAAAACCAAGGATTCTATGTTTCACCCAATTAGAAATATTCAGCGGATTAGCAGACCCCACCTCTGTAGTATTATGTAGCTCTGTCGACACAACCAACCCCATAGGATTGATAGACATCAGAGGGGAGAGGCTACCCACATCACCCAAATCCAGATTTACATTAGCTGCTTCTATCTCAGTCAATACTCCCAACTCAGAATAACTTTGATCTGCCAACAACGATAACTGCCTAGTCTGATGGGAGGTATCTATCCCTCCTCCACTTTTTTTTCCTTGATAAGTGACTTTGACAGTGAACTTCCATGTCTAAAGATGTTTGTGTCACTATCATATTTCTTGCAACAGAGTTCCAACTTTTGTTTGCCATAGAGTTATTGTTTATTTAAATTGGAGCTCAACAAGTAGAAAAATGTTTGTTTAGAAAGAAATTTATTTAGGAAATTCATTTGTCTATTTAACTTAATGAATTTGTTTGTCTATTTTGTCTCTCTCTATAGGATTTTACAATCCCAGTTGTTTTGGTTGAGAACAGTGGGAGATGTAATAAGAATGAAAGTGATGAAAAGGTTAGTCATTTTCCTGTTGCCACTTGTTTGTTGTTTTTACCTTTAGTACATTCATCATTGATGATTTTTCTTTTTAAAAAAACGTCTTTGATGCTTTTTCATCTTTGAGAGATTGAGAGATTGAGAGCTTGTGCTTTGGTGACAGGTTCTTCCAAGCGGGACTGCTTGGATTCCTCATTTAGTCAAAACAATCACCGAAGTTGTGTTGAATGGAAGCCAGTCTATTGTTGTTGACAAGAAGCTGATTGAAGGGCCAAACCCCAATGAGAGAGGGAAGTTCTTAATTCCGCTTATTTTTGCCCTCCAAGTAAGTTTCATAAATTTAGATGCCTATTTGTTTCTCATATCTTTGGATAAGTGATCAATGAAATTCATTCAATTTTCCTCTCTGCTTCTTGGCAGTATTTCTTTGTCATTAAACCAATCGAACGTGCCATCAAGAATGATATTGCAAAGGAGAGTAGACCATCATGGGAGATGCGTGATACGGGTGTGGGCAGTCGCAAGTTCTGATCTGGCTATGAACCCCTGCCACCATGAAATTTTCTTATTGTTGTCTATTTTCCTGCACTGATTACATCTCTATCTCTTAGCCATTCCTAGTATATTCTGCAGTATTGGTAATCTGCGGCATGTGGATTCCTTAGTGTTTTGAGAGAATTGGATTTTGTGTACTCGGAAATAATATGCTCTTTGAATTATTTTTTCACTACCTAATTAATTTTGCATCTGTAGAATTATTTATTTCCCTATTCCAATTCTTCTTTGCAAATGATGAAGATTTCTTGTTACCCATAAAAAAAAAAAAAAAAGTTGGAAGATTTCCTGTTTATTTTCAGAGAGTCCCACGTGTATTATTGCTGTTGGGGAGTGCATTAGCATGAATTAAAAGAGCATGCTGTCATGGATAACACAATGCCAGCACAGTAACTGTTTGTCAATCTAGGGTCAAGGAGGTTATCTTGTAATGGTTTTTCTAGTTCTGAAACTTTGTTAATTCTAAAATTTGATGCTGTCCATTACCGTGGTTTTTATTTTAGTGACTTCACATATAAGTTGTGGTTCAAAAAAAAAAAAAGTTGTGGTTCAAAATGCACATCATAAAATGTATTATAGGTAGGGCCGTAAACGAGTCGAGTTTTGTCGTGTAGTGCATATTCAAGCTGGGCTTGTCAAGAAAAATAAAAAACTCGAGTTTGGCTTGAGCTTGTAACAAGCCTAAAAATAGTGTTTGAGCTTGAATTCGTGAGAAAGCCAAAAAACTTGAGTTTGGTTTGACTTGATTAATTAATCAAGCTAAACTCAAGCTTAATATCAAATTCAAACTTGAGCTCAGGCCAAAATCACATTGTTAAATGCTTAAATCTCTAAAATTAAGAAAAAAGAAAAAAAAAATAGTATACTCATTTTATTATGAATTTAGTTTTACTTATGATTAGCTATTATTCAAACTAGCTGCGAACCCGCACGTTGTACGTGATAATTATTTTTATGGTGATTTTATTAAATTTTTTTTTTTTACAATTTAAACTAATCTAATAATGAGTAATGTATTTCGTAATTATATTTTTATTTATTATAAGAACAATCATAAATGTAATATAGGAACAATCCAAAACACCAAAAAAATGTAAACTAAAAAAATTAATAAAACTTAACAATGATCAATTGAATTAATATTAGGATAAAATTTTGTTTTTGATAATCTTTTAAGGTTATTTTTTTTTTGTAGATATTATAATTTTGGCTACCCAAAACATATTATCAAATAAAAAATTATTAGCAAAATCTAAGAATTAAATTTCTATTCATGCATTGTTATAAAAATAATAACTAAAATAAAATTGCAAAAGTTAAAATTTGTCACCTATCCGATTATTTTCGTTTAATTAATCTTTGCTTTTCTTTAAATGAATAGCATTATAGAGTACTTCTAATACAACTATTAAGAGTACTTTGTCCACTACAAAAGATTAGAAACTAAATAAAAATTAGTAAAGTTTCATAATTTAACATCTAAATTGAGTACTATAAAAAATCACGATATGTAACTGTACGGACCGGGCCCAAGCCTTCGTTTGGGCCGAGCAGAACTTATCACCACGTGGCACACAGAGCCCGGACAGTCCCTCGTAAACGGGGCTGGGCCGGACAATATTGGGCTCCCAACGGGTTGGTGACGCCGAGGGGAACTCCGTTGCACACAGTATCCTTTCATTATCACTTGGTCGGTAAGTTACCCGGGCACAGGGTAACAATTAGTATTACCATGTGTTTGTTCACGGGGAAGCGAGATGCTCGGATTGGTCGGCAAAACACCCATGAACTCGTAGCCGTGCGTAATGCAGCAACGAAGAGCAAGTTCCCAAGCCACTTTGCTGCTCAACTACCAAATTCCCACTTAACAACGATAACATTGGACCCTCTCTTCCACTATCGATTGGAATAATCATAACACCTCCACCCAGTTGAGGCTATAAATAAGTAAGAGATGTGAAGGATCAAGGGGTTCGGGAGGTGAGAAATGAGAGGAACAGAGGGAGAGCGAGTGAGAGGAGAGAGAGAGTAAATTAATGAAAGGAGAACAGACTGAGCGGGAAGCAAGAAGTTTAATGGGCCTCAGTGCATTGAGCTCCCCGTCGTAGGAAAATCAAAGCCCACACAACAAATAAATTGAGCCCAAACGAGAGTCTGGTCCAATAGGCTTCCTCGTGGTACGCACAGTAACAGAATAAATACCAAATTATTTAAATCATGCTATGTAATAGAATAATATTATATTTTTATATGTTATATTTAATTCTTTAGAACGCAATAGGATAACATTTAACAATCAAAGAGAATAAAAAAAAATTTTAAAAACAAAACTAAATCGCATTAACCCAAAATAGAGTTTTAAAATATATAAAAAATTATCAACTTAAAGTAGAGATGAAAGAAAAATAAATAAATAAATTCTACCAAAAAATTTAGAGAGAGAGAGAGAGAGAGAGAGAAAGAGAACCATTTTTTTGTGAGGGAAAACTATGCATAGAATAGAGGAGATAGTGGCAAATTTATAGTAAAAGAGTGTGATTAAGAAGAGAAAAAAAATAAAGGAAAATGAAGAGAAAGAGGAAGAATGATATTAATGTAGAGGGTAGTGGGAAGATGAAAATGTAATGGAGGGAGAAAGATTGAAAAAGTAGTGGGGAGATGAAATGGTAAGGGAGAGAGAAAGGTTGAAGAAGTGTAAATATTAAAAAAAATAAATGTTAAAAACAATTATAAGAAAATTGGAAAGGAAAAAAAAAAAAAAACCCTAAAGCTTGAAAGGCTTCAACGTTGTTGTTGTTGTTGTTTTTTTTTTTTTTTTTTCTTCTTCCTTTAAGCTAAAAAGGCTCACACAAAACCCAAAAGCTGAACTGAAAAGGTTTTGAATTGGGCTTGATATTGGCACTAAATAAATAAGAGGTGGACTAGATTAATTATACAGATTTATTATTGGGTGATAGTGGAAGTAAATAAATAAGTAGTGAGCTAGATTTATTATAAGGTGATAGTGGAAGTAAATAAATAAGTAGTGAGTTGCATTTATAGGGCTGAAAATTGTAGAATCATTTTAAAATTGTAAGACAAATTATATTTAAAAAAAATGAAGTGGCAGCTGATGTGGCGCAACATGAGAGTAGCAGCATTAAACGCTACGCTTCAGCTTTAGTAATATATAGATTAATAATTTACATAATTAAATTTATTCATTCATCATTCATTATCTATAACTTTAGCAATTTGTTCAAAAGACAATTCTTACATTTACGTTAGATGGTGAAGGACTAGAATAATACTTGTTTGTAAGATGTGTAATGAGTGTATTTAATTAACACATATAAACTTATAAATGAGTCTATACTTGAATTGTTATGTATCAAGCCTAATAGCCCACGAGCTTGTTCATGAACAAATTTTTTTGCTTGAGCTCGACTTGTTTATTAAACGAGCTTAAAACTAAGGTTCAAGCTTGGCTTATTTATAAACAAACAAACATGAACAAGTTTTTTATCCAGCCGAGCCCGAATTGTTTATGATTGGCTTGGTTCATTTGCCACCCTAATTATAGGAAAATCCTGGGAAAAAAATTCACATCATAACTTGGTTTTAACTTTTAAGATAATGTATTACGCTTTTTGACGAATGCCTAGTCCATAGAAAAGAGAAGAACATGTGCTTTTCCTTGAGTTATATTGGTAATGGTACGTGAAAGGAGAGTTTTTAGTTGCGTTGAATGCAATTTTAACAACCTTGAAGTAGGCCAAATATTTTACATCCTTAGTAGGCCACCATTTCTTTTCCTTTTATTTTATTTTATTTGGATTTTTGGATGAGTAAGTTTGCTTCCAAAGGAAGAGGGAGATATATTTGGCGCGTGCGCGCGGGGGGGGGGGGGGGGGGGGGGTGGTTGTTTTGATAAAGAGGGTGTTTAAGTGTAGTCTCCCTCTTGCACAAATAATAGGTAGTTATAGGGAAAAATCCCTCGGAAGTAGCCCCAAGGTGTGTGTTGAGAGTTTTGAACTCAAGATTTCATGGATCTTATGATGGCTTGAAAACAACTAAACCAACCTTCAAAGATAGGGGGAGCTAAGATTTATCAAATGACATTGTCATTTGAGACATGATTTGTTAGTTACTGAATTTATATAAGCAAATTTCACTCTCATGCCAAAAATTGCTCTAGTTGAAGTATACGCATACATGTCTTTTCTTGATGCTCTCGTTGATTTTTTTTTTTTTTAATGTTCTGTTGAAGCTTGTGTATCCACTAGAGAAGATGTCGGAAGAAGTTGAGTCCGAAAACGAAATTTTGAAAGGGGTGAGCTTGAGAGATATGGTGGTAGTGACAGAGGGTACTTAAGCTCTGAGCCTATGGGAAGATAAGTGTGATGGGGACGATGTTGAAGGTAATTGGAGTATAGTCATGGGGCCATAAATTGACATGCTCTATTGGGAAGTGTGGACGACTAAATTTCGAGTTTGAAATAAAGTCAAACAAGTAAAATAGTTTCTCAAATGCAAATTTGTATTATTGAATATGTGGTACAATTCTCTATGATTACAAAAGAGTGATCCCCTGATTCAATCTCCTTGAAAGATTTGTTGATTGGAATTGTGGTGATGTGATTTTGATTTGAACACAAGATATCCTTCAATTTGGCTGAGAAATGGATCGAAAATCTTTGAAACAGAATTACAATGAAAATTTGGCTATAAGCTTGTTAGAAATTCTTTGTTCTTTATGTTCTTCGTGTTCTTCATGCGTTCTTCTTTTTTGAAAGTTTGTGGTGGAAGTTCTTTGGTGCTTTAGAGGCTTGAATCTGTAAAGCTTCGCTGATTTGTGGTTTGTTGAGGTTTCTGGAGGCTTTCGAGCTTGATTCCAATGAACTTTGAGATCTAGGAAGATAATTTGGATGATTTCTCTTCGAATGTTCTTCGTATTCGAAGGTTTGTGATGGAAGTTCTTTGGGGCTTTGGAGGCTTTTGGGCTTGATTCCAGCAAACTTTAAGATCTAGGCAGGTAGTTTGGATGATTCTGCTTCGAATGTTTTTCGTATTCGAGGTTGAAGTTCTTGAAGTTCTTGGAGGCTTCAGGGCTTGATTCTAGCAGAGTTTCTGTACTTTTGAATCTTCTTTGATGCTACTTGTGCTCTAGATCTCTTGGTGTGTGTGTGTTCCAAGATCTCTCCCAAGGTGTCTTGGTCTCTTGGTGTGTTTTTCATCTTTGAAGGTTTGTGGGGGAAGTTTTTCTGGGCTTTAGAGGCTTGAATCCGTAGAGCTTCACTGATTTGTGGTTTGTTAAGGTTTTTGGAAGTTTTTGAGCTTGATTCCAGTGAACTTTGAGATCTAGGAAGATGATTTGGATGATTCTTCTTCAAATGTTCTTCGTATTCGGAGGTTTGTGGTGGAAGTTCTTCGGGGCTTTGAAGGCTTGAATCCATAGAGCTTCACCAATTTGTGGCTTTTTGAAGTTTTTGAAGGCTTTTGGGCTTGATTTCAGAAAACTTTAAGATCTAGGCAAGCAGTTTTGATGATTTTGCTTTGAATGTTCTTCGTATTTGAAGTTGAAGTTCTTGAGGCTTGATTTCTGTAGAGCTTCTGGACTTCTGAACTCAAGATGTCTTCAAGCCACCCCTAATGCCTTAGGAAGGCTTCTATTTATAGGAGTTTGGGGTAGGTGAGCGACACGTGGTAGAGTCTGATTGGTGACACATGTCACAGCCTGATTGTTCTGCTTATGTCATCGCTTACACGTGTTGGACTGCTTATGTCATTGTTTACACGTGCCTATGTGTGATTAACATTTTGCATGTTTTTCATGTTTTTACCTTAATGAAACTTTGCAAATTTCTAGTAACAGTACATGATGCTTTCTAATTAGCTGTACTTTGTGGACTTGGTAGCATGATGTGTCAGCTTGTGATAGGTTAGCAATTTTCCCTCTCTACAAGAAGATGGTGGTGATTCTATATGGCTAGAACCATTAGTTGTATCCATTTCAGTGGAGAATAAGGTGACTCCAGTGGAGGCTACAAGCAAACCTCAGGCTTTGATTTGGGTGAAAGAGGAAAACCAAAGGTTATGGCTATATGTGGGCAGGTCTTATGAGGGCCTTAAAAATCAAGTTACAACATTATTCTAGGCTATTAAAGAGAAGAATAGACAGGAGGGTGGTATCTAGAGGAATTTAATGAAAGTTGTATCAAAGGGTAGTAGGTAGCTAAAGAATTAGGTGAATTCTTTGAATTTTGAGACCAGCTTAGGTAAGACTAGAAGTGTTTAATAGGGAGAGGGCTATCATGTTGTCTTAATGAATTTCAAAATTATTTCTTGGAATGTGAGAGGGCTAAATGATCGAGATAAGAGGGCCAAATTAGAAACTTGATTAGGGATCAGAAGACTGATATTATATGTTTACTAGAAACTAAATTGGAGTTAATTACTCGTGGGTTGATAAGAAGTATGTGGGGTTGTCATTATGTTGACTAGTTATACTTAGGGTCTCTTGGTGCTTCAGGGGGTATTCTTTTGATGTGGGATAAACGGTTAGTGGAAAAAGATGGAGGAAGTTGTGGGTCAATTTTCAATATCTTGTAGATTAAAAAATGTGGAGAATCAATTCGAATGGGCATTCACAGGGGTTTATGAGCCTTATACAGATAGGGATAGAAGGTTGTTTTGGGAGGAAATTTCTGGTTTACTTAGTTGGTGGAATGTACCATGGTGTGTTGCAGGTGATTTCAAGGTGTTTGCTTTCCTACCAAACTACTGGGAACTAAGAATTATTCTCAAGCTATGTTTGATTTTTCTGATTTCATCTCAACTCATGGTCCGATTGATTTACCTTTGGAAGGTGGCTCTTTTACTTGGTCTAGTACTCGTAAGCAGGTTGATCTAGAATTGACCGCTTTCTATTCTCAACAGATCGAGAGGTTTAGTTCCCAAATGTTTATCAACGAAAGATCCCCCACCTTATGTTTGACCACTTTCCAATTCTCTAAGATTGTGGTAGTTTCCAAAGAAGCTATCATCTTTTTAGATTTGAAAACATGTGGCTCAAGGTTGAAGGCTTTGTGGAGAAAGTAAAATTGCGATGGGGTTCCTACTAGATTTAAGGGCATCCAAGTTATAGAGTCACAAATAAATTGAAGGCCTTAAAGTCAGATTTGAAAAAATGGAATGAGGAAGAGTTTGAGAATGTGCGAATTAAGAGAAAGTAGTTATGTAATGCTTTCGATGAACTGGATAATACTAAGGAGAGCGGGCATTTCAATGATGATGAGAAATTGGAAAAATATTATATTTGCATAGATCTTTAAAAAACCATTTTTTTGGAGGAGATTAGTGCGAGACAGAGATCTAAAGTTCTTTGGTTAAGGGAGAGGGATAAAAATATGAAATTTTCCCATAGAGTGGAAAATTCTCATAGGCGGCGAAATGCTATAACCAATCTTCTAATGGAAGGAGAATTGACTACAGATATAACAACTATTTCTAAATGTATTATGTAGTTTTACTGTTGTCTGTATATTAAGGATGATTTCCATCACCCCTTTTTGGATGTTATGGATTTTAATAGCATCCTTAAGGAAATATCTGAGTGGTTGGAAAGATCGTTTAAAGAAGAGGAAATGTTTGGGGTGATTCAGAATTTCAATGTTGATAAGGCTCCAGACCTTGATGGATATTATTTGGCCTTCTTCCAATCTTGTTGGAGCGTAATCAAGGCTAATATTATGGAGATCTTTCAAAATTTTATGCCCACAGTAAATTTGAAAAAAAGTCTCAATGCTACCTTTATTTGCCTTATTCCTAAAAACAAAAGACGTCGTGGAGGTCAAAGATTTTAGGCCTATTATCTTAATAGGTGGGGTGCATAAGATTATTGCCAAAGTTTTAGCCAACATGGCAGTCCTTTAGGATATTATTTTTGGCCTCCAAAACACTTTCATGAAAGATAGGCAAATTTTAGACTTAGTTCTCATTGCCAATGAATGTTTGGATAGTCATATGAAGTCAAGAGTTTGGGGTGTTATGTAAATTAGATGTGGAAAAGGTATACAACCATGTCAATTGGGCTATTTTGATCTATATGCTCCAGAGATGTGGGTTTTTGGAGAAATGGAGGAGGTGGATTAGGTATTGTATTTCTACAGTGTGTTTATCTAGTTTGATTAACTGTAGCCCAAGTGGCTTTTTTAAGAGTTTCAGGGGCTTATGCCAGGGAGATCCTCTTACGCCAATGCTTTTGCTATTGTAATGGAAACTTTTAGCTATATGATAGAGGTTGCGTGAGATGGCTTTATTGCATGATTCTCTGTTGGGTCTCTAGAAAATAATGGAATAATGGTGTCTCAACTTTTCTTTGTAGACGACACTCTTATTTTTTGTGATGCTGATGTGCATAAGATTGCCCATTTCAGGACTACTCTTGCTTGCTTTGCTATTGTATTTGGATTGAAGATTAATTTGAGCAAGCCGGAATTGATTCTTGCGGGAAATGTAACTAACTTGGAGAAGTTGACGGCCATTCTGGATTGCAAACATGTGACAACTTCCGATGAAGTATTTGGGTCTTCCTTTGGGCGCCAAATGCAAAGAGAAAACAATATGGAATCCTATTATTGTGAGGATGGAAAAAAGATTGGCAAAAGGTGGAAATACTTTGTATTAATCTATGGGAGGTAAAGTTATGTTGATTAAGAGCACTCTTTGAAGCTTGCCTACTTACTTTATGTCATTTATGTCTTTATTTCCTATTCCTGTTGATGTGGCTAATTGTATTGAATTGTTCCAAAGAAATTTTTTATGGAGTGGGTTAGGTTAAGACTCCAAAGTCCATCTAATGAGATGGTCTCATATTTTTTCTCCTTTAATGTATGGGGGACTAGTGTAGACACCTCTTTTTGTACTTGTTAATAATTTTTGGTCCCCATTTCCAATGATGAGCTTGACATGCATCAACCAAGGGTAAATAAAGTGTTTTCAATAGTTCAGAGGTAATCACCACTTAAAAGTGCTCAAATATTTTTGAAAACGATGTAGAAAAATGACATTTGCTCACTGTTTTGACCATAAATTTTGATCCAAAAAGAATTTTTGAGTGACATTTATTTCATTGGAGAGTAGACATCATGGGCTTCAATTTGAATATAATTTTTTTCCTAATTTGGATTTAAACGGAGTAAGTTATAGCCATTAGAAGTTAGACCATCAGTGTTGTAAGGAATTAGGGTTTTGGCAAGCATACGTAAGCACCTTTGAGGGCGTGCACGAACCCTCGCATGCACGTGCACCCACCCTCAGTTCTAGAAATCTGGAATTTTCATATTTGAGGCCCCAAAACTTCAATCTTTGGGTTGGGCCACCCCCTAGACTATTGAGAATGTCCAAAAGCCTCTAAAAGGCCCAGAAAATCCTACTTGTAATGTATAAATACTCATCTTATGTCTCCAATCCAAACTCTAGCTAGAGAGAGTTTAATTTGGCCTCCATGTTTTCTAAAACCCTAGTTCATCTTCTCTAATCACTCACAAAGCACACTAGCACATTTTTTACAATATTCAAAATCCTTCTTTAGCAATCTCTTAAGGCAGAAGGTTGTTTTCTAATTGGTTTTTTAAAATCTTTTTCAAAAGAATATTGTTTTTGAGTTGTGATACCTAGTTCTATTGTGTTCTTTAATTCATTTGTAATCTCAATCTAAAGTTGTTATTCTAGGCACTAAGGGGTTGGATAAACAAAGCTTTAATTTGTGATCTTCAAGCAAGGTAAGTCTTCTTCCATGACTTTTCCTTTGCTATAAACTCTTGTTAGGACATATGTGATTTGATGTTAGGAATATATGTCACTATTTTGTGTAGTTGGCTAATCCTTTAATAAAATGTACTTTACTTGTAATTGGCTAGATCTAGGATGTGTTTAATGCTTCATGAAACAAGGTTTCAAGTTCAAGTATTAAAGCCATGCAAGTCTGTCCAAGAATTGAGTGAAGAAATGTTGTTCATTAAAACTCGACAGCTAGTATCTATTGAGACTTAAAATAGCTGTTTCAGCCCGAGGCTTGACAGCTTCTCGACAACTAGGGTATTTGTCGAGATTTATGAAGTTCAAATTTTCAGTTTTAATTTTCATCCAATCTGTGAATGTATGTTTGGGGTTTCTTTTCTCATAACCTGATAACGCCTTAAAATGTATACTTGTTATATATTTATGTGGGCATTATCTCCTTATTACTATGCTTAATTTGTATAATTAAGCCATGATTTGCATTAGTCCCTATTATTTATCTTTACATAATTTCTTGAATAAGATGCCATTCATTGTACGTAATTTTCTACTTTCAGGAAATCATGTGAGAAATATGAGTTTACAGGAATTTGTGAGAGAATGAAGGCCAAAATAGAATTGAAGTGGAGCTAAAGGACCATGCTTAAATGTCTAAGGAGGTGCAGCTGGAGTACTTGGATCGTCTACCATGATTGGAAGCTTCAAATAAGGAAAGAAATCAAAGAGGCAGAATCTGAAAAGGAAAAATCTAATTTGAGCACTGATCAGTATTTTGGATGTATCTCTCTCCTCAAAAATCCAATTGACACAAGGCTAAATGAGTTGGAACTGTAACTTAAATATCTACAACTTTCCAGTTTAGAGTTTTTCAAAATTCTCAATTTTTGAAGGTCGAAATTAACTCACAATTTACAACTGTAAACCTGGACGGAAATTAAAATAGAAATAGTTTTATTTTCTTTGGACACTTGGACATTAGGTTTTGGAAGGGAGGCTATGAGAACGAATGTTGGGTAGAGAAAACCTTTAATTTTCCTTTCTCTAATGGCAGTCTAAACTCTTTGCTAGGGCTAATGGTTATGTTTCTTCTATACGGTATGAATATTCAATGTGATTCTTTCTAAGATTTTATTAACGACATATTTGATTGTTCAATTAGATTTCTTTTGATGTATTAGTTCTTCCATGTTTTCAATAAATTCAATCATGTTTTTATTACTGTTTAGATGAATTTCTAATAGTTTCAAATAGAAATCAGGTTTTAAAGTGAATGAGTTTTTCTAAAAACTTTTCTAACTGCATTATTAATTGAGGTTATCATGCGTTCTTAAATTGTCTCAGTTCAATCGAATTATAAGTTTTTGATTGTATAAGAACAATCAATTATGAAATATATATTTTCTTAGATCACAAAGGATCTCATATCTATATAGGGAAACACCCCGATGCTCTGGTATTTACATTATTTATTTAAATCAGTTCTTATTATTAATTTTGTTAACAATCACCAAGCAAAAATACTTTTCTTCTTCACTCAAATTGTTATTTAATTATATTGTCTTTGAATTTACCCTGCTCCTTGTGGTTCCAACTCAGTACTTAGAGAATTATATTGCTACGATCTCCTGCACTTGGGAATGAGCAAGCACAACCCTAAACATATATAAGAATTATTTTAAGGGTTGCCAAAGGTTGTGCGAGTGCGAAGCAAAGTTTTGTTCATGCAAATTGTGACCGGAGACAGAATTTGCCTTAGTTCATCTTTCTTCTGAAGAAGCTGCTGTGTTTTGTACACCGTAGGGTTTTGTGACCAAGTAACTTCATTATCTTCATCGTGTAATGAACTGAAGAACTTTGCAGCCAACATCCTTCTCAAGTTGGTGATCAAGTCGCATACTGGAATCCCCGCAATTGGTTAGTCACGTACTGGGAAAAGGAGAGATTGTCACTACAGGACAAGTCCAATTGGGTATTGGGGTAAGGGTTCAACTGTAAGTTGATATAAGGTACTGAGATTTCTTTACTTGTAACCGCTTGTTTTGATAATAGTGGATTCTCGGGAGTGGTGACCTTAAAATCATTTGGTGGGGTTTTTGCCGTGTAGGTTTTCCCCATTCGTAAATAAATCTCCGTGTTAATTTATTTTTTGCTGCATACTTAGTTTAATTGTTGATTTGTTTGTGCTACCACGCATCTTGCATGTTAATTTAATTAATTAATAAATTTGGCTAATTAATTAATTAAATCATCACAAGGGATCAATACATTCTTAACCTATCAAGTGGTATCAGAGCAAACACACTTTGATTAGGTTTTAATCTTTACTGTGTAATCCATTGACCCCTGTTGTCATGGCTGCGCTTAAAGAGATCTTTGTTTTCAAATACATCTAGTTTTTCTAATCTCTACTTGTTTGAGTGTATTAGAAAATGCAAGTCTAAAAGTTATTTGAATTCTATTATGATGATTATTGGAAAAGATCTCAGTTTGACAAAGAAGAAACTAGACTGTCTCAGAATAAAAATGTGCAAAAGAGTTCATCTGAGAAGAGTGAAAGTTAAAGGTTTAGTTCATAAAAGGTAGATGAGAAAAACACCATTCCCATTGATTTGTTATCTAAGCACGAAGTGTGTTTCATGATGAAGTCCGCATTTAAGGTTATGGACTCATGTTTGTGGTACCTTGACAGCGGTTGCTCAAGACACATGACTGGAGACCGATCTCTCTTCAAGGTTTTCAAGTCTAAGAAATATGTGGTAATATCACTTTTGGTGATGGGAGCAAGTCACAGATTAAAGGAAAGAGAATCATATCTCTACCTGGATTGCTAGACATTGCTAATGTTTTATATGTAGAAGGTATGAGAGTGAAGCTGTTGAGCATAAGTCAAATATGTGATCAAAACCTCATGTTAATATTCTCTAAGGGAAAATGCCTTGTCATGGATGAGTCTGGAAAGAAGCTCATAAGTGGTGTTCGCACTCTAGACAACTGTTATGGCTAGGTTCTTGATGCTGATATTGTGTGCAATAGCATTCGTTTACCAAATGAAGATCTATGGCACTAAAGGATGGGACGTGCTAGTTACAGACATCTTTCGATTATATCTAAGCATGAGCAAGGTTTTTAGACCCGAACCGTTCATTGAACCGTAAATAAGAGAGGTTCAAGGTTTTTGAGGTCGAACTGAGGTCAAACCGAGGTCGAACTGTGATGACGTCATAATTAATTTAATAATTATTTTAATATAAATAAATATATTAAATTAGTATAAATAGAAAATTTAACTAAAATAATCCAATTAAATATAAATATCTATATTTCAAATATATTTTTTCATATCATAACTTTTACAAGACAAATAAGAAATATCAAAACCTAAGCAAATTTAAATATAATATCTATCTATTTATTTATATATTGATTAGTTAAACTTGTAATAATAATAATAATAATAATAATAATAATAATAATAATAATAATAATAATAATAATTATTATTATTATTATTATTATTATTATTATTATTATTATATAAGAATGAGAAAGACACTCAAATAAAATAAAATAAATTATTTAATAATTTTAAATTGAAATAATTATTTAATAATTATTATATTCTTAACTGTAAATATTAATTAAAATTAAAGCAATAATAGTACCATAACATTTTATTCAAATTTTGCCACAATTTACCACGTAACGAGATGTGAGTGATAGAGATGTAAACCCATAATTTTTTTTTTCATTATTCACACTTTGCCATGGGTCAAATTATAGCAAAAAATTGTGTAATATATTGTGATATAACGTTATTTTTAAAAATACTTAAAAGAGAAATGATATGTCCATAACATTTCACAATATTTTTACAACAAATTCTAAGTGGCAGGTTGTTACCAGTTGTTATTGTTGGGGCAAAAAAGTAATCTTAATGTTAAGTTCAAATTTGAACCAATAACAACTAATCACCTGTGATTTGTTGTAAAAATATTGTTAACGTAGCATCTCTCTATAGTTAAAATATTTAAGTAACCTGTCAACGCAAGTTACATAACGTTGGGTAACTGAAAAGAATATCTAAATCTAATGGCGGAAATTTTTTTACTTTTATTAAAAAATTAAAACCTTTCATCATTCCCAAGTTAGCCATGTGAGGGACAAGGACATAAGAATTCAAAAGGAGTAATAAAGTAACAAAAGACAAAAGAAAAAAGAAAGAGAAGAAGAAGCAGAAATTACAGAGCTCCATCAACGGAAAAAAGAAAGAGAAGAAGAAAAAAAAGAAAAAAGAAGAAGAAGAAGCAGCAGCAGAAGACGAAGGCGTGATCGGTGACTGTGTTGGTAGAAGACGGAGATGCGTGTTACTGTAATTTGTGTTTTTTTTTTTTTTTTTTTTGATTTGATGTAGTTTGTGTTTACGGTTTATTTGCTAAGCAAGTGTGGAGTTTGTTTTGGCGTAGACCCTGCTTCGTTGTGTTCTTCTTTTCTTCTTTTTTTTTTATTTATTTTTTATTTATTTTTATTTTTTAGGAACTTGCCTTCTTTTCTAGTTCTTTTTTTTTTTTTTTTTTCCTTACAAATCCCTTTGTTCAAGATCTGAAAATATTAGATCTCGTTCCGATCTTTGTTTTTTTTTCGTGTTCTTTTATTTCTTCTAGATCTGATCATAACTTCATACCGGTGTATTGGACAAAATTCACCAGAAAAACTGAAACAAAAAGAAACCGTCCGAACCTCAAAAACCGGTCACGGTTCTCAGAACCGTACGGTCCGACCACGGTTCGCATGGGTCCTTGCTTTTTTCCCATAGAGCGGTTCTTGAAGCTAAAAAAACTGCAAATCTGAAAGGTTCGCGGTTTTCCCGGTTAGACCGTACGGTTCGGTCTGGGTTTCAAAACCTTGAGCATGAGTCTGTTTTGGGGATACCAAAGCTCAGTAGAGTGAGCAATGTAGTGTGTGGACTATGTCAGGTTGGGAAATAGACAAAAGCTAAACATCGGGGAACTTAGACATCTGCTACATCCAGACCATTGGAGCTACTACATTTGGATCTTATTGGTCCAACCAGAGCCGAGTCTCTTGATGGAAAGAGATACATCATGGTTGTGGTAGACGACTTCACTAGGTACACTTGGATCATTCTGCTACAATCCAAGTCTGATGCTCCTGAGCACATTGAAGCTTTGTGCACAAGATTGCAGAATGAAAAGAGCCTGAAGATTGATCAAATTCGAAGCGATCATGGTAAAAAATTTGAGAACTCACATATGGAGTCCTTTTGTACGAGATCAGGTATATCTCAAGAATTCTCTGCTCCTATTACTCCTCAGTAGAATGGTGTAGTAGAAAGGAAGAACAGGGTTATTCAAGAGATGGCTAGAGCCATGTTGCACAACAAGGATATAGCTAGAAACTTGTGCGGAGAAGCCGTTAACACTGCTTGTCATACGGTTAATAGGGTGTATTTTAGACTCGGTACCAAGAAGACTCCATATGAGTTATGGAAGGGAAGGAAGTCAAATGTTAAATATTTTAGAATCTTTGGAAGCACATGTTTCATTCTCAAGGATAGAGAGAATGTGGGAAAATTTGACTCCCGAAGTGATGAAGGAATATTTCTAGAATACTCCTCTACAAGCAAGGCTTATCGGGAATACAACAAAAGAACCATTAAGGTAATGGAAACAGTAAATGTTGTTATTGATGAATCTTCATATTCTAGTTCTAAGAAATTTGGTGAGGAAATCCCCAAAGAGATTCTTCCTACCGAGCTTAGGGAAGTTCAAGAAATTGTTGAACAAGAGCCTGCATCTCTTAATACTCCATATACTCCAAGTGTTGTAGAAGATTTAGCTGACTTATCTACTTTACCTGATTCTAAAACCCATGAAAAGAAAGGACCTTCTTCTAGGATCAAATTGAATCATCCTCTTGAAGTTATTGTGGGAAACATGAATGAACTTACACTGAGGAAGCGTATAGTTGATAAATGTGTTGCTAACTTTATGTTGTATTCCTGTTACTTGTCGCAGGTTGAACCCACTAAAGTTGAGGAAGCTCTTCAGGATGAAAGCTGGGTTGAAGCTATGCACAATGAACTGCTTCAGTTTTAGAGGAATGATGTCGGGTCTTTGGTACCTAGACCAGAGGGTGAGCACATCATCGGTATAAAGTGGATATTCTACAATAAAATTGATGAGGAGGGTAATGTGATCCGCAACAAGGCTTGTCTTGTAGCTCAAGGATACTCACACATGGAAGGAGTAGACTATGATGAGACATTTACTCCGGTAGCCCGTATGGAGTCCATCAAAACTCTCCTAACCCTAGCATGTCACTTGAGGTTCAAGCTCTATCAAATGGACGTGAAGACTGCATTCTTGAATGGGCTGCTTAAAGAATATGTCTATGCGGCTCAACCAAAAGGATTCATTGATCCACATTTCCCGGATCATGTGCTGTACCTCAAGAAGGCCTTTTATGGGTTAAAGCAAGCCCCTAAAGCTTAGTATGATCGGCTCACATAATACTTAGTGTCACATGGGTTCACTAGAGGAAAAGCAGATCAAGCTCTCTTCATAAAGAGGGAAGATGGCGAGTCGATAGTTACTCAAGTCTATGTTGATGATATCATTTTTGGGTCAACTAAAGATGAACTTGCTCATAGCTTCTTAAAACTCATGCAGGCCGAGTTTGAGATGAGCATGATTGGAGAGCTAACTCATTTCCTTGGATTGCAGATTCATCAGCAAGATTCAGGTATATTCTTATCTCAATCTAAATATGCTAAAAATCTTGCGAAGAAGTTTGGTTTGGAATCTGCTAATTCTGTTAGAAACCCTATAAGCCCAACTGTTAAACTCACTGTTGACTTGTTAGGTAAAAGCCTAGATTCATCTCTCTATAGAAGCAGGTAGTCTTCTTTACCTTACTGCCAATAGAGCTAACATTAGTTACAGTGTGGGAATGTGTGCATATCAAGCTAATCCCAAAGAGTCTTATATGATTGCTTTGAAAAGAATCATAAAGTATTTCAAAACCATTGCCGACTTTGGTGTGTGGTACAACAAGGACACAAATGATGTCTTAGCTGGGTATTCTAATGCTGATTGGGCTGGGAATGTTGATGATAGAAATAGTACATCGGGGGGTTGTTTCTATATGGGTAATAATCTTGTTTCCTGGATGAGCAAAATGTAGAATTCCATCTCATTATCCACTACTGAAACTGAGTATATCGTTGTCGGTAGTTGTTCACCCAACTTCTATGGATGCAAAAACTCCTCCATGATTTATGGTATTTGTCAAGAGCATCTTACCATCTACAGTGACAATATTAGTGCCATCAACATCTCTAAAAATCCGGTTCAACATTCTCAAACTAAACACATAGAGATTCAACATCACTTCATTAAGGAGCTTGTCGAAGATAGTACTCTTACTCTTGAGTTTATACACACTGATGATCAGTAGGCTGACTTGTTTATCAAACCTCTTGACAGCAAGCGGTTTGAATTCCTTCACCAAAACATTGGTGTCATCTCTATGGATTGACCTCCTCTTCTCTTCCTCCTTCCTCATGCTTTTGCATCTAGTTTTATGCATTGCTTTGTTTTGTTTAACATGTTTTTGTTTGGTTAGTTTTCAGTTTTGTTTTATTTTGTTTTTCAAAAAAATAAAATTAAAAATTGAAAAATACAAAAACAGTGTGTGTATGTGTACATTGGTACTTATGTACCTTGGATGGCCATTGAAACAAAATTTTCTAAACTTTGTATATTTTGTAGCTTAGATGAGCATTTCTATGCACAACTAAGCAAGTGAGCTTTGTGACTCGTGTTTGTGATGAGTAAGATTAAGTAATCTCTTGTACTTAACACTCGTATCACTCTTTTTGACGGAAAGGACTAGAAAATCTTAAGAAAAAGGCATAAATAATCACCTCACCACTGTTGCCCGCCAATCATGAAATGACATTTGTATGCTTCAGCATAGCAAAAGTGAAATGTCAATAGCTTAACATAATTGGGTATATTTTTTCTCACTTTTATATGCCCATGCATGATATGCTTAATAAAAGAAAAATATGCAAAGAAGTAAAAGCAAAAAGATCAAAATACTTTAAATATAATTGCGTGTATCCTAGGAGATGTGGGTGTTATCAGATGTACCTCGAAGGTGATAGTCCCCATCAAATAGTTATGATTGTGTGTGTTAAATTGATTTTCTCATATCTCAAATCGTCATAACATGTAGACACCTATACAATCTTGTGATGTTTTTCACACAAAACATGCAAAATTCTTTGCTACTTTTGATACATGTGCAGGTACAATGTGATTTGGCCATCACAAGGAATACATATGTTAATGTATGCTCATTAAACTGTCTTAACTTGTTTTTGAAATATAAAATTGGTTAGACTTGTTTTGTGTGTGTGTGTTTTGGATCTAAATGCTTGACATTTTTTTATGTTGAGAGATGTTGTTAAAGGCTTAAAATGTTGATTGGATCTTGGTTGAGTTGCATGTTTGATAGCATTCATGTCTGTGTTTTTCCCTTCTTGAAAACTATTTTTAAGCAATCTTGATAGCTCTTTGACACCTCTCGACACCTGGCTTATCTATCGAGCTCTTCAGGTTTCTTTTTATCACAATCTCGACAGCTTCTTGATAGCTCCTCGATCCATCGAGAAAGTTTCTGTCTCCTCGATAGCTGCTTGATAGCTCCTCGATCCATCGAGCCTGTTTTTGCTGTGGAAACCTTTAGCTATATCTTTTCATGCCTTTAAAGCTCGACACCTCTCGATCTGTCGAGAATTATGAGATTTCTATATATACGCACTTCGCGATTTAGATTTCATTTCTCTTGTTCTCTCTCGACTCCTACAGACTCTTCACCTCCCAAAACTTCTCTTTCTCACTTCAAACTCCTTTCCCAAGAACTCTTCGGCAACAAGATCATTTTTCTTGCATTTGGTATGATCTTTATCTCTCATTCTTCATGCATTTCATGCATTTAGGTCTAAGTTATGGGTTTTTGAAATTTTTTTTGGGTTTTTCAAAATTGGTGGAGTTTTTGTAAAATTTTTGAGATTGGCTTTGTGAAAATGGTTCTAAGTCATCATGCATTGCATCACATATGCATTATAACAATGTTTCATACATTTTAGATGTATGTTTACTTTGTTGAACTGATTGTGTACTGGTAGGATTGGATTGGGCTGAGCCCATGATGTTTTTACTATTGCATATCACATGCTCAAATATTGTCACGCATACGGTACCTTACATTCTCTATATTCTTATATTGATTGTGTTTGGTGCTTTTCTGCGTGTTTTCTTCTCCCCCTCCTCCTCCAGAGGCATCCGACGACAATGATGACTCCGATGATGCTGATGAAGATGAGGATGCTAGCTCACCCAGTGATGATGAGATATCTACTTGAGATACTTACCCTTTTTCATAAGTGACAAAAAGGGGGAGTAGTTTTGGGATATGAGAATAGTCATACTCATAGGGGGAGGTTTAGCATAGAAGATTTTTGTTAGGGGAAGTGTATTTTTTTCAAGGGATGTAGTGAGGATTTTATGTATCTTTTTCTTTTCTCTCCTTTTTAGATACATTGTTTATGGACCTTAGATCTTGTGATCATATTATGATAGCAGACCTTGTACTTGTTGTTATATACATTTGAGATTGTTATTACAGTTCTTTCACCTATCTTTACATGTGTTGTTTCTTTTCTCTCTTTATGCACATGTTTTTTATATAGTGTATGCAATCTATTATTTCTGTATCACACTAAGATGCCTTGATGAGTTTTGTTTAAAGTGTTTCAGAAATACAGGTTGTCAAAGTCTTTCTTGCCATGAACTCTCTTCTTGCAAAGTTCTTTAAGAGCTTGTGTTAGGATAGATTTTATTCTATTCAACAAGTGAGTATGAGTTGAGTGAGTTATGACTTCTCTCATATATTCATTTATTTGTTGTGGTTTTGTCACGGATTGCCAAAGAGGGAGATTGTTAGGACATATGTGATTTAATGTTAGGAACATATGTCACTATTTTATATAGTTGGCTAATCTTTTGACAAAAGGCACTTTACTTATAATTGGGTAGATCTAGGATGTGTTTAATACTTCAAGAAACAAGGTTTCAAGTTCAAGTGTTAAAACCATGCAAGTCTGTCTAAGAATCAAGTGAAGAAGTGCTGTTCATTAAAGCTCGACAGCTAGTATCTATCGAGACTTAAAATAGCTGTTTCAGCTCGAGGCTCGACAGCTAGGGTATCTGTCGAGATTTATGAAGTTCAGATTTTCAATTCAGATTTTCATCCAATCTGTGAATGTATGTTTGAGCTTTCTTTTCTCACAACCCTAAACATATATAATGATTATTTTAAGGGCTGACAAAGGTTGTGCGAGTGTGAAGTAAAGTTTTGTTTATGCAAATTATGACTAGAGGCAGAATTTGCCCTAGTTCATCTTTCTTCTGAAGAAGCTGTTGTGTTTTGTACACCGTAGGGTTTTGTGACCAAGCAACTTCATGATCTTCATCATGTGATGAACTGAAGAATTTTGCAGCGATCATCCTTCTCAAGTTGGTGATCAAGTCGCGTACCGGGATCCACACAATTGGTTTGTCACGTACTGGGAGCCGTGCATTGAAAATGAGAGATTGTCACTACAAAACAAGTCCAATTGGGTATTAGGGTAAGAGTTTAACTGTAGGTTGGTATAAGGTATTGAGATTCCTTTACTTGTAACCGCTTATTTTAATAATATTGGATTCTCGGGAATGGTGACCTTAAAATCACCCGATGGAGTTTTTGCCGTGTAGGTTTTCCCCATTCGTAAACAAATCACCGTGTCATGTAATGAACTAAAGAACTTTGCAGCCAACATCCTTCTAAAGTAGGTGATTAAGTCGCGTACTGGGATCAACGCAATTGGTTAGTCACGTATTGGGAGCCGTGCATTGAAAAGGAGAGATTGTCATTACAGAACAAGTCTAATTGGGTATTGGGGTAATGGTTCAACTGTAGGTTGGTATAAGATACTGGGATTCCTTTACTTGTAACCGCTTGTTTTGAAAATAGTGGATTCTCAGGAGTGGTGACCTTAAAATCACCCGGTGGAATTTTTGCCGTGTAGGTTTTTCCCATTCGTAAACAAATTACCGTTTTAATTTATTTTCCGCAGCATATTTAGTTTAATTGGTGATTTGTTTTTACTACCACGCATCTTGCATGTTAATTTGATTAATTAATAAACTTGACTAATTAATTAATTAATTCATCACAAGGGGTCAATACATTCTTCGCCTATCAACTCTAATGTTTGATATAGTTTATTCAAGTTTTGTTTATTGTATGTGATCATCATAAGCTTTATGTGATATTTTTAATCTGACCATGTGATCTAATTTTTCTTTGTTTTAGTTTTTCTTTGTGTTTCCTTTTGTTCTTGTTCTTAGATTTCAAGCTAATATGTTATAATATGTAGAACTTTTCACATGTTCTTTATTTGATTGTTTTGATCTTTGCTTGATGATGTCAAAATGACCATAGTATAATTTTGTTAGTCTTTAGTTTTTCCTTTGTATTTTCTTTTATGTATGTTCTAATACTTTAAGTTGTTTTAAGCTAAACATGTGATTTCTACAAATTATGTGCTAAGGATGGTTGCGCATGATTGATGACGCACATGCATGTTTTCAACCTTGCGTATGTATAGTTAAGTATACGTACGCACCCCAAACCCAGATTTGGCAAAAATCTTGTTTTTATTTAATTGATTATTTTTCTAGTTGTTTTTTGATTCTGTTTGACCCTGTTTTAGGTTATTTAATTATGTTTATTTGTTTTCATTTTTTTATGTAGTTAATTTTGCCATGTTAGGTTTAATTTGATATATTTCCTTGTGTGTTTGATTTTTTTTTTTGTCATTTATTTTTATTTTATAATAATAAGTTTGGTTGTGTTTTAATGTGTTTCATTTTCTGTTGTTATGTGATATTTAGCATGTTGTTTGTGTTGTTTTATTTAAGTGCATTATATATGTTTAGGATTAGGGATTTTGGCTCTTTTAATAATGTCTTTAATTAAATATGGTCTATTAATATATAATGGAGGCCGGCTCACAAGTCGGGCAGTCTTGGGTGCCTAACACCTTCCCAAGCCATACCTTAACTTTGAACTGAATGTTTAGTGTGTAGACCTATGTAAGTAAGTGGCCCAAAATGCCCAATTGATTCTTAGACCTAAACCAGGTGGCGACTCCCAAATCTCTGCCTCCGATCCATACGGTTGAGGCGTACTTCCTATAGGAGAATGAACCACCTATTTAGTGCGAGACGGTGCGCTCACAACTAGGTAGAAGGAAGTTGAAAAAATTCAACTAAGCCTTGATTCGAAAATGGTTGAATAGATATCGTACAGAGAGATATATTTTGGTGAAGGGTGATTGAGGCGAAGTATGGTTGTGATTGGGGGGGGGGGGGGTTGGTGTTCTAGAATGGTTTTAGGTCCTTATGGAGTTGGCTTGTGGAATAATATAAGATAAGAGTGAGAGACTTTCTCCAAGCACCTTTAGTTTTAGTTAGGGGATTGTTTTAGAGTGAAATTCTAGCATGATTTGTGGTGTGGAGATACGATTCTTAAGGAGTCCTATCCAAAATTATTTGGAATTAGCTGTAAAGAGGATACTTCTATAGTTTTTTTTTTTTTTATGAATAAAAAAATGGGTAGAGTTGAGTTGATGTTGTACAATTCTGCAGTGGTGTCATGCATTGGGATTTGCAATTTTCAAGATGTGAGCAAGATTGAGAGTAAGAATTTCTGTCAAATTTTATGGATTTAATTTATTCCTACCTAGTTAGAAAAAATGGAGAAGATAAGCTTTGTTGGAAGCCAGCTAAAAAGTAGGGGTTTTGAAGTGAGAGGTTTTTATAATTCTTTGGTGTTTAATATAGTTGTATCTTGACCATGGAAAATTCTTTGGAAATTGAAAGTTCTGCCTAGAGTTGCTTTCTTTTCTTGGGCTGTTGCTTTGGGTAGTATTCTTGTTGTGGACAATTTTTGAAGAAGAAAAATTATTGTAACAAAGTGGTGCTATATAACTTCATTGCCTTATAGCTATGACATTGTGCCCATGGGTCGAGTAAAAATGGGATGGGCCAGCCTGACCTTGCCCATTGACGACCCTTGGGTGAAGTCAATTAATGAGTTTTACAGGGTAATATCAATTTGGTAAGATTTGTTACTACAATAACAATAAAATCTTAGTCCCAAAATTTGATAAGATTTGTTAAATTTGAAGAAAAAAAAAAATAAGGACTTGTGAGAGACCTCAGAAAAAGTGTCCTCAAAAAAGAGATTTGGGTACATTTTAGGGCCCCACTTTTTTCGGGTAAGTAGTATGGAGTCGTCACTTATTTTTTTTAATACAAAAAATACAAAAAACTAAATACATGACTGAATTATTCTCTTCATTGATTGAATAAAAAATTACATAAGTGGAAAATTGAAAAATTACATAGCTTTGGGTCCTAGTTACAAACTACCAAGTATTTACAAGGTTTTTTGTCCTAGTTATAGTCTACCCAAAATAAAATAAAGACAAGGCTAGATCTACTTAACCAATAACCTAAATTTGGAGGCTATGTTACGGAATGGGAAGGTGTTAGGCACCCATTCCGCCTAGACAGAATCTGGTCTTCTACACTTTTGTGACCAATGTACCTTTTTATGCATATCATGAATGATATGTTGAACATGTGAAAATAAAGATCAAATTACACAAATTTATTTACAAATGAAGTCTCTTATTTGTTTAAAAATTCAGATCTGTTTTGATTGGTAAAAAAAATGATTTTGATTTGTCAAAATACCAAATTTGTTTTGTAGTATGTAAAAAAAGTGGTTTTTGGAGATAAAAATTCAAATATGTGTTGTGATGATAAAAAAAAATGGTTTTTTAATGATAGAAAAATCAGATCTATTTTTTATACGTTAAAAATTTTATTTTTTTTGGAAGAGAGTTTCACTCATAATTATGCTACGTGCACTTAAATAAAACAAACATAATCATATTTAATCTTCTTCTTTATTTCAAAAATCTGCATGTGTTAAAGAAAAATCAGATCTGTATCCAAGAAAGATACAAATAAGTTTTTATTTTAAAAAAATTCAGATTTGCATCTAATGAAGAAGCAGATTAGTTCTTAATTTGAGAAAAATTCAAATCTGCAACTTAGGTTGATGCAAATCTGTTTTTAATTTAAGAAAAATTTAAATCTGCATCTAATGAAGATGCAGATCCATTTTTGATTGGAGAAAAATAATGATCTATATCTAAGGAAGATGTAGATCCGTTTTTGATTTGAGAAAAAGAGTTCACATGCAAATTATTGATATTCAAGAAAAAGATTATAACAATTGCATAAAAACAATCATGCTTTAAAAAAAACAATGATTAATAATTCATGCTATTGATAAAAACATTCATCAACATAAAAAGAAGCATAAAAAAAGATAGGGTGAAAGAAACAAACTCTTGCATGAGCACTCTTTGTTCTTAAAAGGATGTTTTAGGGTTTAAAGAAACTTATTCACTTATCTTTGAGACCTAAATACCCTAACCCCAATTTTTGCAGCAAAACTCAAAGACTGTATCAGAAAATAGGAGCAATTTGAGAGTCTAAAATGTATGCCTCTCAGAGCAAAAAAAAAGGGTGCTGAATTATAAGGTTCAGTCTCTATTTATAGAGGCCAAAAGACTTTTAAAAATAGGCGCGGATGATTAGGGTTTGAATCCGGACGCATCCTTTTACGAAAAGATCGAAAATGGTGTGCCTTATCGTCACCTGAAGGCCGTTGGGCCAAAGCCCATACAAGGGACATTCGACCCTTTTTGAGTGTCGTTTGGCACTCCAAAAGTGCTGAATTGGCCTTTAGACACCGAGCACTCTTTCGTGTTCGGGTGCCGTTTGGACTCCTCTTCTAGGATTTTTTGACCAGTCCTTGTATTTAGATGCCTTTTCATCCTCCGTTTATGATTTTTTTTTTATTATCTCTTTTTCGGATAATTCAGGCTTTTTAAGAACAATTATCTTATAGATAAATACCCTAAAATAAATCTTGATAAAGTTCAGATTATCCATAATTTTATTGTTATTCAACCACCCTTTTTATGCATTAATTATCAACCAATCACAAAATTACTTAATTAATTTTAATGGTTTAACCAATCAGAATTAATTTAAACTAATCATGTGTGGTCGACCCTACCTAGACGAAATGCATGCTGACCATGCAAACTTGATCATGCGATATCTTTTGATTCGATGGTTCGATTTGGAAACTAGAAACATAGTTGCGACCGTTAAAATCTCAAAATCATTTTTATGATATGCAACGAATGACATGATGCATGTAATACAAAGACAAAATGATGTATGTAATGCAAGAACAAATTGATGCATGTGATGTAATTATGATTTTTGGGGTACATGGATGTCATTCGAGTTATTCTCCTTGATTAAATCATGGGTACAAAATTGAGTGTCTACAAGACCATTTATCTACACACACACACACACACTAGCCTCATCATATGCGCTTCGCGCATGCGATGAGGCTTTTTTATTTTTATTTTTATTTTTTAGTGTCATAATTTTTCATTCATTCTAATTTAAAGTTTACACATTTTTTCATTAATATTACGCATTTAGAATTTATAAGTGGATAAAGCAATTTGAAAATTAACAATAGAGTAGCCTTATTTTTTAGGCAATGTTTTAGTGGAAGTTAGAGTTATATTTTTACCGGATTGTATTTGAAAAATGAAGATCCCAAATAGAGGAAGCCCCGTAAATAATAATTTTTATGTTTGCGTGTATATATATATATATATATATATATTTTGGGTAGTAAAAATGAAGAAGATATTATTAACTCATCAATCTCTCTATTTTTTCATAGATAGTCATGGATTGGAGCTATGGATTTGAATTAGCCAAACCCAACTTGGTCTCCTCTCCAAAAAAGAACCAACTTCGTCCAAGCTTTTATTTACTTTACTAATTAACTTATTAATATTTTGAAAATGTCAAAATTTTATTTGGCCCATATTTGGTAGACTGTAATAGACACTGTAATGTAATAATTATTCTTATGGTTTAGCTATTCTTTAGTTTAGTCATGTCTTTATTACAAGGAATAGTAATTTTTTATGAATAACTATTTTTCAAAATGAGAAATAACTATTCATATTAGCTATTCCTTATATGTGCAATAATTTATAAAATTAATATATTTCTAAATAAACAAACTTTCTATATACATGAAATAATTATAAAAATAAAAAATCATAAAAAATAACTCATATCTCTCTCAATTTGAAGAATGTTATGTTTAAGGAAATATAATTGTATGAGCAAGATATTTTCTAAACTAAATTTTAGTTTTATTATAATGTTATAATTACAACCAAACTTATATATAGGTTTATTCCTAGAAATAAAGATTATAATTTCTGTCATGATCCCTATTCAGTGTACTAAACGTACTCTTAAGATATTATACCTAGAATCTCTTAAACTAAGAACCTTGACTTCAATCCTTTGAGCTAAAATTAATGATAGATTTTTGCTTGGTGAGCTACCATAGCAACATCAAATAATTTCTAAAAGTATTTTATTTGTCCCAATAGCTCTTAGTCTCTCTCCCCTTGATGATTGGGAAGTGACATCGCAAAGCCACAATAAGTGGCTGATTGTTGCAACAATGGGTGCTAGATTTGGATGATTTGTAAAGATTTAGGGGCCGTTTGGTAATGTTGTTCTTGTTAGGCTTTGTGGAGCTTAGTTTATGTTTGATCTGGTTGACGACCCGACCCGACCCGAATAATGTTGCGTGGTTTTTAATCGGAGATTTTCTGAGGTTTAGTCCATGGAGAGGAGGCTTGGGCCGTTTTGTAGCCCATTGTGAATCCTGTGCGTAGGATATAAAAACCGTTTTTTGGTGATTAGGGTTTTGTCTAGTTGTTTTTGAGAGAGTGAAAACACTGTAGCCGAACTTTGTATTTTTTCCCTGATAATAGTGAAATCCCTGCAACTCCGTGGACGTAGGCAAATTGCCGAATCATGTAAATATTATCTTATGCGTGTGATAGTTGTTTTCTTGGCGTGTGTTTTTTTTTTTTTTTTTTTTTCTCATAGGTTGGGAATTTCGGGTTTATTCCCTACAGTTCTAATTTGCAGATTGTTGGGTTGTGATTGTGCCAATTTGGGTTATGGGTTTGTGTTGCTTTGGGTTGTGAGCTTGTGTTGATTTGAGCTATGGTTGGGTTTGTGCAGATTTGGGTGTAAAGTTTGTTGGGTTCATTCTCAGGTTGATGGTTTGCTTATGGATTTGGTGCATTATGTGATAAATATGATTGTTTGAGATAAATTAAAAAAAAAAAAACAATGAAAAAAAAAGTTTAATAAGATAGAAGAAAAAAATAGAGAGTTTGTTAAAGGGCATATTAAAAAAGATTGGTAGGTAAAATAGATAAATGGCTTTTTAAAATAAGAATTTTGTTATAGTTATGTTGATATCTTTTTAGAAAGATAATTATAATATACTGCTAATCTATATATATAATAATAGGTGAAGTATAGAGAAACTCAAATAGAATTCTAAATTAGAATTTCAATTTTGTGCCATGTGTCTAGATTTGGATTCTCAATTTTGCGCCACTTGTCCTAACCAAAACTCAAAAAAAAAAAAAAAATCTAATTAGATTATAAATTGGACTCCAATTTTGTGTCATGTATCTTATCTAAATTTTCTAATTTTTGTGCCCAAATAAATGATGCATTCATATTTAACACGGAAGCCAAGAAAACCACAATGATAATGCTCATTGGCCTAAGTAAGAATATCTCACCTGCACACTTTTATGGGTGAACATCTCACCTGCTTACTACCAGAACCAAGGAGTCCAACGAAAAAGACTATAAAAGTAAAACATCATCTTTTCCTAATGCCATATTGTCATCCCATATCTCCTCATTCTCTCTCAACCTCTACCAACTAGATCCACACACTACCCTCTCCTCCTCCTTTCGGATTTCTAAGAGCAAGGCTGAGTTCAAACACAATATTCAATTCCACTCTTCCTTACTTCACACTCTCATACATTATCGCTTCATTGGCGCCTTCAAGAAGATTCCAAGCTCAATGTGAAAATTGAATCTACCAAGATGAACTTTTTATCATCACAATTGTTAATATTTCTGTGTGTAAGCACGGACTGCATGCTAGTTCTTCTAAACCTCAAGTACATTGTATACGAGAAGATACTAATTTAGCTACAAGATTAATGACAGCTATGTTTAGCTTATCGTGGAATGCTCTAAAAGACTTTTTATTTTGATTATTAATTAATAATAATACATGTATGTGGTGTATACAAATAGAATAGAATACAAAAAGAGAGGCTAGGGCCTTGTTTTGATTTTTTTTTCATCACTCATCACTCTTTACTCAATTTTCGTCACTCGTCACTCGTCACTCATCATTCATCGCTCATTACTCATTACTCATCACTCAAAATACCCCACCCCGTTTGGCACCATCACTCAATATTTTTCAACTATTTATAGGCCTCATACCTGTCACTTAGTCAGAGCAAAGCTGTTTTGTGGGCCCCACCATTTTCTCTTTTTCTCATTTCCCCTCCTTCACCCCTGTTACTCTCCCAAAACACAAACCTGAACCCAGCTTCAACCACAATAACAAAAATAGCAACAACAACAACAACAACAAACTCGAACCCAACTTCAACCACAATAACAAAAATAGCAACAACAACAACAACAACAGCAACAGCAACAACAACAACAACAACAGCAACAGCAACAACAACAACAAAATGCGGCCAATCAGATGGCTAATTCCACCTCCACCTCAGTCGGTGACCACGGGACGACGACGATGAGCAGCCGATATAGAACCGATACGACGACGAGCGGATAAGCTCTGTGATGTGGCGAATTGGATCTG
>CM066168.1:23639603-23679603 GCA_033629205.1 Lithocarpus polystachyus | reverse complement strand
GATATCATATATTTAAAATTGATTTTGGTTCACAATTTGAGAGAACAAAAGGGGAAAGGATCGGGGATCCCCTCCAATTCCCTCCCATTTTAGCTGGATGTGCGATAATGCATGACACTTATTTGATTTTTAAACAGTGTTGTTGAAAGCGCGCTTAAGCGCAAAGCGCAGAGCGCACAGCCCTTGGGGCTTTTTCCCTCTAAAGCGAGGCGTCCTCACAAAAGCGCGCTTTATGCGCGCTTTTTATAAAGTGCAAAGTACGCTTTTTTGAGCTTTTTGTAATTTTTTTTAAAAAAATATAACCTTATTTGATTTGTAGCCATTAGATCTAAATATGATTGATATAAGCCATTGATTTAATATATAAAAAATATATAAAAACTAATAGTGTGGTGTGCTACTATACACCTAATAGATGATAGCAATGAGTGGTTAACTGGAAGAGTAGAAGAAGATAACTAGATGAATTTGCTGAAGATGATCTTGTGTTTGATGATGATATTTTCACATGGGGTAGTGTTGCTAGAGCTTTTGGAGTTGAAGAAGAAAGATTGAACTCGGGATCAAGAATGGGGCCACTAGGGCAAGCAACAGGTTCAAGTTATAGTTCACAACATGCTCCTCATGATGGAGATGAAGATGATGAGGGCTAAAAACTTGTGATGACAATGATGATGGTCCCTTGCTTAATGAGGATGATGATTACGTAGATTAGGATTGCATTGCATATTTGCATTGATTTTGTTAGTCAAAGATAACATCACTTAACATTCTAGTACTTTTTAGCCTTTGCCTTTTTGATTCTATACTTCTATTTTGATTCAACCATGTTGTGTAATCATGGCCATCAAATATCATGGTTACATATATTTTGTAAAGCACAAGAGAATTATATAAATGTTATATAAATTTTATAAAATGTTTTATTGTGATTTATATGATTAATTGATCACTTGATTGTTGTATTGACCATTAATAATTTTTTTAACTTTATTAAATTAAAAAAAAAAAATGTGCACTTCACATTGATCAGGCACGCGCTTGCGCTTTGCGCCTGGGCTCTAGGAGGCCTTTGCGCTTAAGTGCGCTCAGCACTTTTAACAACACTGTTTTTAAATGCACATATCTTGCATCTAAATAAAAATTGGAGGGAATTGGAAGATTTAATGGGAGGGGATCTTATCCCAAACAAAAGAAGATAAAATTGAAAATTATTTTAGGTTTTCCACCGTTTGTTTTGTAAACAAGGAGAGAAGAGTGTAACTAGAGGAAAAAATATATTAACTTGGAAGCTTTACTTAAACACTTTAGAAAAACATTTTAGGACATTTTGAATTGTTGAATTTGATGAATAGTGCGGAATTGAGTTTTTTCTCTCTAGCTTGGTGGTGATCCTAAACAACCTTAGGTGGTGAAAGCTAGAGTTGTTTTAATTTCCTTTTTTTTTTTTTTTAAATAAGTAATTTCCTTTTTCTCCATACTGCATCAACTTCGAATCAGAGCGAAATTCGTTATTGGTGAGAAAAAATTATCAATGCATAAAGGATAATTAATATAATGGCGAAAATACACAATTAGAACATTCACATCAGACTCTTCAAAAGTTTAACTACACTAACCCAAAAAACTTCACTTTTTCTAGTTTAACGAACCTATATCCAAATAGATATGCATCAGCCTCGATATTTATTTCTCCACTTCATTTAAATATTATTTTTTCCCTCTCTACAAATAAATAAACAAATAATTTTTTTTTCTTGTTCATCTTCCCCAAACCCCAACTCTTTCCCAGCAACCCAACAATTTGGGAGGTGAAGTTGGCTGCCTCCTTGGCAGGATCATCATTGGAGTTGGTGGCAACAAACCCATGCTTCAGATCCTTAACAGCAACATTCTTAGCATTTAACCCAACATTGTCACCAAGAAGAGCCTCTAGGAAAGCCTCATGATGCATTTCAACAGACTTAACTTCAGTGGTCAGCCCGGTGGGACCAAAAGTCACAACCATACCAGGCTTTACAAAACCTCCTTCTACAACCCAGTAGAATCTCCTTCAGTAACACCACCAAGCACCCCTGCCTTCCAACAAAATCAACAAATTTTCACATTCCCTTTCACTGAAAACCCAAACCAAAACCACTTAACCACCACACCACCGCAAAAATAAACACAAACCCAGCAACCATCGCCCCCACCATCGGAAACCACCACACCCACTGCAAAAATCCAGCAACCACCACACCCTCCTCAAAAACCACCACGTCCACTGCAAAAATCCCATCTCAGCTCCTCTCTCTCATTCCCTCTGGTCAGCCTCTGCCCTTGAAGACCCCACTCAAATCCCAACATAAAATCATAATCCTACTACCCTTCAAGATCAACGATGCTTCGATCAAGTCCAAAAGAATAGAGAAGAGAGAAGAGAGGAGAGAATGAGTCACCGGGGAGAGGAGAGAGAGAAGAGAGAATAAAAAAATAATTTTCTTAGTAGTAGCGAGGGATATGTCTCGTTGGTTGTGGCAAGCTAAGATTGAATGTTAAATTTTTTTGATAGTTTGTTGAGTATGATGTGTGGCTTTTTTTGTGAGTTTTTAGCTACATTTTTAACATCAAACTAGTTTGTTGAGACTAATGCGAATGCTCTTAGTCCTTGAAGTTTGCCTATTGATCGCTATTGGTCTCTTAAGTTTCATATTAGCACTATTGGTCCTTTTAAGTTTAAAAAATGAGCGCAATTGATCCATTTGTTAACAGTTGTTAGTTTCAATGCCTACATGGCTAACAAAATAATGACATGGCAAATTTTAATGACATGACATCAATTTTAATATTAAAAAATTAAAACCCATTGCTTACTCACTAAAAAAACCATGACCTGTTAGAAAATCACCCAACCCTTTTTATGACCTGTAAGCAAATGGGTATTCCCAAATCAAAATCAAACTTGTTGGGATTTCTTTTCTCCCTTTCTTGTTTCTCAAATTTGAATTTGATTTTATGTTTTTCACTTTTTCTTGAAACCCATAGAATGATTAAAATTCTCACTGTATCTGTTACTATGTATCTTGCTTTCGAATTGCTTTTTGGGTTCAGTTACAAGAGTTATTTTTCGGGTACGTAATTATGGAATTATTGCCAAACATGTAAAACAAACTTGTTGAGAGGAAGAGTAGGAGGAGGAGGGCATATCATCTGAGAAAATGAAGGAATTTATTGGCTGAGAGAGACGTAGCCTTTTTAATCATGATTCGTGACTACATTAAAAGGTGAGAGAGAACCGTAGCCTAATTATACTTAATAGTGATATGGAAGAGTTTGATTTTGATCATTTACTATAGACCACGTCTACAACTTCAATGCCGGGAAAAATTGATGAGATTTGAGTTTGATTTTGATCATTCTTTGTACGGCGCTGGGATTTCATATCTCTTTCTTGTTTCTTGGATTTGAGTTTGATTTGAGAATACCCGTTTATTAACAGGTCACAAAATGGGTTGGGTGATTTTCGAAAGGGTCAAGGTTTTTTTAATGAGTTAGTAATGAAAACCATTCAAGATATGTTTGCTTGATTAGGATCAGTGGAGGCTTCATATCAAAGGATGACCAATAGTGATGAAACCCTAGCTTCACGCATGGGAGGCAATAATGTTGAGCCACCAAAACCTAGTGCTGAAAGAGACGTACAAGTGTTAACAAATGTTGCTACACTGCTAGAGCAGTGAGAAGATCATACCATAGAGTCAAAACAACATGCTGGAGTACTTGAAGCATATGTAGTTGATTTAATACCACTTATTGGAGAGTCAGATATATTGCTTATTACTGAGAAGGAAGTGCGCTCACAATTTGATGAAGAGAAAGTTAAAAACAGAGCAAAGAATTAGAGGGTGCTCTGGTTGTAACGAGTGTGATGCATTTACTCATGATCAACACTCCATGGTGCATGAATTGGAAAAACTTGATACAATGGTGCTTTCTGTGGATTAAGATAAGGCTATAATATATTGTTCGCAACACTGATTTGACCCATTGATTTTATTATTCCAGACACATTTAATGATATTGTGGAACAGAAAGCTTCTTTGTTCTTAGTGATGCCAAAAGTGTTTCAAGAGTTGGTGCAAGTATCAAGTGTAAGAGGTCTTCTCCTTAGACAATTCAAGAACTTGTGGTTAGAGTTTTCTCCAACCGGAGGAGAATGATGGAAGGAGACAGCCAAAATTAATGTTGACGGATTTTATTTGAGATTTGAATTATTTTTTTTTTAATTCTAATCTAAATTTATGTAATTTGATTACATTGTTTCTTTCCTTATTTGTTGTAACCCTAGAGGCTTCACTTAAAGGCTTCAGAAAAATATTGTGGCACATGTTGAATACTAATATGGAATTGGGATTTGTCTCTCTAGTTTGGTGGTGATTCCAGCCTTAGGTGGTGAAGCTATAGGATTGTTCTGTTTTTTCCCCTTTTTCTTGCAAACCCCAAGCTGCTTCAGGAAATTGGGTACCACCAAAATTTTCTTTCTTCATGGTTTTGGCTATTTAAACAAACTTAAATACATGTATTGTGCAAAGGAATCACTGCATTAGATAAACGCCTTACTGGATTACATTGTATAGCACCCATAAGAACTTAAGACTTTAGAGGGCTTGTTAGTGAAGCTCAAATGACTTATTTTAGTATTAAAATTCAGCTTAGCCACCTGGTATGCTTATTTGGTAACAATAATTTGACCAAGAAATAACCCATTAAACTTCTATTATTTTAAAGGTGTCATCAAATGCAATTTCCTTGTAAAACCATTAAGAAGCCTGGCATATTCTTGTTTATTAGGATGCTTGCCTTTTAGTTCTATGTTGCCCCTGAGTTTCTTACACTTACAAATTAAATATCGCATCCAAATTTCCATTTCTCATTTTTTATTTGCAAGAGTGAACAAAATTTGCATTCATGCAAACTTATATAGGTATACTCAAACGTTAACTAATGTCATGATTAAGTTTCACTCAAAATATATTTTTTTTTTGATAAGTAAGAATGATATATATACGAAGGGCTGCTCTATGCATGAAAAGCATAGGGCAAACCCAGAGAATGCAGGAAAAGAGAACAGAGCGAAGGAAAAGGAACCAGAGGACAAAAATAAATTACAAAATAGAAAGAGAACATAGAAAAGAAGGGAGAGAATCACTAGTCGTGAGTCCCCAAGCTCGGGACCAATCAAAGAGAGTCCCGCAAAAAGACGCAAGAATCTGATCCCTAGAACTATCCAAATCCTCAAAAGTCCGCCGGTTCCGTTCCTTCCAAATACACCAAACTATGCACAATGGAACTAAGTTCCAAATTCGGGACGAGAGCTTTCCCATCCAATTCCACTAGCCAAAAAGCAAATCTGGGATCGATCTAGGAGCTACCCAAGTCACACCAAAGGATTTCAAGGCAAAGCTCCACAACCAGTGTGCTGTCTCACAATGAAGGAGTAAATGGTCAACCGTCTCACCACACTGGCAGCACATAATACAAAGACCAGTTTCCTCTACCTCAAGTTGTCACCCGTTAGGATCTTATTCCAAGCTGCACACCAAATGAAAAAAGAAACCCGTCTAGGAGCCTTAACTCTCCATATACCTTTCCAAGGAAAAACAATTGAGGGGGGATCCCGCAATTTGTTATAGTACGACCGGGTGTCAAACTCCCCATTAGGTTTTAACTTCCATTTCATCCGATCTCCAACATCCAGAGGAGGGGTAGTAGCTCCCAAAGTGCAAAGGAGATGCAGCCCTTCCTCCAACTCCCACTCATTAAGATCACGAATGAGACAAACATCCCAAATTCTCCTATCCTCCGTCCCCTGCCTCGTCAGAGAGGTTTCAACAGAAGCCTCCTTATCAAGGGCAATCCTATACAGCCTTGGGAAAGCCAAACGGAGAGGTTGATCCCCATGCCACCCATCCTGCCAAAATCTCACCTTGTTCCCCAACCCGACCACAAACTGACAATTATTGCTGAAGTCCTGCCATCCCTTGCGAATACCTCTCCACAGACCACAACCATGAGCTCCCCTACCTAGCTTAGAGGTCCAACCTCCCCATTCTTCCCCATATTTTGAAACTACCACCCTTCTCCATAGCCGATTCACTTCCTTTCCAAACCGCCATAGCCATTTCCCCAATAAGGCCTTATTGAAGGTAGTAATTTTTCTTATCCCCAAGCCACCATTTGCTAGAGGCGCACAAACTTTATCCCATTTTACCAAATGAATCTTACTATCACCCCAAAGGAAATCCCTGTGCAGCTTTTCGATTTTCTTGGCCACATAAGTAGGAATGGTGAATAGAGAAAGAAAGTAGGTTGGGAGACTAGAGAGCGGACTCTTGAGTAACATCAAACGACCCCCTTTAGACAAATACAACTTCTTCCACCTTGCTAATTTCCTCTCAACTTTTTCCAGAATGGGGTTCCAGATTGATGGGGAATTATGTGGCGCCCCCAAAGGCATGCCAAGATAAGACATAGGCAGAGTTCCAACTCTACAGCCCAAAATATCCGCCAGGGCATGCACATCGTCAACCTCCCCTAACGGAACCATTTCACTCTTGTGCACATTGACCTTCAAACCAGTTACTGCCTGAAAGTTGAGTAATAGCAACCGAATATGTAGAATTTGCTCCACATCTGCATCACAAAATAGGATCGTATCATATGCAAACAAAAGATGTGAAACACTTTCCCCACCACCCCTACCCACAACTTGGAAACCACGGATCAAGCCAGCTCCCTCCACTCTTCTCAACATCCTGCTGAACACCTCCATCACAATCAAGAAAAGCAAAGGAGATATCGGATCCCCTTGTCTTAAACACCTCGAACTCCCAAAAAAATTAGCTGCAGACCCATTAACCAAAACAGAAAACTGAACGGTGGATATACACGAACGGATCCACTTACACCACTTCCTTCCAAAGCCCATTCTATACATCAAATCCAGCAAAGCCTCCCAATTCACATGATCGTAGGCCTTCTCAATATCAAGTTTACAAATGACTCCAGGAACCTTGCTCTTCCCACGGCTATCCACACACTCGTTCGCAATCAGAACCGAGTCAAGGATTTGTCTCCCACCCACAAAGCTATTCTGAGTCTCTGAGATCAACTGATCCAAAACCACTCTCAAACGATTTGCCAAAACCTTTGCCAAGATTTTATACACACTCCCCACCAAGCTAATAGGCCGGAAATCTCTAATATCAGAGGCAAGATTCTTTTTAGGGATTAAAGCAATGAAAGTAGCGTTAAGGGAGTTTTCAAACTTACAATGTTGAAAAGCAACTCACATATATTTTGAGTTTCACTCAAAATATATGTGAGTTGCTTTTCATGAATTGCATTTTTCTCTCAGCATTTGAAAGATACACCTGTACTGCAAACCTGTGGTATAAAGTAAAACATGAACCTGCCCCTAATCTTTCCAACAAAGAATATTCACCCCGCCCTGCCTTCCCCAAATGTAGCCTTTTGAAAAGTAAAGTTTAAAAATTAGAACCTTCTTGAATTAATCTTTTTGGAGGGAAAAAATGAATTATTTAAAAAAAGAAAAGAAAATCTGTGAGTATATTTTTAGCTTTTGAGTTATAGTTTAGACCATTTATCATTTTCACTTTATTGTTAAATTCCCAAAGTGGGACTCTCAATTTGGAGAGGGAGTATAAAAATCTGCACAGACCCATTATCTCATCTTTCTAAAAATTAAAATCTTTTTAAGTTAATGCTTGAGATAGTTTTTTTGTGGATGGTTCAGAGGTAACCCATGTAGTTAATTTCATACACCTTTTGGTTATAACTCTTTATCTTATACTGTATCATGTTCTTGATTTTACTTGAATTATATTTGGAAGAATCAATTTAGCTCTGCTTATGAAACTCTTTTTTGTCACAATGTAATTAATTATAAATCTAAATTAGCAGTTTCTCTTCATCCTATTTGTCATCAACAATACTAGTTTTTCATGGATATTATGAACTGTAAAACTGTTTGCTCTTCTCAGTTAGCTCGTGAATAACCATTTATTAGTTTTAAGTCTACTTCTGACTTATATGACTAGTACCTCTGATTTTTTAACTTTCAAACTAATTATAGCTTCATTACTATTTCCCTCAATATTTCTTAAAATGGTAATGTTAATCTGTTTATTTGATACTTATGTTTTGGATGCTCCAAAAAAAAAGAAGAAATGATACTTCTGTTTTGACAAGCTAATGCTCTCTGGATCAAATGACATCTATTGCTATTTACAAGAGGTTGGGGGCCAGGGGGTGAGGTCAAGAGTTCAATCTCATTACAGGGCATAAGCTGTGTTTACCTGGAAACAAAAAGGACTTTTGTTTGACTATTTATTTGATGTTTATCTGTTCCCCAAACCTACCATTTGAAAGATTAAGTTAACTAAAGATGATAAATATAAACATTATTATTGTTTAGAGTTAGCACATGCACTTTCTAATTGCATGTTACCTGAAGTTGTAACCAGAATCTTTGTTCCTTTATGAGCTTATGGATCAGGTGGTAATAAGAAAGTCTGTGTTATGTAAGGTGTGTTCAGCATCATTGCATAAAAAACCCAGCTAGCCTATATGAATATGTACAAAGGAACACGGCTGCTTTGTTTTGATGTCTTGACAAGTGACTGAAGTGATTGAAATATTTGATTGTTTTCTTATTTATATTTTTCTAGATTAGGGACTTTTAAATTGTATTTGGTAATCTGCAATGTCGGAGCTCATAACTTTGAAATTATTTTGAAGAAAATACTTGAAATGTATTTAGAGTCAGTCATTATTGATAATTCTCAATTGCATATCGAGAGATTGAGCCTTGGGAAATTTTGATAGCCACTGGCTTGACAGTGGAGAGGAGGCTTGCATGCATTTCGGCTTCTCTTTTGGAAAGGAGCTCACATATGATGGTCTGATTCTATTAATATGTTGCCTGAACTCTTTCTGTCTCCGTCTCTAAACCTTTGGTGTACTAATAGAGTTGATCTCTTGACCCTCTCCTATGCCATGAGATTCCTCTTACCACTGTTATGACAGTTTTGGCACCTGAATGGTTAATTTAAATGAATGCTGTAAATTATTTGTTCTACATCTTTTTGAAGATGTTGTTTTATTGTCTAACATTAAAATTAAGTGACTGAAATAATTCTTTCTAATTGACTTGCTATATGATAAAATCTGTTAGTGTGATCACTAATTGTTAGTCTCCAATATTAGAAGTGTGGAGCATCTCTACTACCTTATTTATTTATTATTCTGTAAAAAGCTCATGCACAGATGGGGGAATGAACTTATAACCTCACCTTCTGCCCATTACTTATGGGTCCATAGACCAGTGCCAAACATGTCCACTACCTTATGATGCAAATGAACAGTACCTTGGCACCTCTCAAATTGTGGCAGGCACTAATGAAGAATTACTAGGGTTTTTTGAAAGTAATAACTTTATTGATACCAAAAAAGGAGTCACCCAAAGAATACAGGTTGTACGCAGATGGGGACAAAACATTTATTCTCACAAATTAAATGATCTATCAAATCACAAATTGAGCAAAAAGAAAAACATCTCACAGCTGACATCCAGATCCAGTCTAACAAAGTCTAAAAAAAGAGAAGCTTAAGATCTGGCAGGTTCCTTTCAACATCCTCAAAACCCCTGGAATTGTGCTCTCTCTAAAGACACCACATCAGACAATGGGGAACTACTTTCCAACTATCACTGTATTGTTGTTGACCAAATCTTCCTTTCCATGAAGCTAGTAATCTACAACTGTCCTTGGTATGACCAATACCACTCCAAACAACCCAAAAATTGTAGACCACAGTTACGTAGCAATAGGACAATGAAGTAATATGTGATCAACTGTTTCCCCATTACATTCACACATGTAACACCAACCCAAAACCCATAGTGTAGAACTAGTAGGGTTGCTTCCAAAAATACACCCCTTCCCCATACAAATGTGGAGTTTATGTAAATGCTCCATAGTGTTGTGTCTTCCCTTTACTCTTCTTTGTTTTCATTCTAATGTAAATACTGTGGAGGATTATAGTTTAATACTTATGGTTTAGACATGTGAATGTTAAAGCTCTAAGCAAACCCTTTCCTCATCTTTGTCCGCAATCCAACCTTTTTTTTATTGCTGATTTGATGTTTATTGTTGACTGATGGGCCATTTGCATACCCCAAAGGTACCCATGAGCCCAATACATTCTTTTCATGTAGGGTTTTAATAGTGGCTGTCTTAGAATTCAAATTGATCAACTTTTGTGTTCGAATTGTGTGTGAAACAGAAGATTTGACACACATGGAATAAGGGTCAAGTTGCTGTATTTAGTGTGATTTTCAGTGTTGTTAATTTAGACCTTTTCATGCATGTGGATCACATGAAACATGGATTTAGATGAGTCTCATATTGTTTTGAAGATCAAATCTCTATGAGTCTAGTGTTAAAAATTAAAATAGTTCTTAATTTAGGGGCTTGAGTGATAGCCCGGTAGTATTGGCACAATATGTGGTGCCTAATGTCTAGGGTTTGAATCCCAACTCCCCCCTCCCCCTCTATTTACCTAGCAAAAGATGGTTCTTAATTTATATTTATATTTTATAAGTTATGATTCGTTCTGTCATGAAGGGAAAATCCGTAATTTCCTGTAATTCTTGCAAATTTTAGGATATTTTATGTAATTAAATAAGTTTATTTTCTTTATTCTGTTTATTAGCCTTCTAGTTATATGTCTTAGAAGATGAGGTTTAGAGAAGTCTCTATATGTGTGCTCAGAATTTACAGTCTTAGTTTACAAGTTTTACTGTATATTTTTCCATCATTTCTTGTAATGCAAGAGTATTAGACCCTTACAATTTTGCTTCCTTTTGATAATTTTTGTATCCAAGTTCCTGCTACTATAATAAAGAAAATCAATTGATGGATATGAGGAATCAAGAAAGGCATGACGTGCTTGTTCTTAGTTTGGCATGAAGATGTGTTAATATATTATTGCTAGAAAAAAAGATTGTATTTTCACATTTCCTTGTCTTCATTTTGCTATCTTTAGGTGGATGGAGACTTCCTTGATAGAGCATTGGCTTCCAAGTGGAGAAATGAATATATTTTTGTACTCTTCCATGCTTCCTGGTGTCCATTCTCACGCAGTGTGCTTCCTTCATTTGAAACCCTCAGTTCCATGTTTCCTCAAATAGAACACATGACAATTGAGCGATCTTCAGCCATGCCAAGGTGTGATGCTTACTAACATGCCCTGATTTTTTTTCATAGGTTATCTATGTGCTTTGAGAATTTTTCTTTCTCTTCTCACATGGGACAATTGAAAATTCCTGGCTCTGGACCCAGGAAGCAAATGTTCCACGCAAAATATTGTGATTGCCACAGATTTGCAGTAAATGAGTTGCTCGTTTGGTATATAAATTATTTGGGTAAATTACATATTTGGTCCCTAGTCTTTACATTGTGTTAATTTGGTCCCTAATGTTCAAATGTATCAATTTAGTTCCCAACCTTTTTTGTATTGTGTCAAAAAAATCTCTGTTGTTAAGTGACGGATGAAAAATTCTGATGTGGCTAACAGTGACGTTAAAATATTACTTTTATACCACTAAGCTGCCATGTGTCTATAATTATTATTTTTTTCAAAAAAATAATAAAAACTTCAATTAGCTAAAATCAGAATCTCATCGTGGCCTCCTCCTAAGAGAACTCAGACTGTTGGAGTTAGACCAGTTGATTTGTCGACTGGTCTCCGACTTGGAGTTAAAAAATAAAGATCCATGCTAGAAGGGAAGCATTTGAATAGGAAATATTAAATAGATTGAGCGTACACTCCAAGAAATCAAATGCAAAGGTATTAAAGTTTGTAGTCAAAGTTGATATTAGTCGGAGATCAGTCAGATGTTTTTTTTTTTTTTTGATAGGTAAGAAAAATTATATTCAAGAAAACTGCTAGACGCAAAATAGCATTAGCAAATTAGAAGTACAAAAAAGATAGGAAAGCAAAAACATAAAAAAACATAAATTACAGAGAAAGAGAGCTAAGGAAAAGAGGAAGAGAGTCACTAGATGTGAGTCCCCAAGCCCTAGCCCAATCAAAAAGGGAACCAGAAAAGAGAGCAAGCATTTGGTTCTCGGATCTATCCAAATCCTCAAACGTCCGCCGATTTCGTTCCTTCCAAATACACTACATTAGACACAACGGAACTAAGTTCCAAATGTAAGAAGAATGCTTCCCTAACCAATTCCATCAACTAAAAAGAAAATCTGACACCGTACATGAGGGAACCCATGAAATCCCAAAAATCTTAAAGACAATGCACCATAGCCGATAAGCCTTTTCATGATGTAACAACAAATGATCCACTGTCTCGCCATAGCCACGACACATAATGCACCTATCGACGAAGTCAAAACCCCTAAGCTGCATGTTATCTCCCTTGAGGATCCTATCCCATGCAGCTGTCCAAATAAAGAAAAAGACACGACGGGGAGCCTTAACCTTCCAAATGCCTTTCCAAGGAAAAACAGCAGAAGAAGAACCATATAACTTATGATAATATGAACGGGTAGTAAAGTTCCCATTTTTTGTCAACTTTCGTATCAAACAATCACCATCAGTCCCTGGAGGTAAATTGGATGCCAAGAGACTTAGGAACTCGTCCACCACATCAACCTCCCAATCATTAGGATCATGATTAAAGCGAACATCCCAAAATCTCCTATCCCTTACCCCTTGACAAATCAAAAAAGACTCTACGGAAGCCTCTTTGTTTGCAGCAAAATTGTACAAAACTGGAAAAGCCAATTTAAGAGGAAGATCTCCACACCACCTGTCTTTCCAAAATTTCACTCTATCCCCCACTCCAACCTTATATTGGACATTTTTGTTAAATACTTCCCAACCCATCTGAATACTTCTCCACAAACCCCAACCATGGCCACCCTTACCCAGCTTAGAGGTCCACCTTCCCCAATCCTCCCCAAATTTCAAAGCTACCACCCTCCTCTAAAGCCTATTCTCCTCGACCCCAAAACGCCAAAGCCACTTTCCTACTAATGCTTTATTGAAAGTGGTCAATTTCCTAACACCCAAGCCTCCATTAGCCATAGGCATGCACACCTTATCCCAACCGAATAAATGTGTCTTAGGGTCTCTCCAAAGGAAGTCCCTTTGCAACTTCTCAATTTTGTTTGCCACATGTGTAGGAATGGTGAATAGAGATAAAAAATAAGTGGGGAGGCTAGATAGCGTGCTTTTAAGCAATGTCAGCCTACCACCTTTCGATAAATACAATTTCTTTCACCCTGCTAGCTTCCGTTCAATTTTTTCCAAAATAGGGTTCCAAATAGAGGGAGACTTATGGGACGCCCCCAACGGCATACCAAGATAAGTCATTGGCAAGGCCCCAACCCTACAACCCAAAATCTCTGCCAAAGCATGTACATTATTTACCTCCCCTATAGGCACCATTTCGCTTTTAGCCACATTAACCTTCAGGCCAGTCACAGCCCGAAAACAAAGCAGCAGTAGACGCACATGAAGGCCTTGCTCCACCTCTGCATCACAAAACAAGATAGTATCATCCACAAAAAGCAGATGAGAAACACATTCCCCACTACCCCTCCTGCCATCCGCCCCAAAGCCACTGAGTAAATCTTCCCCCTCCATTCTCTTCACCATCCTACTAAAAACCTCCATCATAACCAAAAATAGTAAGGGAGACAATGGATCCCCTTGTCTCAAACCTCTAGAGCTACCAAAGAAGTCAGCTGGGGACCCATTGACCAACATAGAAAACTGAACTGTAGAGATACAGGTTCGAATCTAGCTACACCATTTCTCCCTAAAACCCATTTTCTTCAACAACTTCAGCAGTGCCTCCCAATTCACATTGTCATAAGCTTTCTCAATATCTAACTTACAAATCACCCCCGGAATCTTACTCTTCGTTTTACTATCCACACACTCATTAGCAATGAGAACTGAATCGAGGATTTGGCTACCTTCCACGAAACTATTCTGAGATTTAGATATCAGTTGATCGAACACCACTTTCAATCTATTTGCCAAAACCTTGGCCAAGATTTTATATAAACTTCCCACCAAACTGATAGGTCTGAAATCACGAATGTTGGAGGCATCATTCTTCTTAGGAATCAAAGCTATAAAGGTAGCATTCAGAGATTTCTCAAATTTACAGTGTTGATAGAATTCTTCAAAGACTGCTAAAACATCTCTTTCTACTACTCTCCAGCAATGATGGAAAAAGGCCATAGAAAAGCCATTTGGACCTGGAGCTTTATCCCTTTTCATACCTCTGACCACTGATAGAATCTCATCCTTCTCAAAACTCCTCTCCAACCAGCCCCTCTCCACCTCCCCTATTTGATCAAACTCCAGACCTTCCACAAAGGGTCTCCAATCCTCAGACTCCTGATAAAGGGTTTTATAAAATTGAACAACCTGAGCAGCCACTTTCGCTTCATCCTCATAAATCACCCCATCCACTTCTTTTTTTTTGATAAACAACGTAAGAATATTATTAATAATAAAAAAATTGCCAAGCCGAGTACATTGGGGATGTACTATGGGGGTACAAATCAAGAAACAAAACAACAACGATCTAGAAAAATAGAAAAGGAAGAACAAGAAAAGTGAGAAAAAACCACGCTCCATTCAAAGAGGGTGTGTAAGAAAAAAGACTTGATCTCCAGCAAAAAGCGTTCGCAACACTCAAAGCTTCTAGCATTCCTTTTACGCCAAATGCACCATATCAAACAATGAGGCACAAGCTTCCAAACATCAATACGACGATGTCGCGCAAACTTTCCTTGCCAAGCCTCAAACAACTCACGAAAAGTATGAGACATAACCCATTGAATACCAAACAAGCAGAAAACCAAAGACCACAACTCCCAAGCTATGGAGCAATAAAGTAGAAGATGATCCACCGACTCCCCACACCTCTTACACATATAGCACCAATCAAGCACTATCACTCGTCTTTTACGAAGGTTGTCTGTTGTTAAGATCTTACCTAAGGAAGCAGTCCAAGAAAAGAAAGCTACCCTTGGAGGAACCTTTGATTGCCATATCATTTTCTATGGAAAGGTAGCAAGATTAGGAGGGTAGAAGGAACTATAAAAACCTCTAACCTCAAAACCTCTATTCCTTGCAGGCTTCCAACAAACCTTATCTGGGCCAAACCCCCGCATTGACGAAGAATAGACCAACCCCATAAACTGGTCAAAGGCTTCTTCTTCCCAATCTTGTGGTGGACGACGAAATTGCACATTCCAGTGAAACCTCCTAGCAGACCAATCCATAATTTCAGCCACCGAGGAATCCTTTGACCTACTAAGACTGTAAAGCTCCGGAAAGGCCTCTTGGAGAGTACAATCCCCACACCACACATGCTTCCAAAATTTCACTCTAGTACCATCCCTCACATCATAAACAAGGAATTTAGAGAAGGTCAACCAGCCACTTTTAATGTATCTCCACAAGCTGATCCCCATAAGGACTTGTCACCTTCTTCGTACACTAACCACCCCAAATGTTCCCATATTTTGCCTCTATAACCCTCCTCCATAAAGCATCAATCTCCGTGCCATACCTCCACAGCCATTTACCTAGTAAGGCAGAATTAAAATTTCCCAACTGTCTTATACCCAACCCCCGAACCTGCAAAGGCCTACAAACCTTGGCCCAATTAAGCAAATGAAGTTTAGGTTCACCACCAATCCCATTCCACAAAAAATCTCTCTGTAATTTCTCCATACGCTTAGCCACCTTACCTAGTAAAGGAAGAAGGGAAAGAAAGTATGTAGGTAACAACAAGAGTGAGCTTTTAATGAGAGTCACCTTACCCCCTTTAGATAAATACAATCTTTTCCAACCTGCTAATCTCCTCTCCATTCTCTCAAGGATAGGATTCCAAACAGATAAATCCTTAAATTTTGCACCTAAAGGGAGGCCCAAATATTTCAAGGGCAGAGCAGACTGCCCACACCCCAGCAGAGCCACCAAAGCCTCCATATTGGGTACCCCACCAACAGGTACCAACTCAGATTTCCCCAAATTGATATGAAGTCCTTAAACCTCCTTAAATCTAGCAAGAATCACCATCAAGTTAGCAATCTGAAAAGGTTTAGCATCACAAAAAATCAAAGTATCATCTGCAAATAAAAGGTGAGACACCATCACTGATGGACCAGCTGTACTACCCACAGAAAAGCCTGAGAATTGCCTAGTGGAGGCAGCCACATCCATCATACGACTTAAGTCCTCCATCACAATATCAAACAACAGAGGAGACAAAGGATCCCCCTGCTGAAGCCCCCTAGAGCTTCCAAAGAAATCAGTTGGGCTGCCATTGATCAGAATGGAAAACTTAACAGTAGAGATGCAATACCTTATCCATTTTCTCCATTTCTCTGAGAAGCCACAACGCTGCAGCATATACATTAAAAAATCCCAACTCACATGATCATACGCCTTCTCTAGATCCAACTTACACAGCACACCCGGAACTCCTGACTTCAATCTACTATCAATACATTCAGAAGCAATCAAAACCTAATCCAAAATCTGTCTGCCCTTCACAAAAGCATTTTGAGAATCCGAAATAAGCCCATACGCCACCCTACGAAGCCGATTAGTCAACACCTTAGAAATAATCTTATAAATCCCATCAACTAAGTTGATAGGCCGAAAATCCTTGACCTCCACAGCATCCACTTTCTTAGGAATAAGAGCAAGGAACGAAGCATTAAGACTCTTCTCAAACACTGCCTGAGTATGGAAATTGTGGAATACTGCCATAATTTCTGTTTTCAAAATACCCAACAAGACTGGAAAAATGCCATGGAAAAACCATTCGGGCCAGGAGCCTTATCACCATTACAATCATGGATCACTCCAAACACCTCTTCTTCCTCAAAAGGCCTATCTAGCCAACTTGTGTCTTCCACCGAAATGCTAGAAAACTCCACATCGTCTAGAGCAGGTCTGTGAGCCATCACCTCAGAATAAAGCTGCCTATAGAACTGAGAGATACAGCCTCCTATAGCAGCCTGGTCCGAAGACAAAACCCCATCCACCATCAGCCTATCAATAGAATTGACCCTCCTATGAGAGTTAGCTATACGGTGGAAAAATTTAGTATTCTTGTCTCCTTCCCAAACATAGAGAACTCTAGATTTCTGCCTCCAACATATTTCTTCCAACAGAGTAGCTTTTTCTAACTCATCACGAATTCTTTCCATATCCACCCTTTCCTCCGCTGATAATCCTCAACTCTCCTCTATATTCTCTAGAACACTAAGGTCTTTCCACAACTTTTTAATCCGAACTTCAACATGACCAAACACCTCCACATTCCATCTTTTCAAATCATTTTTAAGAAGCTTTAATTTATTGGCCAGAATAAAGCTCGGAGCACCGTGAACCTGGTAGGAATCCCACTAAGACCGAACCCTATCCACAAAACCACCATCATCCTTTAGCCACATATTCTCAAATCTAAATGGCATACTCCCTCTCTGAAAAGAGCCACCCTCAAGGACAATTGGGAAATGATCCGAGCATAACCTAGACAACCGTCCTTGTGAAACTGTTGGAAACTTATTCGCCCAATTTGCAGAGAACAAGAATCTGTCTAGCCTAGCCTTCGAAGCAACTTCTCTATCATTTGACCAAGTATAAGTACCCCCTTGCAATGGCAGATCAAGTAGACCCTGTTCCGAAATAAAGTTTGAAAACTCCCGCATAGCAGAGTAGTAAAAGAATTAGACCCCAATCGTTCGGAAGGGAACCTTACTACATTAAAGTCACCACCCACACACCATGGGACACTCCACCAGCTATTTAAAGCCACAAAGTTCCTCCCATAATAACCTTCTGTCTCATATTAAATTAGGACCATATACACCAGTAAACGCCCAAACAAACTGATTTGACACACTTGTAAACTTACAAGAAACCGAAAATCTCCCCACTGCTTCCTCCATTTTGTTCACCACTCGAGTGTCCCACATCACTAACACCCCACTGGAAGCTCCACAGGATCCTAAGTAAGACCAGTCAACATGTTGGCCACCCCACAAGTTACGAATTACTGCTCTATTAATCAGCCCCATTTTGGTTTCTTGAAGACAAACCACATCTGGCCCCCATTTCCTAATCAAATTTCTTACCCTAAGCCTTTTATCCTACTTATTCAACCCTCTAACATTCCAAGAAATAATCTTCACATTCATTGATAAGGCACAACAGCTCGTTCAGAACTTGCACTCCTTGCTTTATTTGGATCATACTCAACATTCAAGGAAGACAACAAATTCTTCAACTCCCGCTGACCTTTCTGGCCTGACTTGACCAATTTCGTTTGATCACCGACCACAAGTTTCTGTTTCTCTTTCTTTCTGGCCTCTATGGCTAGTAACAATCCTGTAATCTGCTCCTCAAAACCTTCCAACGAAGTGCCCACAGATTTCTTGAAAGCCTTGATCCTATTAGTCACCCATTGTGATAACTGACAATTATCCACACTCTCCTTACACCCAATCTCCTTCACATGACTAGACCTCATCTCCAACGGACCTTCTGTGGCCAAAGGTACCACAGTTAAAGGCTCATCACATCTCTCACAGGATCTCAACCGTTTATCAACTTCCCACATCTCACTCTCTGACCCAGAAACCACCAACGAAGACTCTGCTAGCCTCTCACCCTCATCCGTCCAACTAACCCGCTGCCCTTCATTAGTAAAAGAAGCAGTACCTGGTACACATTCTCCCTCCAAACTTGAGCTGACTGACATACAGTCTGGAGATCGAAACAATGACAACGGGAGCACTAATTGTCTGCCATCACGCAATTGCAATATCCAATCTTTGGAATTACCCCAAGACTTATCCACGTCTCCAACCAACTCCCTAATAGTAGGGCCAGGTAGAGGAACTCCCTCATAGTCAGAGTCATAAGTTGTAGTGACCGACCCTTCCGAACCCACAAAATCCTTTTCCCCATCTTCCGTTGCCATCTGAGAAGTCACTGACACTAGCGCCAACACTATCGGATCACTACAAGTTGGTACCAGTTCACTGGCTACCTGATCACCCCCACTGGTTTGGCTGCCATGGTGGGGGGCTGAGATTGATCACTCCGACCACCACAACCATCGACACCCATCACTCCCGGGGCAGTATTAGAGAAATTCATGGCCGAGGACCCCATCGGTATCAACATCGACCCATTCGAGTCACCCATTGCCGATATTAAGTCGTGGGATGTGTGGGCCACCACTTCTAGTCTCATCGGCACGGTGGGTGTCACCGCTTGTCCTATCGGCACGGTGGGAGGCATCTCTGATCCTATCGGCATGGTGGTTGTTGGAGCGACTCGGGTCTGGCTTCGTTGACCACCTTCACTTGCTTTAATTTCACTCCTACCTGAGCTCGTCTTAGCTACACAATTCTGATAGGAAGTATCCAGCACCTTGGGGCTACTAATAGAACACTCACCAGCCTCAAAGTTGCATGGGCTTGACAAGCCCAGGCCCAACGTAGACTTAAACTTTCCCTGAAGACCTACTGCTTTCCTCAAAACACCGTGGGCTTCCAGATTGCATGGATCCAGCCCCAGTGATTGTTTCTGAACATCCTTCTTCTCCTTTACAACCCAATTGCCAGCCTGTTTACCATCCTTAACTCTATCCCAGGAGACACGCCTCTTTCCAAACTCATTCACAAACACAATCAAACCTCTCCCTAACCAACGTGACCTCCTATTATCACGCAACTTTCCAAATTCAACAATATTTGAATTCGAAATAAACTTCAATGGAATACTGCATTTATTTCCTTCCGGAATTTCCTTTTCTATGATATTCTTACCATTAATACCACCCTCACCACCTCCCACGGCTGCCTGGGGAAAACTTCCCGCCTGAGTTTTAGAAACTACTACCAGTGTGCGAGAATTGTCCCTTGAAGGTTCCAAATTAATATTCTTCACTACACCATCCTTTACCTTTTCTTTAAAAAAAGGCTGCTGACCAGACTCCAACCTTGCCTGCACTGGAGCTTTGACAGCTTCCACATAGGACCTGGCATCACGGTATTTTGGCCCCTACTTATACTTGTACGGTACAAAGGCCAAACCACCCAACGCATATTGGGAAGGTTCCAAAATTCTTCTTAATTCAATCCCAAAGGTTATCCATCCTTGGTGTGACTTACCAGCAGGATTAATGATGGTTCTCCGCAACCCCCTTACTTTAAGCTCTGTCATAGAAAGATACTGTCCAAACGAGTTGGACCCCCGTTGCAAAGTGTACGCAGTATCACCATCCCTGAACGTGAAAAATTGCTTAGGATTAACCCCCACCACGGTGTGTTCCAGACTCCGCATCATCCAACATGCTGCACTCTTACCCAAAAAAACCGATTGCATGTAATACTTACCCCGTTCAAAAATCTTGAGGGAGTAAAAGTTCCCTCCTTCCTTCACCGTCAACTGGAACAACTTAGATTCAATAAAAAAACTTCTAAATCCACCCATACTGAACCAATGAAGCAAACAAAAACAGGATTTTTGACTAATTCGAGGTAGCCGGGCCTCAAGTCATAGAGTGTGTGTAAGGCAGGAGAGAGAGAGAGAGAGAGAGAGAGAGAGAGAGAGAGAGGTAACACATGCTAAGGTCAAAATCTGACCCCATACACTTCTAAGAAACTCAAATGGTTATACCTTTTATGAGAATTGGCCATCTTGTGGAAGAACTTCGTATTATTATCTCCCTCCTTAATGCATAGCATCCTTGATTTTTGCTGGATGAACTATGAAGAATGCTAGTCATAGAGACTTTAAAGCCAACAAACACAAATTTTCCGTCATTTCCACCAACTACGGGCTAAGAAAATCATACCCTAGTGCAATAATAAACTCAAAATCTTAAAGAATGTGACCCCTGATCACCATGCACACCATCTCTGCTGGCGGCGGACCCTCACATGCTGATGATTTCTCCATCGGAGATGCCAGCTTTGGCGTCGCCACCATGGATTGGTACTTCTGGTATGCACTAGCTTGGCTAGCTTCAACCCATCATCCACACCTTTCACAAAATCCCCAGCCATTAATTAACTTTTGGAGTGAATTTTTCTTTCTTATTTCTGCATTTGGAATAACCGACTATGTTGGGTTTTGTATCATTTGATTTTGATTTGGGAGATAGAGACAGTGGTGGTGGAGTGGAAAACAGGAAAGATATTATTAAATTATTTTTTTTTTCAAATATGTTTGGGTTTTAGTATGGTATATCAGTGATTCAGATGGTTCTTTTAGTTTGATAGGGTATGTTGGAGTGATTTAGATGCTTCGTTTAGTTTGGGATTAATTGATTGGTTAATTATGTTTGGTGATATGGATTTCAATCCCAATTGTGTCAGCCCTATCAGGTTTGTGATTTTTTATTTTTTATTTTTTAAAATTAAGGCCATGTCAGTCCACATGGAAGTCTAGATGGCACAAAAAATAATATTTTAATATCACTGTTAGCCATATCAGCTTTTTCCATCCACCGCTTAACGATAGGAGCTATTTTAATACAATACCGCTTAACGATAGGAGCTATTTTAAGGACCAAATTGACACAATGTAAAGGTTGGAGATCAACACTAATGCGTTGGATCCCATCAGAACTCCGCAGTAAAACTTATAAAAAAAAAAAAAGAGATCAAATATGTAATTTACCGAAATTATTTTCATTGGTTTATTTGGCTTAAAAAATAAGTTGGGCAAAAGTGCAGCCGTACCTAGAAAAATTAAGACTTGAGTTGCATGTAAGTCAAATAACCTAGATAAATGGAGTGACAAAAATCAGGTTTAGATAAAGTTGTGTGTCTTTGGGATCATGATCATATCTTCTTGGAAGCATTTCGTGAAAATTCCTAACACCCCTGCTTGGGGGCGATAATGAGTAATATATTAATTTTCTGTCACATTTATCCTTGGGCCTTGGCTTATGCTTTAGGTTGGAGTTGGTGCTGTGTTAGTTCTTAGAGTTCAAGATTTACTCTCTCTCTCTCTCTCTCTCTTAGCATTTTAAAATGATTTTTTTTTTTGGGATAGGTGATGTAAAATTTTTGTTAAAAATCATAGCCAACCCGAGTACACCCTAGAATTACAAAGATCAAGTAAAACAGGAAAAGAAAAACAAGAAAAAAAAAAAAAAGGCAGAACCAAACTCCATTCCAGGAGAGTGTGAAAGAAAAAAGACTTAAGCTCAAGCATAGACCGTTTGTATCCCTCAAAACTTCTAGCATTCCATTCTCGCCAAATACGACACCTCAAGCAATGCGGCACAAGCCTCCAAATAGCTATATTGCGATGTCGACTAAACTTACCTTGCCAAGCATTTTAGAATAAATTTGAATTGTGTTGTGCAAGTTAACATGCAATTGACCTCCTCTAATTAAACCTGGATGATATCTAGTTTTGCCAATCAACTTTCTCAAATAATGCTTCCTTCCCTTGTAAGTGCTAGATGGAGGCTGAGGTCGTGTGTTCAAGACTAACCTGATGTGTGTAACTAACTTTTTTTAATATTTTGCTTTTAAATTTTAAATTGTCTATTGAATTACGAGTATGACCAAGAACCCCAAATGGGGTTTTCTCCAAGGATTTTCCTTCTTTAAATGTGGACAGACAACAATTATTTTCTTTTATTGTTTACTTCTCAGCAGCTGAGTTTTTATTTTTGGTCTGCTATTTGTCTGAATTTATGTGATGTATTACAGCATATTTTCAAGATATGGAATCCATAGCTTGCCTTCCGTATTAATGGTGAACCGGACATCAAGGGTGCGATATCGTGGTCCGAAAAATCTCATTTCCCTTGTACAGTTTTATAAGAAGACCACAGGTGCGATTCTCTTGGGAAAAACAAAGATAATATGAATATATTTCTGGTGCATTTGTCCAAATGAATATCTAGGAACAATTATCTCATGGACTTGACAACAAAATCTTCCCCCCCCCCCCCCTCCTTTTTCCCCTATCTCTTTTTTTCCTTCTTTTCCCTTCAAAAACCTGAAAATTAAAAAAATTGTGACTGCTAGCATTGCCTGAAGGAACAACTCCTTATGAGCCAAAGAAATTGAATATTTAAAAATCAATTCCCTGCACTCATGGAACAGATTTGCAGTTTCTCATGACTGAGATTGGTCTATAAGATAAACTTCATGTGACTGTCTGTATTCCAGGTCTTGAACCAGTTCAATATTTTTCTGAAAATCAACCAATCAGCTTGGAGGGTGGTGAAAAATCCATTTTCCAGTCCTTGAATAGTTTGAAACAGATCTCGAAGAGGGAACCCTACTTGGTATTCTCCATATTGTTCATCTGCTTCAGGCTACTTGTACGCATATTGCCTGAGGTGTTATCTTGTCTCAAAGCTTTTTGGGTCTCATATGTTCCTCATCTGAACTTGGACATATTTGGAGAGACAAGCCAAGTAATGGGACGTATCCTTAACATGATTGATGTGAGGAGGGTCTGGACCAAGCTGAGGCTAAGCAAGACCAGGAACTTCCAGGAAGGTGCAAAGAATGCTCGAGTATGGGCTTCTTCTTTTGCTTCTGTTGCTTTGGGTGAATCTTCATCAGCTAGATCATCATCTTGAACTGTAACTTACTGTCTCGTTTAAATCAAATTGAGGGTAGAGCTTATTGATCAAATAGTATATTGTAAACTGCTGTGATGCTCTGGGGCAGGTTGCCTACTCCCCCAAAATTTCATCTTTGGTGATATAGCTGAAGCTGTTGTATTTTTTTTTGTAGGAAGAAAACAAGCATGTAAATTTCAAAACAGCTTTCTTTTTGTGTAAATTATGTCACTTGGAGAAACATCTCTACTTCACATTGGTGGAATGTAAGCATATTAACACCTCTCTGTCACTTGGAGGAACATCTCTACTTCACAGTGGTGAAATGTAAACATATTAACACTTCTCTGTCACTTGGAGGAACACTACTTTATACATCGGTGGAATTTACGCATATTAATACCTCTCTCTCTCTCTCCCTCTCAGGCATAAGCACATGCTTGTTCAACTTTTGTTCCTTTAAGAGCTCCATGGATATGTTGATAATTTAATCAAAGTGACAGTCTGACTAAGATGGAATTTAAGATTAGGTATTGCTTTTTAATCAATGGTGTAAAAGTTGTTCTGTAATGATAATTCATGGTAATGCCTTTTCATTGCCAATCCAGTTGATGGATTAGATGTCTCCTTGTCAAGCCTTTTGCCTATAAGAGCATTTGCATCAGTTGATGCAAAAATTTTGTAAATTTGCATATCTAAAATTTTTTTATTTTTTTATTTTACACTTCTTTTTTTACAAAATACCCACACCAGTTTGTTTATTATACACATTTATTCAAATAAAATATTCTAAACTTAGCCACCATCAACCTGATCAATACCCAACCACCATCAACAATCAATCCTCAGCCTCCATCAACCCGATCAATGCTCATCAAATCATCAAAACCCAGCCACCATCAACCCATAGATCAATTCCCACGAATCAATACCCATCAAACAAAACGGATCAAACAAAAAATTTAAAAAGGATCAAAGTCTGGTGTTTATTGGTGAGGCTGGATTGATCGGAGTCAGTGAGGCTCGACTGATCTTGTCGGTGAGGTTGGACTAAGGGACTAGAGAAAAAACAGAGATGTGAGATTGAGAAGTTGATTCGTGAGGTTGATCGGTGAGGTTGGACTGATCGGCATTGGTGAGGCTGGACTGATCATGTCGGTGAGGCTGGACTTATGGCCTGTTTGGGAGTTAAAAAAAAGGAGGGAGAGTAGAGTAGAGGGAGGAAAAGTAATTCAATTACCTTGTTTGAAAGTTTTTTAAGGAAGGAGGGGGAGGAGTTTGGAGGGGTTTCAACTACCTCTAACCCCTCATTTTTAATTCTTCCAAATTGGAGAGATTTAGAGGAAGAGTAGAGTGGATAAATTATTGGCCAAATAAATTCCCTAATTTACCATTTTTAAATTAACAAAATTACTCTTTTTAAAGGGCTAATTACCCATTCCCCCTTACGAATTTTAAAAACATCCAAACAATGTAGAGGGGAACCATTCTCCTCTACTCTCCTCTCCACTACTCTCCTTCCCTCTACTCCCCTCTACTCTCTTCCCTCTTTAAACTTCCAAATAGGCTGTTAGGGACCAGAGATAAAAGTAAGAGAGAGGTGAGAGTGAGAAACTAAAATGAGAGAGTGAGGTGAAGGAGAGAGAAAAAAAAAAAAATGTAAAAGCTACAGTAACTGTGCATATATGCACAATTATTGTAGCAATTGTGCATAAATACACAATTTTACATCCATTGATGTGGGTGTTTTTTTGGGCTAAATTGTGTAAAAGGAGTATCTTTTTCTATTTTGCAAAACTTTACACAAGCTGATGTAGTTACTCTAATGGTGCAACATGATCTTTGGCATGCTAGTAAGAAAAAATTTAGGACAACACATTTTTAAACCACAATTTTGATGTGGCAAACTATGAATGGTGAAAATAAAAAGTGACTGTTTATAAGATAGTTGCGAAAAATTGTGTGATAAAAGGTGTAGTTCTAGAATTACTTAGCCAGTAAGATCATCATTTCTAGTGGTAGGCTTGGTGTGGTACTTGCTACTTTTGCAGGCATTTGCATCTTGTAGTTTAAGTACCATTTTTATTTTTTATTTTTTAAATTCAAGGGTGTTTCGAAATGGTAAATTCGGTAGAATTTCCTTTTGCTTTGTTTAGCAGATCGGCATAGTAAATGGTGTTGTACTTCATCCAGTTGACATTCCTCATCAAGATGATAATTATAAGGTTGTGTACAGTACAGTGTACTTCATCCAGTAGCCATAGTAATTAGTAGTACATACATCCTTCAATTCTTTTCAGCATAGTATCCACGTTTAGTTTAGAGTACATGAAGTTGCAATCCCACAGTTTAAAGCTCTTTATGTCGGGTATAGCCACAGCCAAAAATTTGACTTTTTTGAAAGATTAATATCCTTCCAAGCAGAACAAAATCGTGTGGTCTCAGAGGAACCAGATCTGGAAAGTGAAAAAAATGTAATTCAAAGACACTATCCTAAGCACATACACAAAACTGAGTCATTGGAGGAGCATTCCAGTCCAGTTTTGTGACAGAAATAAATGGTGGATGCGTAAGCAAAGCTGAATCTATTGGTGATTTTGGGCCTATTTTTTATTCACCGTTCAAATATATGCCTGTGTCAGAGCACTCACAGCAGTGAAGCTAAATATTTATATAGCTATTTTAGTTTCACAAAAATACAAAAATAGCTCTATAGCAATGGAGGTATAGATAAAAATTTTAGCTTCAGAGCTACAGTATGTAGCTATTTTTAGCTGCGTATTGTAGTTTGAAGCTAAATTTTTATTTTTATTTATTTTTATTACATTTTTCTCTCTTCTCTCCTTAAACAAACATTTCCTATTCTCTCTCTCTCTCTCTCTCTCTCTCTCTCTCTCTCTCTCTCTCCGGCTTCTCTTCTTTCTTCTTCAAAAATTTTTTTTTTCTCTCTAGCTCACCGGCCAGCTCCCTCATCTCCCTCATCCCTCAAAGAAACCAAAAAAGAAGAAGCAAAACTGGGATCCAAAATGGCGGATTCGATTCCGGCACAAGCACCACCGAGATCTGCGACGGACTTCTTCTCGGACCCGCTGGACCCTCACTTGCTATGGTTCAAGCCCTCGCTCTTCCTCTCCCCGAACTTCGACTTCGAATCCTACATTTTGGAGCTTCGCATCTTCGTCCCCTTCGACACGCTCCAATCCAAGCTTGAGTCGCATCACGCCGCGCTCAACCACGAGCTCATCAACCTCATCAAATGTGACTATGCTGACTTTGTCAACCTCAGCACCAAGCTTGTCGACGTCGATGCCTCCGTTGTGCGAATGCGCGCTTCGCTCCTTGAACTCCGCTCCCTCATTTTTTATTTTGTTTGTGATTGATGATTTTGTTTGGTCTGGGTTGAGGAAAAAGATTAAAGATTTGGGTTGGTGGTTTTTTCTTTCCTGGTGGTGGCGGCGGATGTTTGTGCTGTACTAGCTTTTTTTTTTTTTTTTTTCGTGGATGTTTTTATTATTATTTTAATGAGTTATTTGTATTATTTTAATCAAATAGCTAAAAATATAGCTCTATTGTGGGGTGCGAAAAGGTAAAATAGATAAAGTGACTTTTGTAGATGCCAAATAGCTATATTTTTTGCTCCACTGTGTGGATGCTCTGATGCTTGACTCTTGATATGATAGCTTTCTCTTATTAAGTTAAGATTTTTGGTAAATGCTTAGAGTATTTGCATTCACAACTTCTATCCTATTCTATTTTACCATCTCTAAAAGCTACTTTATCATTTATACCATACCATTTTATAATACAACCAACATTCCAACTTTTATTTTCTTATTCTACTCATTAAAATAATATATATTACTCACAAAAATAATATAATATATTTCAATACAACTCTCTCTCTTTCTTCTCCCCATCTCTCTTCCACTTTTTAAAATATATTATAATTTTTACTAAAGCACTACAGTGTCATCTTGCATTTAGAGTGACACTGTAGCATAATTGCAAAAAAAAAAAATTACAATTGTAAGATTTTACAAATTCGATTACTAGGCTTTTTTTTATATCTTTATGCTAAATTTTTTCTACATATACCATTTATAATTGCCAATATGAATGCTCTTAGAATTAGCTTCTTTCTCAAGTAAGTGTCTTTTTCTCTACGCATTTATGGCTCAAGATCTATTCAATTATTTACTTTCGTTTTTTTTTTTGTTCCTGAATCAATTATTTACTTCTGTGGGGATAAATTAAATATGCAAGAGTATGATATATATATATATATATATATGTGTGTGTGTGTGTGTGTGTGTGTGTGTGTGGAAGATACCTTCCCAAGGACAGTTGTATGGGGGCTTTCACTTTCACTTTTTTTCCCTTTTTCCCTAAAAAACCCTAACCCATCATTGTCATTCCAAGCAAACTCCAACAAGCAACCGACTTCTTCTTCTTATTCTCTCTCTCTCTCTCTCTCTCTCTCTCTCCTCTTGACTTCTGAGTGTAAGGCTAACCAAGGCATCTCCTCAGAGTAAAATATGCTTCTTCTTTTTTCTCTCTTTAGACGTGTTCACGTACAAAACTCAACAAAAGAACCTACAGTCATTTGTCTATTTTTAAACCCAGTTTGTTGGATACAATCATTCTCACGTCAATTTTGCAGTTTTTTTTTAACTTGTGCGATTATGAGTGATCGATATAAGATATTTAATTGTACAAAATTGAAAAAATTATTTATCAATTTATAATTGCCCAAATCAACGAAGTTTGGTGTAGATTGACTTTACCTCTATCTCTAGAATTATTCTTCTTTTGGACGCAAATTGTTTTTTTTTTTTTTTTTTTTTTTTTCTTTTTGAGCAGATGGACGCAAATTGTTGAGTTCACCTTTGTTCAAAGTAACAATATATTAATCAACCTAGTAAAAGAAAAGAAAAACAATACGGTAATCAAATTAAAATTTAATAACCCATTAGACAATAGAAAAGAAATAACAGCCATCCAAGAGGGGCATTCTCATTGGTGGGTCCTACTGGGCCAACCTCTCTCTTTGTCTCCTATGGGATGGATAAGCACTCAAACCTTGTCATGTGATATACACCCCCTTTCTCTTGGGTTTAATCTTTCACTCCAAGAGCAAAAGGACACCAAGGCGGTGGCCTAGTGATTGAAATTCCACACTAAACTCCATGAAAGCCACCTTCTTTGATTCAATACTTCAACACCCAGAACCCCCCTCCCTCTTTCATCATCTATAATCCATTTCCAAATTCCTCAGTAGGAAATGGATCTTGATGAGTGGGAATTCCTCCCTGATGATGATGGCTTCCTTGATTTCCACGAAGATGGTGAGAAAAAGAATTTCCTGGGCAAACGTAATTCTGATCCAAAAACTGTTTTCAACATGAATTACTTCATATGCCCATCACCAACTCCTAGGAAAATCATTGAACCACCTAGGAATTCAGGGTTGCCTGGTCAAATTGTCACTGTTCCAATTCATTTGGAAGCACCAAGTGGAAAGGCCCATGATTATGATGAACAACTAGTGAAGCAAATCACTAAGGTTCCTATTGAAATCAGTGTTTTGCCCTCAGCTTCTATCACTGAAAAAATCAATCATATGGAAGCTGATCAAGACACGGTTTCACAAGTTTTCTTCAAAATGAAGGAAAATGAATTTGTCGACATGAAAATGGACTCCCCAAAGTCTGGTGCTAGGGGGTTCTTACCTCAAATTGATACCTTTCAGTTTGAGGACAAAGGTGAGGCCTTGGAGGGTATGAGTATGACCTCTCCAAGAATGAAAGTTGAGAAAGATATGGTTTTGAGCAAGAAAAGTAGCATGGATTGTGATCCCAACATAGAGGAGGTCAATTGGGATGGGAGTAATGGTAGGCTCAACATATGGAAGTGGAGCTTAACTGGGATTGGAGCTATTTGCTCTTTTGGCGTTGCTGCTGCTACAATTTGTATTCTGTTTTTTGGAACCCAACAAACCAACAAACACAACCAACACAACCAGAAGCTTCGGTTCCAGATCTACACTGACGACAAGGTCAGCAAGTTTCTTAGTATTATGCTTTTATTTATTTATTTAGTCATCAAACACCACTTTCTATATGACAGTTTGAGCCTTATTGGATAACTAAGTCCGAGCTGATTCTCTGTTTTGTTAGGCTTAGGAACAAAAGGCACAGTTTGATTTACAAATATGACAATTCAACAATAACATATCTTTTTAGGAAAACTTGAATTAAAATGTCATGTATTGAAAGAATTTCTTAATGGAAATTCTTATGCTGAGCTGACACCAACTCTGATTGCAGAGAATTAAGCAAGTGGTGCACCACGCAACCAAATTGAATGAAGCAATTTCGGCTGTCAGAGGTGTTCCCATGACCAGAGCTCACATTACCTATGGTGGTTACTATGATGGTCTTTAAAGCACTGTTTTCAACAGATCCCTGGCCCTTCTTTAAGAGTGGACAATTGGATGGATATGCCATGGTCAATCCAACTATATTTGCATAAGGTCTTTCTATTTTTGTGAATAAAATTATATATATATGTATAGTTTCTGGATCCTTCTTTGTATTGTAGATTCCTTATGATCATTCATATTTATCCACTTATATTTTGGTAAGTAATGTCATCTAATTCAGAGCTTTGCACAGTGTGTGTATTGTGGTATTTGGTGCGATTTTTTTTTTTTTTTTCCCACAAAGAAAGCTAACTAGACCTTATCGTCCTTTCAGTAATAAAAAAAAAAAAAAAAAAAAAATCTGATCATCCAGTGATGGGGCCCCATGGTTATTGGAATCTCATACCTGTGGATCCATTTCAAGCAGACGGGGCCCAATGGATGTTGTGAATCTAAAGTTGTGCATAAACCAATAAACTAAAGAGTTTGAAAAATTTGCTGGCAAAGAGACTCAAAATTCTCAATGTGACTTCTCTACGGAACTAATGGTACCGTGCATTACTATATTGAATATTCTAAGTTAACTACATAACCATCGATTGCTCTTGAGAAGGACTGTGTTTTATATGAAGTTTTGTGTTAATAAAGAGTTTATTTATTAGGGGAAAAAATGGCTTTGATCAATTTCTTATTGCTATGATTAAAATGCTTTTCTTTGGGGTGGTTTTGGCTAGAATGCCCTTATCATCAATGGCCGGCTTAATGTCCTCTCTTAATGATACTTAAAAGACCTTTTATTTTATAAAAATAACATGAGTTAGTTAGTTAGTTAATTGTATTTTTATTTTTAATTTTTATATAGATAAAATAGTATTTTAACTTATGAAGTCTATTCTATGATTATTGTTGTTTATCATTAAGTTAAGATATTAATTGATTTTTGATAAGGTTAAAGCTTAGAATAATGTCTCTAAGTTAGGGATGTAAATTTTTCATATTTATTTTTTCCCACAAGTATCAATACAGTAAATAATGATTAAAATAACATCATTTTTATATATAAGTATTTTGTTACACCGATCAAAATATTCTACCTGAACAACAATGAAAATAATCATGAAAAACTTAATGATGGATTAACTTAAGATGGCAGCTAATTGCGCAGCTAATTAAATTTCTTGCACAAATCCACCGCAGATATTTTGTATGGGCAATGAAAGGAAAAGAGTGTGACTGATTGAACAATCAGTCTATACAAACAAAAGAGATTTTTTTTTTTTTTGGTAAAGAAAAAAAAAACTATTTTGTTTGGATATACTGATTGTTCAAACAAAAGAGACTTATTGAGTTGTGACCCACCACTTTAAATTGTTGAGCTTGAGTCCCCGATTTTTCTTGATTAGACCAAATTTAAATAACCACGTACTGTCCAATTATAAGAATGGTGACGTGGGGTTCACTACAAAATAATTGATGTGATTGCCCAACTGGAATTATGTATCGGGGTGCCATGTACAGGTGTTACCTTCTGACTATTCAATCGGTTGCTTTAACACGTGCTGGACTTTTTTTTTTTTTTTTTTTTTTTTTTTTTTTTTGCGTTTGTCCACGGACACAATTTACATATTTTGAGTTTATTTGAGATTTTAGGAGCATTGACAAGAATGTAGCTAAATAGATATATAATTATTTTAGTTACGTCAAAATTTTACCTTCATTGTTTTGGTGCACAACAATATATGACGATGCACTATAGTTAAAAGTTATTAAAAAAAAAATTACGTTTACACTACTTTTTTATTTTATTTTTTATATTCTTTTTATTCTTTCTGCATTTCATTCTCCTTTCTTCGTGTATCTCTCCTCATATGCAGTGGAATTTTTGGTAGCGTTTTTCTTTGTTTCGAGCGATTGAGTTGAGATGAATCCACTGTGTTGCATTGCTTCGGTTTCGATCGAGAAGGACTGAAAGTAAGGAAAACAAGAGAGGTAGAAGACAGACTGAGATACAGAAAAGTGAAACGGCAGGGGTGTTGGAGCACCCTTGCTGAACACAATGAGGCTATTATCATGGAACTGCCAAGGGCTTGGGAACTCTTGGACAATTTGTAGCCTCCACAAACTAGTGCGGGATCAAGCTCCTATGGTGTGCTTTTTGATGGAGACACGCCTTGACAGAGAAGGATTTGATAATAAGTGCGGTGACTTACCGTTTCAGAATAAGGTGATTGTGAAGAAATCGAATTCTGGGGGCGGGTTGGCGCTGTTGTGGAAGACACATGTTCAACTCGACATAATAAACTATACAGAAAACCATATTCTCGTAAAGGTGGTTGAAGAGGACGGGTTCGCATGGACGTTAACGTGCTTCTATGGATGGCCGGAGGCAAGCCAAAAACACAAGACTTGGGCGCTACTGTCTCATCTTTCTTCATTGGTGCAGGGTCCATGGTGTTGCATTGGCGACTTTAATGCAATACTACAATCTTCGAAAAATCAAAGCAGATTGCCACCTCCATTTAAACAAATGGATGAGTTCCGCATGACACTGGACTCTTGCAATCTTGTTGACTTGGGCTTTATTGGATACAAATACACATGGAACAATAAGCGGCCAGGGTAGCAAACACAAGGGAGAGATTGGACAGGGCGATTGCTAATGCTAGATGGCGAGGTAAATTTCTGGCAAGCATGGTGACCCATCTTTTCACTCATGCATCAGATCACCGTCCATTGGTCTTATAAATAAAGAAGGACTGGAGAAACAGGAGTAGGATGTCACGGGCTTTCAAGTTTGAAGAGTTGTGGCTTCTTTGGGAGAACTGTGAAAGAACAGTTTTGGAAGCATGGCATAATGCAGGAGGGGCCCATATAGGTTTAAACACAGCAAATGATAAGATCAATAAGTGTGGGGAGAAACTTGCAGCCTGGGGGTCCACCAAAGCTCAACTCGAGGCTAAGGAAATTAAAAAACTACAAAAGAAGCTTGAAGAACTTAGCATGGAAGATGCAACGGAAGGGAATGGTGCGAGTATTTTGGAAGCTAGCAAGAAACTTGATGATTTGTTGCTTAAGCAGGAAATATATTGGGCCCAACAGTCACGGATATCGTGGTTGAAACATGGAGATAAAAACACCAAATATTTTCACTCCAAAGCTTCACAATGGCGGAGGAGGAATATAATTCAGGGTGTCAAGGACCAGCACAATAATTGGGTGGAAGAAATTGAGGATATTGCTGGTGTGGCAATGGAGTACTTTGAGAATATTTTTAAATCAGGCGCATGTGAAAGAATGGATGAATGCCTAGAAGCAGTGCAACATAAGGTGAATGCGGATATGCAGGAGATATTATCCAGGGAGTATAGTGCTAATGAAATCAAAGTGGCGTTGTTCCAAACGGGACCAACAAAGGCTCCTGGATTTGATGGTATGAATGCTCTTTTTTACCAAAAATTTTGGCATATTGTTGGTGATGATGTAGATGCTGTTGTTCTAGATTTTTTGGTTTCTGGTAACATGAATCTTGATTTAAACTATACTCATATTGTACTTATTCCAAAAATTAAGTCACCTAAAAAAATGTTAGATTATAGACCTATTAGCCTATGTAATGTTATTTACAAAATCATTTCCAAAGTTATGGCTAACAGGTTAAAATAGATACTCCCTAAACTAATTTCTCATACACAAAGGGTCTGTTCGATTAGAGGAGTGGAAAAGTAGGAGGATGGAAAATTGTGAGAGAATGGAAAAGTGGAAGGATGAAAAATATTTAGTTTTCCCTCTTGTATGTTCGGTTGGAGGGGTGGAAAAGTGAGAGGGTGGAAAATTCTTTTGTTTGGTTGGAGAGAAAAAGGGAAGGATGGAAAATGTAATTTATATAAATTGACTATTATACCCTTGTTACATAATATGTAAGAAATAGATTTATTTGTAATAATTAAATAATATAAAATTTATCACATCATATATATAAATTTATATTATTATAATGTAAAAATTAGATCAGGTCACGTTGGAAAAAAAAAAAACGTTCAGTAACGTTGAAAAGGAAAAAAAAAAAAAACAATGTTCACGTTCAGTAACGTTGAAAAGAAAAGAAAAGGAAAAAAAAAACAACGTCCACATTCAGTAACGTTGAAAAGAAAAGAAAAGAAAAAAGAAAGAAAAAAAAGAAAGAAAGAAAGAGAACATTGAAAAAAAAATAGGTAAGAAGAGGGTATTTTTGTAAAAGTGCTATTATAGAACTTTTTTCTCCAGATTTTCCTTCGGATTTGAAAGAAAAAAAAATGTGGGCCTGGAGAGAAAACTTTCTCTCGGGTTTTCTCTTCTTCCTATTTTCCTTCTCCAAACGAATAGTGGAAAACAGCATTTTTCATCCTATTTTCCTTTCTCTATTTTCTATCCTCCATATTTTCCTTTCAAACGAATGCACCCAAAGTGTCTTTGTTCCGGGACGTCTTATAACGGACAATGTGCTTATAGCATATGAGACGCTTCATTCTATGCATTGTAGGAAAATAAGGAAGAAAGGGATGCTAGCACTAAAACTGGACATCAATAAGGCTTATGATATGGTTGAGTGGGATTTCCTCAGAAAAATGATGTCCAAGTTGGGGTTCTCGGATGCATGGACTGAGTGGGTTATGACTTGTGTTTCCACCCCATCCTATTCAGTATGTATAAATGGCAAGGCGTTTGGTAATATCACACCAACAAAGGGGCTTCATCAAGGAGACCCCTTATCTCCCTATTTGTTCCTCCTATGTGCAGAGGGGTTTGCTGCTTTGTTGGATAAAGTAGAGGCAGAAGGGAGACTTCATGGGGTTTCTGTTGGAAGGAGAGCACCTATGATCTCCCATCTATTATTTGCAGATAACTCATTGTTGTTTTGCTGGGCAACACAGGAGGAGGTGCGGTGTATTTCAGATACGTTACAGCTGTATGCAACATCTTCCAGACAATGCATCAATTTTGAGAAGTCCTCTGTTTATTTTAGTAGCAACACAAAGGGGGTACAAAGAGAAGCAATCAAAAATAAGCTGGGTGTGAAGGAGGTAGATTGTTTTGAGTCTAATTTGGGACTACCGACATCGGTGGGATGTGCAAAATATCGAACCTTCTCCTTCCTAAAGGATAGAGTTTGGAAGAAGATTCAAGGGTGGAAGGGGAAACTACTCTCTAGAGCAGGAAAAGAAGTGTTGATTGCGGTGGCCCAATCCATCCCAACTTATATAATGGGAGTGTTCCAATTGCCGGTCAAGCTATGTAACGAATTAAATGCAATGTGTGCAAAGTTTTGGTAGGGCCAAATAGGGAATGAGAAAAAAATCCATTGGAATAATTGGAATGTGTTGTCTCAACCTAAGAAGGAAAGGGGTATGGGCTTTAGAGATTTGAGAAATTTTAACTTGGCAATGCTAGCAAAGCAAGGGTGAAGATTGCTACAAAAACAAGACTCACTATTGTATAGATGTTTCAAGGCATGATACGTCCCACGATGCAATTTCTTAGAAGCTTTGGATGCCCCAAACAACTCTATATGTGTGGAAAAGTTTAATGGCAGCTCAACCTATACTTAAAAAAGGTTGTTGTTGGCTGGTGGGAGATGGTTCTTCAATAAGGAAAACTAAAGACAAGTGGATTCTAAACCATCCAACTAATATGGTTATCCACTCACCTTTGGAGGAGGAATGGGAGTGGAAGGTGTCTGATATTATTGATTGGAGAATTAAGGAGTGGGATAGGGAATTAATTGAGGCTAAATTCCACAGAGATGATGCTGAGGCAATTCTTTGCATGCCATTAAGTCGAAGACACGCCTCTGATCTGATCATCTGGCTGCACACGAAAAACGGGGAGTATTCCGTGAGATCGGGCTACCATGTTGCTAGAGAACTCTCAAGACAGGAAAGTAATAAGGGAGAGAGCTCAAGCGCAGGTTTGGATGGGTTGGTCTGGCGGCATTTGTGGAAAATGCAGATCCCAAATAAGATAAAGGTATTCGGGTGGAGAGCATGTCAAAATGCTCTGCCAACCTGAGAGAATCTGGCTCGTTGTAAAATAGTGGAGGATGGACGGTGTGAGGTATGCAAGTTGGATTCTGAATCGGTGGCTCATGTGCTTTGGAAGTGTGGGGTTGCGCAACATATATGGGCAGGGAGTATAAGGAAGTTACAGAAGAGCATCACTGGGCATTCTGAATTCATGTCGTTGGTTGAAAGATTGATACAAAGATTGATGGAGGAGGAGCTGGAGCTATTCTAGGTACAATGCTGGACAATTTGGAATCAACGTAACCGGGTTATGCATGGAGGAAAAATACAACACCCTTCTATCCTCATCCAGCGAGCAAGAGACTTCTTGGACGAGTACAAGGACAAACAATCTCAGCTTGCTACCGCGGCGCTTACGGATTCTGTCCAGCAGTGGAGACCACCCAGAGGGTCGGCTTTCAAACTAAATTTCGATGCCGCGATATTTGCGAACACGAACTCTTCAAGAGTGGGTGTTATTATCCAAAACGACTTAGGAGAGGTGTTGGCTGGCTTGTCTGCCCGTGATTCGTCTGTGGTTAGTAGCGCGGAAGCTGAAGTGCTAGCATGTAGAAAAGCCCTGGAGTTTGCACTTGCCTCGGGGTTCTTGGACCTGGTAATTGAGGGTAATAATGCCACGGTAATGAAAACCATTGTATCTCTACATCCTAACAGGTCTAGACTAGGACATATCTATGACGATATTAGCACCTTAGCTTCGGGTTTTAGGAGTTTTTCTGTAGATTGTATTAAGCGGAGTGCCAACGCTGTTGCACATTGCTTGGCCCGCCATGCTAATCAGATAGTTGAGGATATGGTAGTTTGGATGGAAGAGTCACCTCCACCAGCACTGACGGCTTTGTACTCGGATTTGATTTCCTTGAATGAATGAATACCCGCCTTGTTTAAAAAAAAAAAAAAAAAAAATGAAGTGTATGAACAAATGTACGATCCTAACACTCTTTGTGTGCGGGAACCTTTGAAATGACAATAAACATTTCCAAAAACTGGAAGATTCAGAACATGGCGAAAGGCCTAGAGTATAGACCATCTATTAATCTAGTGTCTATGATTGCTTGGAATCTTATCTGATTAGTCGTCTGTATGAAGTAATTGCTCTTGCTTTTTTGTTTGGTGTGTCCCAAATTCCAAATGGATAAATGACAAGTTACTTTATTTCTATTTTTTTTTTATAAGAAACATTTAATCGTAATTCATAATTGTTGTACTACACTACAAAAAAAAAGACCTTAGGCCGCATTTGAAAAACGCGGCCTAAGGTCCAAAAAACGCGGCTATAGGCTATGGTTGCGTTTTTTTAGGCCGTGTTTCTAAGTGTGGCCTAAACCCCGAGACTATAGGCCTCCTGGGTCTATGGCCGCACTTTTCAAAACGCGGCCTAAAACCAAGGCCTATGGCCGCGTTTAAAACGCGGCCTAAGACCAAGGTCAATGGCCGCGTTCTAAACGTGGCCTAAGACCATTCTACCTTAGGCCGCGTTTAAAACGCGGCTACTGCTAAAAATATTTAAAAAAAATAATTCTGAAAATTAAAGCAATAAATATAATTATATTTATTATATTTATTGCTTTAATTTTCAACGCAATATTTTTCTGAAAAAAAAAAAACTAATAAAAGAAAAAGATATAAATTTGAAACAAACAAACATGAACACAAACCCAGCAAACTCAGAATTAAAATTCATGGCAAGAACACAAACCCAGCAAATTAAACATGAACACATTATATTTGAACAAGAACATAAACATGAACACGTTATATTTGAACAAAAACATAAACACAGTAAAATATTTGAACATGAACACAATAAAATTTAACAAGAACATAAACACAATAAAATTTAACAAGAACATAAACGGAACAAAAATTGAACAAACCCAGCACCAAGAACATAAACGGAACAAAAATTGAACAATCCCAGCACCAAGAACATATTACTACTCTGTCAGATCTAATCAGCTGCCAAAGAAAACCCAGCTAAAATCTAACAATTTCAAGCATTCCAAGCAAAACCCAGCTAAAATCTAACAAAATCAAGCCCACCCAGAAACCAAAGGCAAAAACTTTTTCATTACCTAGCACTTGGAACTCCGATCTCCTATCCTTCGATCTCCGATCTCATCGCCCGATCTCCGGCGCGATCTCCTCGCGCGATCTCCGGCGCGATCTCCTCGCGCGATCTCCGGCGCGATCTCCGGCGCGATCTCCGGCGCGATCTCCTCGCGCGATCTCCTCGCGCGATCTCCTTCGATCTCCTCCATCGATCTCCTCCTTCGATCTCCTCCTTCGATCTCCTCCATCGATCTCCTCCTTCGATCTCCTCCATCGATCTCCGATCTCCGATCTCCTCCATCGATCTCCGATCTCCGATCTTCGATCTCCTCCATCGACGATCCGATGAACACAAAAAATGCTCTGGAGCAAAATGATACACACAAAAAAAGCCTCAAAATTATATACCCATTAATTGTAAGCAACCAGAAATTCTTAAAATTATTTGGGTCAGTGAGTTGTGTCTGAAGCCGCGTTTTGGAAACGCGGCTCCAGTAAAAAGCTTGAGGCCGCGTCTAAAAACGCGGCCTCAAGCTGTTTTTTTGGGCCGCGTTTTCGAAAAACGCGGCCTCAGGTCTTATGCTGGGCCGCGTTTGCAAAAAACGCGGCCCATTGTAAGGATTGAAGCCGCGTTTCTAAAAACGCGGCTTCAGGCCTTTTTGGGCCGCGTTTTTGCAAACGCAGCCCAAAAAAACGGGGCCTAAAGGCCCCGTTTTTTGTAGTGCTAGTATTAAGGGTAATTCTAGCGTACTCTCATTTTTTTTTGGGGGTATGGTACCTATTAGTAAGTAACCTGCTATATCAGATTATCAAAACATCACATTTGATGGTACCATCCTCATATTGTATAATACTAACATTACATGTAATTGTACTTTTGTCATATTCGGTAGTTCTTTTATTTTTTCTCACATTTGATGGTACCATCCTCACATTGTGCAGTATCAACATCACATGTGACTGTACTTTTGTCACATTCGATGATTTTTTTTCCCCTCATATTTGATGGTAAAATCCTCACATTGCGCAGTACTAACATCACATGTAACTGTAATTTTGTCACATTCTAATGAGAATCAACAAGCTTTCAAGGATCCATTGCAAGTTCTTGTTGGGCCTATTACTAGAGTAAGATCCAAGAAGATCAAAGAAGCACTTAATGGGCTGATTCAAGAGATTTGGGCTGATTCTATCGTAGGACATTCCAGGCGGGGCCCAAAGGAAGATAAAGGCATAATAAATTTAATCCAAGCTTTTGAGGGCTGATTAGACTTAATTGGGCGTTATTTATGGCATAGATTTATGACTGATTGACTTTTCAGTTCTAAATCAGTTAATAGATACTTTTCCTAATTTAGATCTTCTAATTTTGGACCAGATCTTCCTTAATTTTAGGCTTTTATTATTTAGAACGTTTTTTAGGGTTTTTCCTATTTTGGATATGTTATTTTTAGACACAATCAGGTTTTAATTAGGGTTTTATTATTTAGTACGTTTTTTATATTTTCTACATTCAGTCATGCCTTATAAATAGCATGCACTCATTGTAATAGAGGAGATTATTGAATAAAAATCAGAAAAATGTGAGGCTTTGCTCTTCTCTTTGGTTCTTCAAGAACTGTGAACTTATCAAGGATTCTTCCTTGTGGCGTTCAAACTTATACCTTTGGTTCGTGATTTCTTTATAATCATTGGGTCAAGGTCTGTTACTTATACCTTTGGTTCGCGTTTCTCTTA
>CM066168.1:23617103-23632103 GCA_033629205.1 Lithocarpus polystachyus | reverse complement strand
TCATATTGAGCAGTACCAACATCACATTTGATCATACGTTTCTCACATTCGGTGGTACTTTAATTTTTTCCTCACATTTTACAATTCCATTGTCACATTGGGCATTACCAACATCACATGTGACTGTATTTTTGTCACATTCGGTGGTTCTCTTATTTTTTTCCTCACATTTGATGATTCTATTGTCACATTGGGCAGTACTAACATCACATTTGACCATATTTTTACCACATTCGGTTGTACTCATATTTTTTTTCTCACATTTAATAAAACCATTCTCAAATTGTGTAGTACTAATATCACATGTGATTGTACTTTTGTCACATTCGGTGGTTCCCTTATTTTTTTTCTCACATTTGATGGTTTCATTGTCACATTGGACATTACCAACATCATACACGACCGTACTTTTGTTACAATCAATGGTTCTTTTTTTTTTACTCATATTTGACAATTCCATCATCATATTAAGCCATGCTAATATTACATATGGGCGTAGCCAACCCAACCCAACGCCATCGAATTATCTAATAATTGACAAATATATATAACAAAAATACCCCTTGATGGAGTACCGAAATAAGTACATCTTTAGCTCATCCAAGAAAGTTTGGCCAGAGATTTAAGTATATCGTCCATAAGGAAATGCCTGGAAAATTAATAATAATTACTCGCATATTGGGGATTCAGGCCACAAAGTCCTAGGCCAAGGGCCTGCTTAACACCAAAGGGTCATCCATACACAAAAAGGTCATCCATGGACATCGAGGGTCATCTACCAAGAGAACGCTTGGACGACCCTTGACCACTTTGGAAATGTCTAGAAGTGGATTTACCTACAATAGCTCATATTTTGGACCACGTGAACTTAACTTCCAAAGGCAGTTGTAGGAGATAAAATTGAACATTCTAACTTCTATAGCGGTTGAGGAAATTAACTTCTACTTCCACAAATATTGGGGAAGTTATTTAAACCAATAACCGCCCCAAAGCTCCCTATATAAACACCCGTCCAGACCAAACGAAGGCAGGTTTTTTTTCTCTAACATTACTCCCCAAAGTTAAAACTTGATTTACAAGAAGGAAACTAACTTAGCCATCGGAGGGGACTTGGCCGGTCTACCCTGGTCGCCTTTTGATAGTATTCTTCCTTGCAGGCCTTTGCAACAACCAGTAGCCCATTGAAGCCGGAGCATCTAGTCCACTGATTCTGTGCATCATCACCCCTAAAATCTCTAAAATTTCCGAAATACCCTTAAATATACTAAAATTACCAAAACGCATCTGAATACTTAAAAATTATCAAAATAACCCTAAAACTCTAAAAAATTATTAGGATATCATTAAAACCTAAAAAATGACCGAAATGACCCTAAAACCTAAAAAATGACTAAAATATCCTCTAAATCTAAAAAAATAATCAAAATACTCTTAGATACTAAGAAAATGATCTAAATGACCATGAAACCTAAGAAAATGATCGTAATACCCCTGAAACCTAGAAACTTACCGAAATACCTTTGAAACCTAGAAAATGATCGAAGAACCCTTGAAATCTAAAAATGACCAAAATACCTCCTAAAACCTCTATTTGCAAGACCAAAATGACAATAAAAATTTTGTACAACCACTCTTTTTGCTTGATTTGAAACCCGTTGATTTAAAAATTAATGGATTTAAAAAGCCTTGATTTGAAATCCATTGATTTTTAAGTTCCTTGTTTGGGTCTTTTTGTACAATGAAAGATTTGAAATTTCATTATTTGGATATCTAAATTTGGATTTGGATTTGAATTTAAAAATCAATAAAATATTTTTTCCAATTATTATTTTTCTTAAACCTTCTACATTTTAATTTTAGTAACATTTTGAATAAATACATGAGCTAATAAAAAAGCCATTGATAATCCAATTGACAAGATGATGACTAAAAATCTGTCATCATAGCCAACTAAAATTTTTTTTGCCAATTATTGGCAACTAAAATGTTTTATATCAACATAAAGAGAGAACCCAAATGCATGAGTTTTTTCTCAACATTTAAAATCTCAAACTAAAAAATTGTTTCAAAATTCTTAGCAGCTAAAAAGTTCTATTTCAACAAGAACGATAAAATATCCAAAATATATGTTTTTTACACAAAATTAAAAAAAAGAAGAAGCCATTGATAGACCAATTGACAAGATAATGATTAAATATCTTCCATCATAGCCAACTAAAACAATGTATCGCCAACTCTTGCCAACTAAAATATTTTAGAGAGAGAGAGAGAGAGAGAGAGAGAGAGAGAGATACCCAAAATACATGGGTTTTTTTTTTTTTTTTAACAACATTCAAAATCTCAAACTAAAAAATTGTTTCAAAGTGGATATTTTCTACTCTTTTTTCTTTGGCAAGGTTCAATTGCATAACTTATTGATACCAAATGTTGACGTGTTGTTGTGCAATAGGAGAATTCATCACTTTTCTCCTTCCTCAATTATAACTTCAACTGCATCGTCCATATATTTTGCACCAACTCTAAGAGCTCTATTCCTCCCACACAAGATCTCAATGTCCTCCAATTGTCAATAACTTTGATTTTATAAGCACATGCTTTTGTATTTTTCTAAGGAGAAAAAAAAGAAGCAATGAGTTAACTTAAATAAAATTAATTGGACAATAAAACAAAGGAAAGGGGGAAAAAAAAGCAGGATATTATGTGATGATTGTATTAGTGATAAACTTATGTATAAATGAAATGCATTATGTATCTGCAAAATTTTCTCAAAACAATCTTTAAACATGGACAAAACTTGTTATAGCTTGAAAACTACAATACCATGAAGTAGTTAGCACATGGCCATATAATTAATTTAGCCCTGGAAAGTCATTTAGTAGAACAAACATCACATATGACCTCCTCTCAGCCATTTATTTTAAAATATTTTGAAATTTTAAATTTCATATTTTGCACAAGTGATGCATAAACTGATGTAATTTTTTATTTTATTTTTTGCATTGATTGGGCAAATTTTGGGTGTTATAATATTTTTGCTCTCTTGATCTGAATGCTATATGAAACCATTTTTTCACAAACTCATATACGAAAGGATAAATAATTCATTAGTTTTGTTTGTATATGCCATAGATGGTCCAAAGAAAACATACCACCTACTTGCACTTGGAGCTAAATATAGTGTTTTTTACCTCATAATAACGATAACGTGAAATGATATACAACCCAATTTCATGCACTACAAACAAGTCTCTTATTGTAAAGTATCTAAAGGAAGTTGAAAAACTACAAAGAAATCCATTATAAGTATCTTGACTTCTACTTACTCTGCTACTTTCTCATCATAAGAAGAAAAAAAATTCATTTACAAAGAAATCCACTAAAATGTGTTTCTTCACATCTATATTTGAATACCATCATGGCAATAATTGAAAAAGAGAATCAAATGCACCTTGCAAGGTCTACATGTCTGGATTATTCATTCCTAAGTTCTAAACATGGCAACTTCTAACTTGTAGGAATTTCTTATTGTCCATTAGCCATGGAATACCAGGGCCATTAAGTTCAACGCATTTTTTAACACTTTGCATAATGAAAGTACCATTGAGAACTCCAGGAAATGAAGAAAGGTATCAACTATTGAAGGTACAATGATATTAATCATGTCAACTAGGTTCAAGAAAAAAATTTCATGTATCAAGCATTTTCATGTTAATAAATATAAAAAAGATAAAAGATAAAAGATAAAAAAGTAACAACAATAAATGATGACAAAATTTGATGTATCTTATTTATACCTTTAAACTTGTGAATCAGATCAATACCGTCAACAACCAGAATTCGTGAATCTGCAGATGTGATGAGAACTTTTGATGAACTACCTGGAGCAAACTGTTTAGATAAACTGATCAGCAACTAAAAAGTATCAACCAAACTTGTCTCTCAAAGTAGGCATACAAACCATCTTTATAAGTGAAAATCAGCTGAACAAGGAGAGAGTAAAATAGAAAGAAATCAGCAAGTTAATTGTAGTTGAATTTATAATAATGTCATAAAAAGTACAAGATGGTAGAGCCACCAGATTACTTGGAAACCAGAGATTTTCTTGCGATGAGATTTCTTCTTCTTGTTATGCAGATTGACTTGGCTTTTTTGTTGCAACTTTTTCTCTAAAAGTATGAACAAATAAAGAAGTTATTAACAGTTAGTGCACAAAAAACTTGACTAAACCAACCATTCACACACAGATAGCTTTCTAAACTAGTACTAAATGTATTGTATAAACGGCAACTCCCCTTGTGTGAACCAACTAGTGCACCCTTTAGAAACCAACAAATTTCTTAAGCCAATTGAAGAATTGTATTTTATATAACTAGAACTTTAGTCTTTGATATCAACAGTATTCATACCAATTTAGTGTAGAAGTCACCTGACTGTATTGGCAAACAGAGCAACTATTACTTCCATTCAATGAGAGGCAAATCTCACGGATATAAACCTCAAGAGTTCTTTTGCATTTTGCATAATTGTCCTCATATTCTAAAGTCCTAGATGAAAATTATAGTGCAAACATTGTTGTACTCATTAATATAATATTTATTGCAAAAATGCAAACTATTTAAGTTCTTTGCTTTTATGAATTAAAACATCATTTTTTCTTCTGTTTTTTTTGCTGAATTACTAAGTCTGTCAGGTTAGGACAACTTGTTTCTATTTTTTTATGGAAGAAAGATATTGTAATTCTCTAGAATTATTACTACTTTCATACCAAGGTTCCATAAGTTCTTATTTTGACTATTTAGTATCATTTTCAAAGGTTTACATATGGAAACTATGATGATGATGATCATAATAGTCATCATGGTAGTTTCCACGTGTAGTCCTTTGGACCAATAAAGGCTATTTCTCTAAAAACACTAAGAACACGGGTAAATTATTAACATAGAATACTAGACACGATTTTCTTTCTTTTTCAGAAGAATTAAGACATTATCCTCAAGCTCAAATGCAAAGCTTGGCCAAGCATGGCAAAGCATAGCTATTGCCATGACAAGAAGCCAACCGAATCCAAACACATCAAAAACATTACAATGGCCTATTAAATAACTAAGGAAATGAAACATTATGCATAGAGGAAAAAAATATTAAATAAATAAACAAAAGCCCTTTTTGGCATTTTTACAAACATGTATATGCATAAGCTCTCTTAAAAAAAAAAAAAAAAAACCCAAACTTTAAATGCAAAAAATTCCTCCATCCTGAGTCCTATTTACTAACTCAATCACAATTTAACATTATCTTCTCACATCATAAAATCCAAGAAAATCAAAAGAAGAAAGAGAGAAAAAGAACCTTATGGCATGTACATGTCAAATATCAATTACATGGCATAAATTTCTATTATTAATTGAATTGAAAAAACCAAAGAATTTTTTTCCCCAAATAGATACATGACCTACAAAGAATTAAAGAACCCATATTTTGCCAATCTAGAGTTAGGGATCTAGACTAAGAAATACCAACCTGAGGATGGTTAGAGTTGGAAATTTCTTCTACTGGATATGGATTTGTTTTCTTGAAGAATGATTTTTTTTTTCCATGAAAATCACTGCTTGATCTCAGGTCCTATGATTTCTCCTCACTCAGTAGGGCAAGAAACGACAGAATCGTATTGTAGAGATGAATTACCTGCAACAACCTATCTCTATCTTCAAGCTGCTTTTGATTTACAGATCGGAAACCTTTGTAAAATTTTGTAGATTTTTCTATCATACCTAGAATGATAGAAAAACAGGAATATAATGTGACTATGAATATAAGTGAGTGGAGTGAACGCAAGAGCAAAATCTAAGAAAGGAAGAAGAAAGAATTGGAGAACTAGAAAAACAAGAAGAGAACGCAAGAGAAAGAGAAAAGGTTGAGATAGTAACTATCTGAAATTTTTTTTAGTTTATATACACTGACCTACTTTACCAGTAATAGGTTTCCATTAAAATCAAATGAATGGCTAGGATTGAAACAATGAAAAATTAATGGTTAGGATTAGGGAGGGTACCATACCCCCCAAAACAAATAGGGGGTACCGTAGAATGACCCTAGTATTAATAATAAAATAAAACAACCACTAACTTCCTATATAATTGTTGTACTAGTATTAATAAGACAAAAATATATTTTACACATGTAAATTTTGTTTGAGAATGGTAAGTTTGAAATTAGTCATTTTAGTTTAGTAATCTTGCCTAAAAATTATTTTAGTTCTTTAAGTTTGAAGTTTGTTATTTTAGTCTAGTAATTTTATCCAAAAATTATTTTAGTCCATTAAGAACTCACTTAGTCTGTTAACTTTACACAAAAATTACTCAAAGCTACCAACTTATAAGATTAAAATGATTTTTGGGTAAAGTTATGTGACTAAAATGACAATTTTCTAACTTAAATGACTAAAATGATTTTGGGTGAAGTTATTAAACTAAAATTATCAACTTCAAATTGAAATAACTAAAATGATTTTTAGATGAAGTTAACATGTGCAAATTGTATTTTTGCCTATTAATAAAACAACTAGAAACTAATGTAATGCAAAAGAAAGTTTGAGGACAAATTTTGGTTATTTGTTGTAGGAAACATTTTGGGTCTTATTAAGATCCTTGCTAGGCCTAACCTAGGTGTAAAGCATAAAAAGAGAATTTTTCAAAATTTCACTGATAGCCTTTGGGCCGTATTTTAAGTCTAATGTCAAGACTCGGTTTTGGCCTCCCAATTACTATATTTGTCAGAGGGAATATTTTGCCCCCCGACAATCTATTTAAGGGAGAAGGCATTAACAAACGAGCACAAAGCAACACAACTCTCCAAAATAGTAATCTTAACGTAGATAAACCATTGGAGATATCAACCCTTTTGTAAGGAAAGGAAAAAAAAAAGTTACCTCTTGTATAAGCTTTAAATATTTGGGGAAGCCAGGTTGTTCTAAAGTCCCAAATCTCACAAGTTTTGTAGAGCTTTGAGCCTAATATATAAGACCTTGAAAGTTAGGGCCCAAGGCCTTGTGGCTAAACCCATTTGTAGAAATTGTGTGGCTTGAAATAATTGATACTTACTATGTAATTACTTTATAGCCTAACGGATAATTTCATGTTTGCATTGGCTATTGGATTGATTGCTCATACATAGTGAAAGATTAGGTCTCCAAAATCGCTTTACTTGGTTGCCATGGGACCAAGCCCAACTCTCTATATGAGGAAATATCTCATGAGACGGTCTCATGAGACCTATGTCTCAATAACATATGAGTCTCACGTATGTGGGATATACATGTCATTGAGACATAAATTTCATGAGACTGTCTCATACAAGAATATTCCTTCTCTATTTTCATAATTGGATTTGGCCATAAAAAAATAAAGAGCCCTATATTTATTGGTGACTCCAGTCCATGGAGAGTGGGAAAAAGAAAAGGGAGCAAGGAGAAATATGCAACAATCCTAATCAGAAATCCTAAAAGAGCTGTCTTCTCAAGAAGGCTAGGACGAACAATGGTAGATACAACATGCCTTCAGTTGGAGCCAACTTGAAGGAGTTATGTAGCAGGTGGCAGACCTAATTCACAGTATCTCACCCTATCAAATGTAATTGTTCGATCTGCCTGAATGAGAGCCCACATACTTTTTCTTCAAGAAACCTCCACACCCCACTAAACTCCTTGGCAAACCATACCCAAAGGATTACGAGCCTTCCAAGATCATTCTTTGTGGCAGATGGGGAGGGAGTCTTGTGGAACAAGTTAGCAAATTTCTTGAAGTCATTGGACCACACACTAGAGACAAAGAATTGTGCTTGACTTCTGAACATCCAGCTTCTCAAGAAAGTCCAGGGCACTTGTTCTATGTCAAAGGTTAACATTAGCCTACTTTTGGGTCCATTAGCTACAAGAGCTTCTTGAAGAGATTCACTAGGTTTTAGGTGGATCACATGTAACAAGAAGCAAATAAATGTGAAGTTCTTTTAGCTTAAGTTTGGTAACCCACTGGTAGTGTTGGTTGCTTTGCTTGCCTTTGGCAAAGCTAAGTTTTTATGTACTCAAACTATTTACCTGTAATTCTATTATTAGAGGTGTAATAACTAATAACCAAAAAAATAGTATAAAAAGCCATCTAACAAAAGCTGAGGCAAGCACAACTAAAGAGACATACCTAGTGAATATGAGATGATACAGATTAGACATGCCACATTGCTTGAGAGTTTGAGAAGTGAGAAGTTTATAAAGAAAGTGAGAAATGAGGGTACAGAGGATAGAACCCCCCCTTTTTTTTTAAATAATTTTTTTCTTCTTTTATTTTTTAACAAAAGAGTTGAGAATTTTATCTTACATTTAAGGTACGCATAGGTCGAGTTGTCGAGTTAATGAGTTTTTTCAACTCAATCCGCCGTGAGTTTAAAAAATCCAAACTAACCTGATTTAAAAAATCCAACCTAACCTACAAGAATCAAGTTGGACCCATGGGTTGAAAGTTTTATTATTATTATTATTAAATTGAGTATTTGAACAACTTCACCACAATCTATTTTAAATTTTAGAGTCATTTGAAATTTGATACTTTATCTACCTAAGATTAGTTTAATAAAAGTTTCATAACCCACTTATGTAAAAAATGAAACTAAATATGTAATTTTGCTCTCATTTTATGTTTCTCTCGTCTCAAAACATAAAAGAACAACAATATCAAGAAGTGAAGGTTTTGTAAACTTTAAGAACAAACATTAGTCCCATTTTTAACATTTCCCTATCCCTTTCTTTGTTTGATTGCCTATTTGTAGAAACGGACAAGAAGGGCTTGATATTACACCCTCAACCAAGAGGATTTCTTGTGGTGGAGGCCATTTTAAAGCTCGGATTCAACCATGTAATGATCCTCAGTTTGCTTTTACATTATAGTCTCTAAAATTTAAAATTATCCATTTTAAAGCTCGGATTCAACCATGTGATGATCCTCAGTGATTTGCAGAAGAATGAAACAAGTTTGTAATGGGAAAAGGGCACCTTGCTAGAAGGAAGGAAATCAACATTAAAGCAGACTTGCAGCATCTAATCAACATGGAATGTCTGTCACTCTATCTAATTAACCGATTGAATCGTGACTGGTTCAATTGTTCACCAGTTCAAGCGCGATTTGCTAACAATATTTAAAATGTCTGATTTTCTAAATAAAAATACCGGATTGACTTTTGGTTCGCAGTTAACCTTTATTGGACCGGGCAGTTAGGTTCAAGTTTCTAAACCATGGAAATGAAAACATTATAAATGATATCAAACATTACGGCTTAAAAGCTCAAAATTGTAAACTTATATCAAGTATCAAAATGAAAATTATTCCAAACATTTGCTTTTTACATTATAGTCTCTATAATTTAAAATTATCCATTTTAAACATAGAAGACATCAGAGTTTCTCAGCCAAAAATATTCTTCAGAGCTCAGACAAAGAATTTGGAAGTAAAATAAACTCTAGTAACTGCTGCAACGTTACCCTGCCACTGCCATTGCTCATGTTTCTGTTTTTCTTAAGGATTTGCCATCTTGCTAATGGAACACTTAATATGTAATAAGAACAAAATATAACAAAAGGATAAAGTTTAGATTTGAGGAAATCTTGTCCTCTTTTGAACCTTTTGGATTTGATTGAGAAAATCATGGCATCTGAAAACCAATTAAGATCCAATTTTATTAAACTTATTATACCAGTTGCTACAATTTAACAATCGAAAAATTAGTAATCGAAAAGTAAAGAAACCATTAGAATCCAATTTGATTAAACTTACTATACTAGTTGCTACAACTTAATAATTGAAAAATAAGAACTGCACTGCGTTACAATCTAATGGCACCTATTATTTCTCACATCAACTAAGTTGTTGGCTCCTACTATTTCTCGACATCCCAACTCTTCCAGTGTTACCACTATGAATACCAACTACACAAACACACATCCCATTCATAGATAACTACACTCCTAGACCCATAATTCCAAATACATGTATGTATCACATAGAGATTTTTCAATCACTTTATAGTAGAGATGTATTTCACTCAAATACTATTATTTTTATTGTTATCACGACTTTATTCTTCATTACCTCGAAAATCAAATAACAACAAAATATGGTATAATTATAAATACAACATTGACAAAACATGAATCACAAAAACCGAACAAAAAAAAAAAAAAAAAAAAGAATGTTTGAAGCCATCTAGGAAAGGAACAGTAAAAGAGAAGAGGCGTTCCTTACCCTCAAACAGATTCAGATTACTGTGTGCCCCTGTCTGAACCACACGGCGTTTTTTGTTTTTTATTTGCACCATCTGGTTATTCTGAGGCAATATAACCCCTCAAAAAAAAAAAAAAAAAAAACACATACATATATTAATGTTTAAGAAAACCCATAAAAGAAGAAAAAACGAGTAGTAGATGTGAATGTAAAAAGAGAGAAAAATGTGAAAGGCTTGTTTGGGGGAAAACAGATGAGAGATACAAAAGAGTCCCCGTAAATTCAAAAGGCCTTTTTTCTTTTTTTTTTTTTAAGTTTGATATCTGCCTCCTAACTAAGCCAGGCATGAAATCCAAAGTTCATATGGCTACTCTTTGAGGCAATCACACTTAAAACATCACACCAAATTCAAACACCACACCCACACCCACAGTGAGAGAGACAAAAAAAAAAAAAAAAAAGATTTTCTAGCCGGCTTGAGCTGCCACACTGTGAGATTAGGGTTTCTGATCTTTCGACTTTATAAGATTGTATTGACAACTGCAATTACTAAAATACCCTTGTTTTAAAATATGAAATTATCTTGGTCCGAGACTCGGAAACCCTAGACTGAAAGCTATTCCTTTTTCTTTTTCTTTCTTTTTTTTTTCTTTTTTTTTTTGGCATAAATGTATTTTTAGTCTTTACATTTTATACTTTTTTTTTTTTTTTTTTTTTTTTGCTTCCTATACTTTTTTTTTTACCATATTTAATCCCTAAACCAATTAATACCTGACATTTAGGTCTTTTCCGTCACCCAACTAACAGCAAAAGCTGACATAACTGACAGTAGAATAAAAAAATAACATAATCACACAGAATATAATGTCACATTAGCATATAAATTTAAAAAATTAATTTATTAATTTTAACTAAATAAAAAAAATTATTAAAACAAAAAATTACTAAAATTAAGATCTAAAAAGTATCTTGACTCAATGATCACTTCTGGGAAGAGATCACAAAATGGGTTCAAATTATTTTCTCTTCCTTCTCACTTTATTAAATTAGTTTTTCTTCTCTCTCTCTCTCTCTCTCTCTCTCTCTCTCTCTCTCTTTCTCACATCTGTGTTTCTCACTCTCGTGGTAACCACTAGTGGCTCGTGATTGCTGTGGTGGGTGGTGGTTGGGGTGGATGGGTTGGGGTTGGTCTGGGGTGGGTGGGTTGAGACCGACTGGGGTGGCTTGAGTTGGGGTGGTTGGGGTTGAGTTTGGGGTGAGTGGGTTGGGGTGGGTGGGTGGGTTGTGAGTCGGCTGGGGTGGGTAGAGGTCGGGTTGGGTTTAGGTCAAGCTGGGGTGGGTGGGTTGAGACCGGCTGGGGTGGCTTAAGTCGGGGTGGCTGGGGTTGAAGTTAGGTTAGGGTGGGTAGAGATCAGGGTGGCTGGGGTTGAGACAAGTTTGGTTGTGGTGGTTGGGATGGTGGGTTGTGGCGGTTGTGATGGTGGGTAGTGGTTGTTTGATCGATGGAGGTGGTGGCTGGATTTTTCTGTGTTTGGGTAGAAAGAAAATTTCTAGGTTTGGTGATGAGAATCAACAAGCATTCAAGAATCCATTGCATGTTTCAGTTGGGCCTATTACTAGAGCAAAATCCAAGAAGATCAAAGGAGCACTTCATGGGCTCATTCAAGAGATTTGTGTTGATTCTAACGCAGGACATTCCAAGTTGGGCCCAAATAGAGATAAAGACATAATAAATTTAATCCAAGCTATTGAGGGCTGATCTGGCTTAATTGGGCGTTATTTATGGCATGGATTAATGGCTGATTGACTTTCTAGCTCCATATCAGTTAATAGATACTTTTCCTAATCTGGATCTTCTAATTTTGGACCAGATTTACCTTAATTTTAAGCTTTTATTATTCAGAGCGTTTTTTAGCTATTTTCCTATTTTTGACCTGCTATTTTCAGACCAAATCAACTTTTATTTAGGGTTTTATTATTTAGTACGTTTTTTATATTTTCTACATTCAGTCATATCTTATAAATAGCATGCACTCATTGTAATAGAGAGGATTATTGAATGAAAATCAGAAAAAGGTGAGGTTTTGCTCTACTCTTTGGTTCTTCAAGAACTGTGAACTTATCAGGGATTCTTCCTTGTGGCGTTCAAACTTTATACATTTGGTTCGTGATTCAATTACAATCATTGGGTCAAGGTCTGTTACTTATACCTTTGGTTCGCGTTTCACTTATAAACGTTGGGTCGGGGTTTCTATCAAAATCTGAATTTTAGCTTTCTTGGGCAATATTCCAATATTGTGTGTTGGGTCTCAAAGTGAGTCGATTGAGGTTCGCATCATTTGGTATCAGAGCTCAGGTTCTAAAATCAGTTTTCTATCGTTTTATCCTTTGTTTACTGTTATCTTCCTATCTTGTTCCTTTTGTGTTCTTTGTTCCTCGTTCTTATTTTGTGACGTGCACTAGATTAAAATCGTGCACCAGGTTCTAAAAAAAAAAAAACATCAAAAAAAAAGAAAAGAAAAAAAAAGAAGAGACTTTAGAAAAGAAAAAGAAAACAGAAAAAAAAATATTGTTTTTAGTTTCAGTTCTCTCAGATCAAAACGTTGTTTTCTTTTCTCCTTTTTCTTTGATTTAGTGTTTCTGTCATATTTTCTTGCCGTTGATATTTGTTTTAATACTACAAGTTGAATTTCTTGATCAAGTTTATTAGTTTATTGCAGAACTAAAAAGAGGAAGCTACGAGTGGGAAAAGGCAAGAGAGTGTGAGACTAATATCGGGAAAAAACCAATTTAAGAGTGAAGCACGAGTAAGAGTGACATAATCTGAGTGTAAACATGTGAGGAAATGTTGTGAGAAATTATTTCTAACATCAAATAGGGAAGGAGGGGAGGAGTCATCCATCATGTTGCAGGCTATGCAATAACAATTTGAACACATGAACGTGGTGTTTAATGAGATTCGGAATTGGTTGGACAAGCAAGATACTGTTATTGTTAATTTGCGTAAGGAGCGTCCTCAAAAAGCCCCTAATGCTAGAAGGCAAGAAAGGTATGTGCGCGTGGATGATTCTAATGACTACCACGAGGGTGAGTTTGAAGATGAAGAGGATCAAGTTTCGTGGAACAATGAGGGCAGGTTTGCGCGAAGGGGCGAAAGGCGTGATAGAGGATTCCGAAAAGATCCAAGATGGCAAGATGGGGCTAACAGAAACTTAGGAAACATAAAAATGAAGATACAATCATTCCAAGGGAAAAATGATCCAGAAGTGTACTTGAAGTGGGAGAAGAAGGTAGAGTTCATCTTTGAGTGCCATAACTATTCCAAGGAGAAAAAGGTAAAATTAGCTGTCATTGAGTTTATTGACTATGCTATTATATGGTGGGATCGACTTGTGATGAACAGAAGGAGAAACCATGAAAGGCCTATTGAGACGTGGGAGGAAATGAAGGCCACCATGAAGAGGCGATTTGTCCCTAGTCACTACTATAGAGACTTGTATCAAAAATTACAAAGTCTTACTCAAGGCTATAAGAGCGTGGATGACTACCACAAGGAGATGAAGATTGCCATGATTCGAGCTAATGTAGAAGAGGATAGAGAAGCTACCATAGTAAGGTTTTTGAACGGGCTGAATCGAGACATTGCCAACGTAGTGGAGTTGCAGCACTATATGGAGTTGGAGGACATGGTGCACATGACAATAAAGGTGGAACGACAGTTTAAAAAGAAAGAAACTTGGTTATTTCAAAATCTGGGCTCCTCTATTTCATGGAGGTCAAGTGGGAGGAAAGACGAAGGGGCTATTTACAAGTCCAAAACTGAACCACCAAAAAGGAGGGATGAAGCTCCTAGTGTCAATAAAGGTAAAAATGAATCTCAAACTTGTAATCGTGATATTAAGTGTTTTCGTTGTTTCGGAGTAGGTCATATAGCTTCACAGTGCCCAAATAAGAGGACCATGATCGCACGTATTGATGGTGAGGTGGGAACTAAAAGTGAGGGAGATGATGACCAGATTCTATCACTTGAGGATGCTTGTGATGATGATGAGTATCCAGTGGAGGGTGAGTCACTTGTGGCTGGGCGTGCTTTAAGTGCCCAAGTCAAAGAGGATGATATGGAATAACAAAGGGATAACATTTTTCATACTAGATGCCACGTCAACAGCAAGGTATGTAGTATGATTATTGATGGGGGGAGCTGTACTAATGTGGCTAGTACTACTTTAGTTGAAAAATTGAATTTACCTACCATAAAACACCCTAGACCATATAACTTGCAGTGGTTGAATGATTATGGAGAAGTTAAAGTAAATAAGCAAGTACTAGTTCCTTTTTCAATTGGGAGGTACAAGAATGAAGTACTTTGCGATGTTGTTTCAATGCATGCGGATTACATTTTATTAGGTAGATCATAGCAATTTGACAGAAAGGTCAATCATGATGAGTTCAAAAATAGGTATTCTTTTGTAAAAGACAATAAACCCATTACTCTTGTACTGTTGACTCCAAGTTAAGTGTATGAAGATCAAATGAAATTGACAAGAGAGAATGACTTGAAAAGAAATTGTGAGATTGAGAGTTCAAAAAAAGATGTTGAGAAGGAGAGTGAAATGGAAAAAGAGAGTGAATAGAAAAAAGAGAGTGAAAAAAAAAAAGAGGGATTGAAAAGAAAATAGAGAGTGAAAAAAATGAGAGAAAAACAAAAAAATAAGGGAGTTTTTATGCTAAGGCG
>CM066168.1:23527103-23612103 GCA_033629205.1 Lithocarpus polystachyus | reverse complement strand
AGGCCAATTTGCCTTACGTGCTAGTTAGGTGAGTCTTCTTTGATACTTGTCCCATCAACCTTCACTTGAAGTCTTCATGTGGCAGTTGTAAAAGATGAAGGTCACTGTTCAGGTGTCTTTTTCCCATTAATGCGGGCAGGAGGTTAGCTGCTGGGTTATAAATGCGGTGGCAGCAGCCTTTCAAATAATATCTCCTTGCTGCCACCTGCCCTCTCTGCCCATATGAACCTGGAGGTTCTCCAGAAATAACAGGATCAATGCTAGGACGTCCATCTGGATCGTGTCTTTGATTATCCGACCAGGCAATGCTCCTCGGACCACTCCTTTCTTCCTTCATATAAGTTTTATTATAGGGAGGAGTTAAACTAGATACAGCCCTTGTGACTTACTGTCCTCGGACGGCCCGTTCTCTCGGACAAGCCCACTATCTGGAATTGGGCCTTTTACTCCTACAATAGCCCCTCAAAATTTCGGTTTTCTTCTTTTACTCGAGGAGAATGGCGGGATTTTGACTTCTCTAAGGATTATCTTTTTCAACTTTTTGAATTTATCCACGTGGAGGCGCCCCTTCGCGTGTTTCGCCAACCTTACCGTTGCTTAGGAAATTGCAACGCATCATTTATTGGTCTGGATGGCGCTCTGTCTCCCTTATCAGCGGTGAGATGCAGATCCTATGGCTGGGATTTCTTCATGAAATTTTGAGCGAGGTAACTCCCACTGACTTTCTTTTCCTATATAAAAGGTTCAGAGAGGGTTGCCTTGCTCATTTTGCATATCCTTAAGCATCCCAGAGTTTTTGAGCATTCCAGAACCCATTCGTTACTTTATTCTGATTAGTCCGAGGGTATTTTTGCAAAGAATTCTAGGTATCTAAGCAATTATTGAGTCACAAACATCAACCACCTCTGTAAGTACTTGGTTTCCAAGTTCTTTTCTCCTCGGCCGAGCACCTCGGCCTTCTCGTCTTTTCATTTTTTTACCTTAGAGAAACCTCTTAGCCTTCTTTTACATATCCACATGGGTAGATTTAAGAGTTTAGTCGATACCTCTGTTGCCATAGAGCTTTTCAAGGCAAAATACAATATACCCGAGGGGGTTAGTCTTCGCTACTGCCCACCGGAAAATATTTTGACTGATAGGAGAGCTGGCGAAGTGGTCATTCCCGTAATCGCCTTTTTAGAGGGAGGAATGACCATTCCTATGGGCACAGTAACTAGGGAGTACCTTAGGAACCATAGGCTATGCCCACATCAATGCACTCCCAACATGTTTAGGGTCTTGGGCTGTGTAGACGCCCTCAACCAAATGATGGGTCTACAACTCACTTGGCATGACGTCGTGCATATGTACGAGTGTCATTCTTTGGCCGAAGGGGGGTACTACTTAAAATCTAGGTCCCCAGTAGTAAAAATGCTATCATGTCTTCCCAAGTCCAACAAGGGCATGAAGGACGACTTCGTCATTGTCTCTGGGGCGTGGCATGACGGCCAACACTGTCCGACCAAGGAAGGGGAGCCAGATAGGGTGCTCTAGGACTAGGTTGAGATGACATAGGATTTGCACTTCAGATTTCTTCTTACTTTGTTGTTTATTGATTCGATTTTGAGATAGTATAACTAATTCCTTATTTCTTGACTGTGATTGCAAATAGAAAATTTGTTGCTCCGAGACTTAGCCTCGTGAACGTACTCGGCCTGAATAAGTTACTGCGATCTGAGGTATTCATGCATTCAGATGGCCAATTACGCACCATCCATTTGATATTGGACTTCATTTCCTTGTCGGACAAATTCCAGGAAGTTAGGAACGCTATCCGGGCCGGAGACAAGAGAATTCACAGAATTGACGTCTCTCAGCCAGGATTTTTGTCCAAGAGAGATCTTCCTCCCGTTGAGTGGCCGATTCCACAAGCTCTACCTCAACCGGTTACTCAGAGGGAAGAGTCTGCTTCCTCTCGGTTGTCTCTGGAGACAGAGATAGATCAGTTTCGCTTTGAGGAAGAAGAAGAGGTTCAAACCCAGCCTCAAAGCACAGCAAATCTTGAAAGCTTAGAAGACGAGGACGAGGAGATGTTACTAATACCGAGGGTTGGATTGAGAGATCTCTTGGCCGGGAGGAGTAAGGGTGCATCTTCTAAGGATGCACCTACTGCAAAAGCTACTGACAAACTCCCTCCACCTCCGCCTCTTCCTGCGTCCGGGACCGGTCTTCTTCCGATACCAGATTTGAAGAAGAAGAGGAAGGTGGTGGAGCTAGACACTAAAGAGGGTGAAGTGCCCCCGCACCAACAAAGGGGGTCAAAGCAGCAGAAGAACGGGAAGGACAGCCAAAGGGTTTCTCCGTCCGAGAATAGGACTGAGACAAATACTCGAGACATCTGCCAGCTGCCCAACATGGGCCCCTCGGTTGGACTTGGACGATGCTCCAATCCCTACAACCAATAAGGGAATTCCAAAAGGGGCATTCTGCATACATTACCGAGGCATTGGAGCGCCCTTTGTTGCTGCCTCGAGACATGGAGGAAGTGAAATCCTGGAGGCAGGAAGATTTATTCATGTCTCTAAAAAGAGACTTGGCGATGGTAAGTTCTTAAACTTAAATTAGTTTCCTATAGCTTGTGTCTTCATGCTAACACATTTCTCTCATTTTTCTCATGCAGGTAACCCAGCAGATCTATGTGGCTGAGGACTGGGTTAAGGACGCCCGTAGCAAGATTAGGGTTGAGGCTCAGTCTCAGGCTAACGCCGAGAAGGAACTGGGGGCCGTCAAACACGAGAGGCAGGAGCCAGCCAAGAAGCTAGCAGCCGAGAAGAGACAAAGGAGGAGCGTCGAGGCGGGCTTGAAGAATGCCTAGGACCAGGCTGAGGACCAGAGGCAAAATCTATACACAACTGAGATCGAACTGGTGACTCAAAGGCAGCTGGTCTTGGAGCTCAAGTCCAGCCTTGAGAAGGCTGAGAAGGAAGCTTGAGAGACACTGGCAGCCTCCGAGGCCGTGAAGAATGCCGAGTACATCCGCGGCATAGAGGAAACGGAGATCAGGCTTGCAGAGGAAGTCTCTGAGGTGTGCAAGGACTACTGCAAGTTCACCTGGGAGGAGGCCCTGAACTTGGCGGGAGTCCCTGCCGACTCGGACCTTAGGCAGCCGGGACGGATATATTTCCACCCGCACATTAGCTTAGTCCCGGCTGACCCTGCCCTCGCATCTTCCCAAGCTCCGGAGCCACCATCTCAGACGACTGTTCCTCTCGGAGCCGAGCATGAGGTTTGGGAGGAACAAGTAGCTCCACAAGAACAAGTGGCTCTAGAGACTTCTTCTGAGGCCGCGAATGCTCTCAAGGCCAAAGAGGCAGCCCTTCTGGAGACTGAAGTTGGATCCTCCGAGGCCGAGCCAAGCGGACCGGACAGCCTTTTCCCTTCAACAAAATAGACTTAGGACTAGGGTTTTTAGTTATTGTTGTCTTTTGTTGTTGTTGTTTTTCTTTTGTTTTTACTCTTGTAGCGACATTTTGTACGCGGAGTTGATGTACTTCAGCTTCTTTGATTAATGAGAATACCTGAATTTGTCTTCAATTAGTCTCAATTCTATCTATTCGTTTCTTTTGTTTTACAATCTTTTAATCTGTAAGAACTTGAACTTCTTGATGGGGAGAAAGAGAGGACTGAGTATTGAAGGCATTAAACTTCTGTTCAAATGGAATAATGTAGATACCATGAGTATGAGAATAGTAATCCAAGGCCAATGGTAAACATGATGCATGCCTTCCATTTATTTCGTAGTAACTCAATTAATTCAACCTGCTCTAACAAATAGGTGTAAATTTATGCCAACATAATCGAGTCTTCCACTCCTGGAAACATTAAAATTGAACGAGAAATCAAGTTCATTCACAGTATGCGGTATGAGAAAATATGCAAAACCAAGTTTCTGCCGAATACTTAGTGATAAATTTGAGACGATGAAACTGCTCGGAATGTACGATCCGAGGAGTTGTGTAGGGCTAAAGTTGTATTTTAGCGCTTAATGAAATGAACTAAGTGATAATTTACCCAAGGTAGGTGGTCCGAGGGACTAGGCATGACCAAGGTTCTGTTTAACACTTAGTGAAATGAACTAGAGTGATAATTTACCCAAGGTAGGTGGTCCGAGGGACCAGGCATGACCAAGGTTCTGTTTAACACTTAGTGAAATGAACTAGAGTGATAATTTACCCAAGGTATGCAGTCCGAGGGACCAAGCATGGCCAAAATTCTGTTTAACACTTAGTGAAATGAACTAGAGTGATAATTTACCCAAGGTATGTGGTCCGAGGGACCAGGCATAACCAAGGTTCTGTTTAACACTTAGTGAAACGCACTGCTTAATAAGCCTTAATGAAAAAATAGAAACTTTCATTAATAATAATACTTTTTTAGGTTATTTACATTCTATGAATGTGGTACAGCTTTTTCGTCCAAATCCTCTAAGTAAAACACTCCTATTCTAGCTACGGATAGTATACGGTAAGGACCTTCCCAATTGGGTCATAATTTTCCCCATGCTGGATTCTTCGCAGTAGCCATGACTTTTCGCAAAACCAAGTCTCCCGGTGCGAGTGATCTGAGCTTGACATTAGCATCATATCTCTGCTTAAGCTTGTGTTGATAGTAGGCTAGCTGAATCGTAGCATTTTCCCTTCGCTCGGCAACTAGATCCAAATTATTCTTTAGTAGTCTGTCATTGTCAACCAAGGTAAAAGAACTCGTTCTAAGTGTGGGGAATCCAGTTTCTATGGGAATAACGGCTTCAGCACCGTACGTCATTGCAAAGGGGGTCTCTCCCGTAGATTTCCAAGGAGTTGTCCTGTAGGTCCAGAGGACATGAGGCAACTCTTTCTCACCCACTTCCCTTTGGCATCATCCAACCTCTTCTTCAGGCCGCTTACTATGACTTTGCTAACTGCTTCAGCCTGGCCATTTCCTTGAGGATACGCGGGGGTGGAGTACCTGTTCGTAATGCCTAATCCACAACAAAATCTTCTGAACGCCTTACTGTCAAACTGAAGACCATTGTCTGAGATGAGAGTATGTGGTACTCCAAACTGGATTACGATACTCTTCCATACAAACTTCTGGGCATCTACATCCCTGATGTTTGCTAGTGGCTCGGCTTCAACCCACTTGGTGAAATAGTCTGTTCTAACAACCAAGTATTTCTTACTCCCGGCTGCCTTAGGGAAGGGACCTACAATGTCCAGGCCCCATTGAGTGAAAGGTCATGGACTAAACAGAGGATTTAGAACTTCCCCTGGCTGGTGTATGTTCGATGCAAACCTCTAGCATTGATCACACTTTCTCACGTACTCCTGTGATTCTCTCTGCATGTTCGGCCACCAATATCCCTGAGTTAAGGCCCTGTGAGCTAAAGACCTGCCTCCGTTGTGGCTGCCACAAATTCTCTCATGCAGCTCCTCAAGGAGCAACTCTGCGGCCTCAGGGTGTACACACAACAAGTAGGGTCCGGAGAAAGAGCGTTTGTATAGTTTACTGTCTCCTGAGAACCAGAACCGAGGATCTTTCCTCCGCACCTTGTCAACCTCGGCCTTGTCTATTGGTAGGACATCATCCCTGAGGTAGGTTACCATAGGGTCCATCCAGCTTGGCCCCACTCTAACTTGGCAGATGTTGGGTCCTTCCTCCTCCTTAGCATGCTCATGTACCTCTTCCACCAAGATAAGCCGAGGTAATCCTTGAGTCGAAGAGGTTGCGAGGGTGGCCAAGGAGTCTGCGTGCGTATTCCCGCTCCGTGGGATATGTTGTAAACTAAATGATTTGAACTATGACTGCAGTTGCTTGACATGTCTTAGATACTTCTGCATTCTTTCATCGCGTGCTTCTAGCTCTCCCCTAACCTGACCAACAACCAATGTTTAGTCCAAGAATACCTCCACGGTGTTCCCACCCATTCTTTTGACCATGGCCATCCCGACTAATAGCGCTTCGTACTCAGCTTCATTATTAGTAGTTGAGAAGTTTAGTTTGAGGGATTTTTTGATGCCAATATTCTCTGGAGATATCAAAACTAGCCCCACTCCTGAGCCTCTCTGATTGGCTGCGCCATCCGCGTATAATTTCCAAGGTGGGGACCCTTGCACAAATACTAGGCCAACTGAATTTTCATCCATGTGCATCCTCTCGGCACTTTCTTCTAACACGGGCTCAGTGAACTCGGCCACCAGGTCAGCCAGTATTTGTCCCTTAACTGAGGTACGGGGCATGTACTTTATATCGAAGGCCCCCAGGACCGTGCCCCGCTTTGCAATCTTTCCCGTGTAATCTGCACTCCGAAGAAGTGACTTAAGTGAGAGTTGGGTAAGAACCACAACTGTATGCGACTGGAAGTAGTGAGGAAGCTTGCGAGTGGCATGGACGACCGCAAAGATGGCTTTCTCCAGTGGCAAGTAACGGATTTCGGCCTCATGCAGGGATTTACTCACGTAGTAAATAGGTTTCTGAACACCGTTGTCGACTCAGATCAGTACCAGACTTACCGCACGGGTAGCTATAGCGATATAAGCGAATAAGACCTCATCTGTCATGGGGCTGGACATGATGGGGGGTCGAGATAAGTATTCTTTTAGCTGCTGGAAAGCCAGAGCACACTCTTCGGTCCATTCAAACCCTTCCACTTGTTCAACAGCTAGAAGAAAGGCTGAAACTTTTCTGCCGACTTAGAGATAAATTGGTTGAGAGTAGCTGTCATCCCTGTCAACCTCTGAACCTCTTTAAGATTCCGAGGAGGCTGCAGGTTGTTGATCGCCTTTATTTGGTCGGGGTTAACCTCGATTCCATGATGGGTGACCATATAACCCAGGAACCTTCCTGATCCAACACTGAAAGAGCATTTTGAAGCATTGAGCTTCAACCTGTGTTTCCTTAAGATTTCAAAGATGCTCCCAAGGTCATTGACATGCTCGGATTCCAGCTTGCTCTTGACTACCATGTCATCGATGTAGATCTCAATGCTCTAGCTGTGGTTCGAACATATTTGTCATCATTCTCTGATAGGTGGAGCCTGCATTTTTCAGGCCAAATGGCATCACCTTGTAGTGGTAGTTTCCAATGGGGGTGACAAAGGCTTTCTTTTCTTGATCATCCAGAGCCAAGGGAATCTGGTGGTACCCTTGAAAGGCATCCAAAAAGCTCATTCGCGGACGCCCCACAGTGGCATCCACTAGCTGATCAATTCGAGGCATGGGGAAAGGATCCTTCTGACAGGCTTTGTTTAAGTCCGTGAAATCCACACATACACGCCATTTCCAATTCTTCTTCTTCACCACCACTGTATTGGCCAGCTATTCAGGGTAGAACACCTCTTTAATAGCCCTGCCTGCTTGAGCTTGTTCACTTCCTCCCTTACGGCGGCAAAATGCTCTTTGGATGAGCGTCGAGGTGGCTGCTTCTTGCGTAGGGCAGCTGGGCTTACGTTCAGGTGATGTCAGATAAATCCCGGGTCTACCCTCGGGGCCTCGTAAGAGTTCCAAGCAAACACGTCGATGTTTCTTCTAAGGAATGCCATCAGCTCTTCCTTTTCCCTAGAGGGCAACTGAGCCCCGACCTGGAAGAACCTATCTGGGTCTCCATCGACGACAACTTTCTCCAACCTCTCACACTTCTCTTCATCCAATTCCATGATGTTAAACAGAATCGGGATTTCTGACTGCTATGAGTCCCTGCCCAAGGTGGTTGCTGGCTCGGCAGTAGACTGACGTGTAATGGCAGTTATGAGGCATTGTCTTGCCATAGATTGGCTTCCTACAATTTCCTCCACTCGTCCCTCAAACGGGAATTTAACCTTTAGGTGCAAGGTTGACGAAACAGCTCCTAGGGCGTGAAGCCACGGTCTGGCCACAATGGCCATGTAGGGAGAGTATGCGTCTACTACAATGAAGTCCACCTCGACCACCTCGGACCCTGCTTGTATAGGCAGCCTGATCTGACCCTTGGGGATGACGGTTTTCCCATCAAAGCTGACTAGGGGCGAGTAATACGCGGTCAGATCTTCAGGTCGCAAACCCAGTCCTTTATATAGGCCTGGATACATGATCTCAGCCCCACTCCCCTGATCGACCATCACCCTCCTCACGTCGTACCCCCCTATTCTAAGAGTGATGACCAGAGCATCATCGTGGGGCTGTATAGTGCCCTGCTTGTCCTTGTTCGAGAAGCTCAAGGCTGGTTTGATCTCTACTCTTGCTCGTTTTATCTTTCGATCTGTGTCCTCAGCAGATGTTCTAGAGACGGACATTACTCTAGAGGGGCAAGATCCTGTTCTTCCCGGTGCTACAAAGATGACGTTGATCGTGCCTAACAGGGGTCTTGATGAGGCCGTCCTGGAAGCCCTCGACCTGCCGAGGTCTCCCTGACCATTGGGGCGGTGTACGAACTGCTGTAGCTTTCGTTCCCTAGCAAGTTGTTCTAAGTGGCTTCTCAAAGTTTGACAATCCTCTGTGGTATGACCTCGTTCCTGATGGTATTGGCAGTGGAGGCTCTGATTACGCTTCGTGGGGTCTCCCCCTATCCTGTTCGGCCATCTGAAGTATGGCTCGTTCTGGATTTTCTCTAGAATCTAGTGGATTGGCTCTCGGAACACGGCATGGACTGCCTGCGAGGCAACAGATCCGAACTACATGTTATAGTCCCTCTGTGGCTTGCTGTTGCTGTATCGGTCCGACCTAAAATCCCTCATCTCCTAAGGGATAACCTTGGCTTTGCCCTTTCCGAGCAGTTGATCATCCTCCACCCGCTTATACTCATCGATGCGGTCCATCAATCGGCGCACGCTTCTCACGGGCTTCTTGGTTAGTGATTTCCTCAGATCGTGCTCGGCTGGCAAGCCAACTTTGAAAGTTTTTACAGCCACGTCGTCGAAACTCCCTTTAATCTCGTTAAACATTTCCCAGTATCTATCCGAGTACGTTTTCAACGTCTCCCCTTCTCGCATAGACATGGACAGTAAGGAATCTAATGGCCGAGGGACCCTGGTGTTCATAACGAACCTAGAGCAAAAGGCCTTAGTAAGCGCCCGAAAGGACCCGATAGAGTTGGCAGCAAGACCATCAAACCATCTCATGGCTACGGGTCCCAAACTGGAAGGGAACACCTTGCACATGAGAGTCTCATTCCGAGAGTGGATAGCCATCTTCTGGTTGAAATGGCTTACGTGTTCCACAGGGTCGGACCGTCCATTATATGCAGTGAAAATGGGCTGAGTAAAACGCCGTGGCAGGCTTCCTGCTTCGATTCTGCGTGTGAAGGGCGACTTAGAAATCTGGTTGAGTGCTCTATTCATTGCATCATTCCCTACACCTCTTGAGGACGTGTTTCTACCCCTGTGGCCGTGGTAGTGCTCTTCCCCATGGGAGTAGGATTCACTAGGGGGCGTACGTGACCGAGGTCTGTAGTCATCATCTTTATCATCCCCCAAAGAATCATCTATGAGGGACGGACTGCTGGATGGACTACGCCTCCTTCCCGTATGCATGGTATGCACGCTCTCTTCACAGTCCCTTTCACGCTTAAGGTGCACAAAGTGATCAAGATACTGAGAGCCATTTGACTCTGCTCTATTAGGACCTGATCCAACCATGGTTCAAGCCTCAACTCACCGGTATAACAATTAACTTCCCACAGATGGCGCTAATCGTAAGGGCACAGATCAACGGATGGGCCTACAAGTAGAAGAAATTGAGGCCCATGATGTGAACAGTTCCCTTAGAATGAATTTGTAGAGGGTGGGCCGAGAAAACTTGATTAAGCATGAATGAGTTGATGGCCCAAGTATGGTTATGACCAGACTAACATAAGCGAAGTATTGAAATGGTACAGGGTTCTTCTCGGCTTAGTCCGAGGAGTAAGTTTAAGCAATTGCTCTGAGTACTTCAATCTTTCCCTTTCTTCTTCTCCTATTCTTCAATAATTTTCCTCTTTTCCTCGTTGTTCGATGCCCTTTCACTCTGTTCCTAGCTCTATTTATAGGCCAATTTGCCTTACGTGCCAGTTAGGTGAGTCTCCTTTGATACTTGTCCTATCAACCTTCACTTGAAGTCTCCATGTGGCAACTGTAAATGATGATCGTCACTGTTCAGGTGTCTTTTCCTCATTAATGCAGCCAAGAGGTTAGCTGCTGGGTTATAAATGCGGTGGCAGCAGCCTTTCAAATAATATCTCCTTGCTGCCACCTGCCTTCTCTGCCCAGATGAACCTGGAGGTTCTCCAGAAATGACAGGATCAATGCTGGGACGTCCATCTGGATTGTGTTTTTGATTATCCGACCAGGCAATGCTCCTCGGACCACTCCTTTCTTCCTTCATATAAGTTTTATTATAGGGAGAAGTTAAACTAGGTACAGCCCTTGTGACTTACTGTCCTCGGACGGCCAGTTCCCTCGGACAAGCCCACAGCCCACTATCTGGAATTGGGTCTTTTACCCCTACAATATATATATATATATATATATATATATATATATATATAGAATAGATATATAGATTTGGGTCTAGTTAATGTATGCCATTATGACATATATTAATCATCAACATTTGGAAGCTTTTTATGGGAAATTAAAAAAATTGTCAAAAAAGCTAATCCCGCTTTTCACTCTTTCATAAAAATTTTCCTAAAACAGTTTACCCAATTTAATAAATATTTAAAAATAGTTTCAAACTATGACCCATTCCTAATCTATTTATCATCAGACCAATACACCGATCAGTTTTTGGTGTAGGCAGAGATTGTACCATATATTTCTTATTCAATCATCAGAGATTTTATCCGTTAAGCTCTCAAATATATATATATATATATATATATATTTAAATAGTCATGTTAGCATCATCACCACACTAGTTTGTGTATAATACAAAAAGATATGAAATTTACACAGTTAAGCTCCAAAATTACTCACAACAATCTATCTATAAATATGTGTGTGTGTGTGTATTTTTTTTTTTTTTTGAGAAATATAAATGTGTATATTTATTATTTACACATTTGCTACAATTACCGTGTAAAGAATCAACATCTTCTATACAACTTTGTGTTCTACAAATAAAAACTTGTCACATGTCTCCTTATTTAATTAAATCCTCCTATTATTTTTTTCTTAATTTAATTACCCAAAGAAACCAAACACCACCAGCATCAACCTTGGCCGGCACTGACTACCTTCACCCTCGACGTGATCGGCCACAACAACCACCATCACTTGATCTAAAACACTGCTAGACATCCAAGCCACTGCCCCCTCTCAATCCCACCGGTTAATAGTAGAATGCAAAATTTCACATTTTCTTCATTTTTAAATTTCTATTAAACCTCATCGAACAATACCCAATTGTTAAATTTCTCATCTTTCTTCATTTTATATTAAGAAACAAAATCAACAATAAAAGAATGGAAAATATAACAACATAAACAAATCCAACGTACAACGTACAACAATCAAAACCAAAAGGATCTCTAGAACTAGAAGAAAACTCCAGTGGTTTGAGATGGGGTTTAAATCCTTGGCAGTGCTAGTGGTGGATGGCCATCAATGGTTGATGGTGTTGACTTTGGCGAAGGTTGATGGAGATATTGGTGGGGGTGTATTGTGTTAGATCCACCATCCCTTCCTCCAACTCTCCCTCTCCCAATTTGCTCAAAGACCAACGGCAATGGGCAACCATAAGTGGCGGTGTTGATGTTGTTGTAGACCATTGCTAGTGGTGCTGATAGAGTGATGCTGGATATGGTTAGTGGTGGTAGCAAGGATGTATTAGATTATAAATTTATTTTATGTAATAAAATAAAAAATAATAGAAAATTAGGATGTGCTTAAATAAGTGGACACATGGCAAGTTTTTATTTGTGGAACACAAAGTGGTATAGGGAGAGTGGGATAGAAGATGTTGATTCCTATGTATTATATACACAGTTATTATAGCTGTGTATTCCATTATGCAAAGCAAACTCTTTTCTTTTCTTCTCCCATATCTCACGATTTTGCTTCTTTTTTCTTTGTTACACACAAACACATCCACACGAACACACTGAGAGAGAGAGAGAGAGAGAGAGAGAGAGAGAGAGAGAGAGAGAGAACACTGTTGCGAATTTGTGGGTGGTTGACTAGAATAGAGATCAGTGCTTGTGGATCAATGGGAATGGGTCTCGATGCTTGTGGCGAAGATCGGTGCTTGAGAGAGAGAGAGAGAGAGAGAGAGAGAGAGAGAGAGAGAGAGAATTTGACTGTGAGAGAAGGGTGGACAAAAAGATAGAGAGGTGTTTTGAAAAGGAGATAGAATTGAAAGGAAATAAAGCTGAGAGGAGAGGGGGACGTTTGAGATGAAATGTAAGAGACAATAGAGATAAAGACAAAATAAAAAGGGAAAATAAAAATAAAAAAATTATAAGAGAAATGATTATTTGAATAGAATAGAGTTTAAAATAGATAATCCGATTCGACTGTCTTTAAAAAGTGGTTGTGTAAAATAGGAAAAGTAAGTTCTTATGCTAAATAAACATAAGTTTTTACACGAGTTAATGCAAATACTCTTAAGATGGTTTTTTAAAAAAATGTCACTATCCATTAGACTTTTATCTTTTTATTTCTACATTTTGTTACTTATTTCTTCTCTCTTATTAGGTCCTCTTTCCCACTGGCAATTGCTATAGTATTTTCATTCATAAACATCTCCTATGGGCCAGAAAAATGTTTAACTATATATTTGGTCCTCAATTTTTGACTTTCATTTTAAAATCATCCTTATACGTTGAAATGTTATATTTCAGTCTCAATACTTAAAAAAGTTAGAAAAAGGGTCTTATCATCATCCAATCAATGGATGGAATACTTCAAAAAAAAAGAAAAAAAAGTCTTTATCATCAATCATCCAATGGATTTAAAAATGCTGACATATCAAATAGAAGTTTTAAACTTCCAAGTTTCTCTATACCTAAGAAAGCTTTGTCCTTCCAGCTTCTCTTAGACAGTAGAATAGAGTGTCCCTTCTAGTTAGGTGTTAGGTCCCTTTGATAACAAGGTTATTTGTAGGCTTTGTGGGTTGTTAGTTTTTTGGGGTAAGGAAACAAGAGTGTGAGTGAAGTGAGCTTGGCAATGGAGAGTCTTACAAAGCACTGGAGTAACCTCTCACTGAATGACAGAGAAGGTGGTGGAGTCCATCTTAGAAAGGACAGGAGCCTAACTGAGTTTATAATTGCAGCGAAGTTTTTAACAAAACGGGCACTAAGTGTTGATGCAATCATTCATACTTTCAACCTGTTATGGAAATCAAAACATGGGTTTGAATTTCAAAATGCAGGTGATCATATAATGTTATTTGTGTTCTCGGATAAGGAGGAAGTAGACAAGATTTTAGCGGCTGAATCGTGGAGCTTTGATAGGCACATAGTTCTGCTACAACGCTACGATAAAAAAGTGTCAGTTCGGGAATTGGTATTTAACCAGGTAGCTATATGGACTCAAATTCATGACATCCCAGCACCCTATATGACACGAAAGGCGGTTGAAGATTTATGTGGAAATGCTGGAATAGTGGACAAGGTGACTCATCTCTCAGAGATGGTGAGTAGGAGTTTCATGAGGGTGCGAGTGGTAATTGATGTCTTTCTTCCCCTTTGTAGAGGTAGGCTTATTTCCTTCGATGAGGGGGAGGAAGGGTGGGTGTCCTTTAAGTACGAGAGGCTGCCCAATATATGTTATTGGTGCGGCTGCTTAAACCATATCAAGAAGGATTGTGACCGGTGGATAGAGAGTGATGGAAGCCTCAAGGATGAAGATAAAGAGTATGGCCCATGGATACGAACCACTGCGGGCAGCATTAAACAAAAGATCCGTCGTCCGTGTACTAGGTTTCTATAAAGCTAGGAAGAAGAAGCAACATCCAGTAGGCCAGAGGGGTGGGGCTGACATGTCAAGAGTGACAGTAGGGCGGTCAAAATTACTAGTCATGGTGGAGACGCAGCAGGTAGAGACAAAAGCGGATTTGGCAGAGGAATTTAATGAGCGCATTAATTTTGGTGGAGTTAATTTTGCCCCCTCAGAGATAGAAACGCCTAAACCTGATTTGGAAAGGAATACCCTAGAAAGGAATTTAAAGGAAATTGATGAGGAATTAAGGAGATATGATACGAATGAGGAAATTACTTCCGGTGATATTATTGACCCGATTTAGGATCAAGGAGTAATGGTAAATATTGAATTTCAAACCGAGGAGTTAGCTAGCCAATTGAAGGAAAGTGGGTCATGCATTAACATGCCACCTAGGACTAATGATCACGTGAGCCCATGTGCGGTAATTCCAGAATAAAACCCTAGACAGAAAACGTGGAAAAGGATTTGCCAAGAAACAATTCACGACAACTATACAGAGCATGCCGTGTTGCCTGCTTCATAGCCCCGCCAGTCCCAATGAGCCTACTATGTTGGAACTATCGCAGACTTGGGAACCCGGAGACAGTGCAGGAGCTTGGAGACTTAATTCGGGCACAAGATCCCTCAGTCGTGTTCTTGGCTGGGACATGGCTGACAAAAGCTAGGTTGGAGGAAAAGATGACGAGTGGAGGTTCACAGGTTTCTATGGTGAATTAGATGCACGAAATCATCATATTTCTTGGGGAAAGTTACGCAGTTTAAAAGCCATGCATTTTTTGCCTTGGATTTGTGCAGGTGATTTTAATGAAATTACAAGAGCTCATGAAAAATTGGGAGGCAAACTACGTCCATTTAGGTAGATGCAAGATTTTAGAGACGCTTTAGATGAATGTGGGTTTAGAGATTTGGGGTATGTGGGAGGAAAATTTACATGGTGCAATGGACACATAATCTGGGAGAGGATTGATAGGGCGGTTGCAACAACTGATTGGATTGAAAAATTTTCAGATACAAAAGTAGTGCACTTAGAGTGTGGTACTTCAGATCATAAGCCGATTGTGATTTTTCCATCAAGTATACCAAAGAAACTTCAAAGGCCACGGAGGTTTGAATAAATGCGGATTGATGAGGAAGGGTGCCAAGATTCAATGGAGTCGGCTTGGAGGCAGCCGGTACGTGGGAATCTGATGGAGCAAGTGGAAGGCAAATTAAAAAGGTGCCAACTGAATTTGACATGGTGGAGTAGGAGCTCATTTGGCAATGTAACAAAACAACTGAAGGAAAATAAGGAAAAATTAAGAAGAGAAAAGGAGGCAGTGATTAGGGGTGGAACAATGGAGGGAGTGTTGAAATTAAAGAGGGAGATCAGTGATTTATTGGTGAAAAAGGAAAAAAATGTGGAAACAGAGCTCTAGGGCACTGTGGTTACATGAAGGTGACAAGAACACACTCTACTTCCATAGCCAGGCAACTCATAGATATCGACGTAATAAAATATGTGAGCTAAGAAATTCAATGGGGTAGATGTGCACGAATGAGGGAGGGATTGCACAAATCTTAATCAGCTACTATCAAGACTTATTCACTTCAGCCTCCCCATGCAATTTGGACCAAGCTGTGGTAGATATCCCATGTACAGTCACAACTAAAATGAACAACATGCTTCAGGAGGTGTATACTCGAGATGAGGTGGATAGGGTTGTGTTTCAGATGGAAGCTTTAAAGGCGCCAGGCCCTAATGGAATGCCTCCATTTTTTTTCCAGCACTAATGGAAAATTATTGGTGATGAAGTGTCAACAGTGGTTCTAAATCGTTTGAATTCAAGTTCCTTCCCCCAATCTTTAAATAATACTTTCATCACACTTATTCCTAAGGTAAAAAACCCCACTCTTGTATCTGAATTTCGCCCTATTTCTCTTTGTAATACCCTCTATAAAATAGTGTCTAAAGTTGTGGCAAATAGGTTGAAAAGAATTTTACCTAACCTCATTTTGGAGTTTCATAGTGCTTTTCAGTCAGAAGTAAAAAAAAAAAAAGGGGTTCCTGGCCTTGAAGCTTGACATGAGTAAGGCGTATGATCAAGTTGAATGGGGGTTTCTAAAAAAAGTCATGGAGAAGATGGGCTTTGGTGAAAAATGGGTGAAGTTGATCATGGAGTGTATTAGTACGGTTTCCTACTCTATCTTGGTGAATGGAGAACCAAAAGGCGACATTAAACCTTCTATAGGAATAAGACTAGGTGATCCTCTATCACCTTATTTGTTTCTATTGTGCTTTGAAGGTTTAAACAGGTTGCTTCAGGTTGCTGCTAGGGAGGATGAGATAAGGGGTTTTTCTTTATGTAGGAATGGACCACGAATCAGCCACTTATTTGCAGATGATACCTTACTCTTTTGTAGAGTGATAATGGGAGATTTGGTTAAAATACAAGATATTTTCACTTTTTATGAACAAGCTTCCGGCTAGCAAATAAATAGAGGGAAGACGACAATCTTTTTTAGCAAGGCTGTCACTGAGGAAAGAAAAGAAGAGATCTCAAATTTCGTAGGGGTGGAGGAGGTTAAAGAGTATGAAAAATATTTGGGCTTATGGGCGGTGGTGGGGAAAAAATAGAGGGGCAAGCCTAAACTATATAAAAGAACGAGTATGGAATAAATTGCAAGGGTGGAAAGAGCAACTTTTATCCTAAGCAGGTAGGGAGGTCTTGCTAAAAGCTGTGGTTCAAGCTATTCCAACTTTTGCCATGTCTTGTTTCAAGCTTCCGGTGGGCCTTTGTCATGATATTAAGATGTTGATAAGGAAATTTTGGTGGGTGCAAAGAGGGGAGCAAAGGAAAATTCATCGGAGAAATTGGGAGGTAATGTGCCAACCAAAAGACCAAGGTGGTTTGGGTTTCAAAGATTTGGTAAAGTTCAATGAGGCGATGCTTGCTAAACAGGTCTAGAGGTTGCTGCATGATCGGTCATCTCTATTTTTCTGAGTATTCAAAGCCAAATATTTCCCCCATGGGACGGTGTTTGAAGCAAGGAAATCATCCGAGTCATATGCTTGGCAGAGCATATTAAAAGCTAGATCAGTCTTGAAACAGGCTCCATGTGGAGAGTGGGGTATGGCTCAACCATTCGGGTTTACTGGGATAAATGATTACCTGGAAATTTCCCCTTAAAGATCAATTCACCTCAGAAAAGTGCTCCAGGAGATGTGCGAGTTGCTTCCTTGATTGACCAAGATACAAAGCAGTGGGATTGTGCTAAGATTGACCACCTCTTCCTACCGTTTGAAGCAGCAAAAATAAAATCCATTCCTATATGTATCACTAACCAGGTTGACTGCATTATTTGGCCAAGATGCAGGGATGGAGTTTATTCGGTGAAAACCGAATACCAATTACTTTGTGAGCTGGACACTCAGAACACAGCTTCAGGGTCAGATATGACAAGCAAGAGAGTTTTTTGGAGGCGCCTTTGGAAGGTACCGAACAAGATTAAAATTCTTCTATGGCGTGCGTGCTCCGAAGCTCTGCCCACAAGATGCAATTTACTCCGGAGGAAAGTGATAGAGGATTCGACATGCCCATACTGTGGTATTGGAAATGAAAGCACGTTGCATGCGTTTTGGGAGTGCAATCAGCTATGCACGGTTTGGGAAAACGCTTTTGGATGGATTTTAAAGGACTACCCAGGTATATCACAGTTCGCAGACCTAGTTGCTTTAGTTGGCGAGCAAGCAAATCAGCTGGAGCTTTTTGCTACAATAGCTTGGTTCATTTGGTGTCGTAGGAATTAGGGGAGGTGCAATGAACCAAGAACACCATTGGGTAAAATCTTGGAGAGCGCTGCTTCACTACTGAGGGAGTTTCAAAGCCATTCTCGATCTGGTGTGAAAGTTCCGACGCAGCGAAGCATCAAATGGAAACCACTAGAAGGAGCGGTTGTGAAGACAAATTTTGACGGGGCTATGTTTGCTGAATCGGACTAGGCAGGGATAGGGGTGTTTATCCGAAACAATAGGGGGCAGGTCATGGCGGCTTAGCAGAAAAAATATCCAAACCAGCGTCCACAGAAATACTGGAGATTCTGGCAGCACGTAGAGTAGTTCAGTTCGTGCATGAGCTGGGATTCGCGCATTCCATTTTAAGGAGATGCAGAAATTGTTATCAAAAGCACTTGCTGATGGTAATTGTTCAATCCCTAGTATCAGTCACATTGTAAAAGACATTGCATCTATAAGTGGCTTATTAGGAACCAAATCTTTCTCTCATGTTAGGAGGTAAGGAAACACCGTGGTTCATGCCTTAGCCCAAAGAGCGAGGCTTTCTTTTCCTGTTTTAATCTGAATGGAATATGTTCCACCAGATATTTATTGTTTTGTATCTGTTGATTGTCCTGTATCCTAATAAAATGCTAACGTGTTTGGATTCTCAAAAAAAAAAAAAAAAAATATATATATATATATATATATATATCAAATAGAATTTAGGCATGTTATAAGATCTATGTTATCAAAGTGACATGTTTCATGAATTTCATTTACTACATTAGTATTTTCCACCTATCAGATGATGCTAATAAAAATTTTGTAACATTTAAGTATAAAGATAATTTTAAAAATAAAGGTTAAAATTAAGGAATAAATTTGCAAATATATTTACCCCGAACCTCCACGACCTAATGTCAAAACAGAAAACACAAATTATTTTTTTTTTGGTATAATGTTAGACCTAACATTATTGACCTAAACGTTGGTATCAAGCAATCATGGGATTTATTCATAAATGGCCATAGGTTTGGAGGTGTTTGTACACCCAATTAAAATGAATTTTATGTTACAAGAATGGTGAATAGGCAAAAGACGAGGGTTTTGATCAAAGTTATCAATATCATATTGATATTAACCGTATTCTCCAATAAATTTACTTGAATATGCTTCCTTTGTGCCAATTAGAATCTAAGAATATTGCATATGTAAAATATATGCAATATTCTTAGATTCTTAGTTTTCATTGATGTGCATGAAATATATAAAATAAAGTACTTCCATATTTGCATATGTAACCTTACTTTTATGTTATTTCATGATTGATTATGAATTATCTCTATTTTTAAATAATAAAGACTTTACATGTTAATGGGTTTTATGTAAAGCATAATTATGGACTCTACTCAAGTGGGTTGAACCCAAATCACTCAAAGACCTACAATATGTGGTGAAACCTAATCAAATGAGGGAAAAAAGGCAATTGGAGAGAGAGAAAAAAATTCAAAAAAGTTAAAATTTGGAATCGTGATTTTTCTGCATATGTCTTAGTATTTCGAGCATAACTCTCGACTCAAATATTGGATTGCAGTTATTCAAGTTAGACTGGAAAGTTAACTCAAAGGGCTACAACTTCGTAGCTGCCCAGATTCACACTTTTACTAGGTCAAAATCATCCTTTCAACATGGACCTAAAAATCTGAAGAATTTCACAATCTAAATATCCTTATTCTTTTAGAGTTTCTCTACAACGATGAGAGATATAAAGAGGCTAGGACTGAACATGAAAAGGTGGCCAAATAGAAGAAAATCATATAGTGAAAAAGAAGAGAAGGTCATCTCGCGCGTGAAGTTACTCTATGGTTTTTCTTCTGATAACAACACAATGACTTTTCTTCTTTAGTCTGTTTTTATTTTATTTGTTTAGTTTAATGTTTATTATTTGCTTATTGTGTTTTATTTCAATGACCATGAATGGATAAATTTTTAATTATGGTTGATGATGAAACCTTGTTAATGATTATCACTATTTATTTATGCGATTTGATTTTTCCATAGTGATTATTCTTTAATGATTTAATTGTTCTTGCTTCATATCAATTGACAAAATTAGGATTCTAAATATGAGATCAATCATGTTTTTCTCATGATTTAGGATTATCTTAATCAATTGAATGCTTGGTTTACAATTTTTTTATTTTAAAGTTGAATAACTTTTGTGATTTGCTTGTCAATGAATACAATTAATGATTTGATTTTATATTTAGGAAGCGAAGAGTAGCATGCTTTAGATTTTAAAATAGTAATTTTATTGAGAATATCTTCCTTGATAACAATATTGAATTCTAGATTATCATGCAGTAATTTGAGAAAAACTAATGATCATGAATATTTGCTAATATGAATTCACAAAGTGAATTCCAAAATCATAATTCCTTTGTCTTGATTTTTTTACATCTCTATATTGTTTTTTAATATCTCTTTGCTTAAGTTAATTGTTTGTTTAGTTTTATTTAATTTTAAACACCCGCTTTTTACTGAACTATATTAGGATTTATTTAGTTGAGATTTGGTTAATTTTCCTATATTCACATTGGTGTCTGTGGGTTCACCCTCACACTTACCAAGCTAAACTACAGCATGGTTCGACGGTTTATGCACTTTCAAGTATTTTAAAATTTCACAACACTACTCAAGTATTCATTGCTAATTGCTTTGCACCTATGTCTTTGAATTCGCTTTCAAGCTATAATAGTATAGTTGCCCTTCACTTTAATGAAAGGAATGTTAAGTGAGTACCCTTCTGTTTGCCTCGAAATTGGCATGTCTCCTATGCTTTGCTTGTGTAAGTATTAAGTTCAAACATTCTAAACTCTTCCAACTTCGTTTATATTTTTTGTCATCACCTTTGTAATCTAAGCATCTTGGGAATGGTTTATGGCTTCGGTTGTAGTATGAATTTGAACTAAAGGCCTCATCCAAAATGATAGTGAGGTTTCCGTTTGACACCCTGGCCAATGATATATGTATTTTGGATCCACTTGATAATGGATCATGAGCATTTGGATATGTGAACTTGGAATCCCCTTTATAATGAATCATGAATAGAAAAATTCTTCATTTACATTATGTAGTACAATATAAATTTACATTGTAGATATATAAATAGTGGCAAATATTGTACATATTTATAAAAAAAAAAGTGTATAGTATTTACCACTTTCTTCAAATGTGTACAAAACTACAAATTTACCATTGTCAAAAAAAGAAAAGAAAAGAAAAAACTACAAATTTACCATTTTTTGTATATTTATAATGTAAATTTACGTTGTAAGTACAATGTAAACATATAAAGACCTCGCGGGTATTAGTATATGTGAAATTTGGACCCTTCTGAGTATGATATTCTATGATTTGATATTGATTCTTGATATATGAAATTCCAAAACATGAGAGACATTTTATACTCTTTGCTCTTCAGCCATCTAATCTTTGCGATCCAGGAGTTCAGTTATTCATATTTGGAATTGAGAACCACCATGACATTTGAATAGTATTTGATTTTGTTATTCAGTTATGAACTTTAATAGGATTCATATTTTAATAGTTTTTGACTTTGTTATGAGTTATGAACTTTGAATCATTTGAATTATGATACTGTGATAAGATTTGTAATTTGAAATGTTATATAACTCAGATTAATACCAAAAACAAATTATATAAGAAATTGATAAGTTTCAATAATTAGAACAAAATTTATTAATCAAATGAATGGGTCATATAAGTCACAACCATACATATCACAATTACAGAAGAATAAACAATACAATATGAATGTGTTTGACCTATGGTCATTAGAACCAAAAAACACAAAACAGCCTCAAAGCCTTTCTCTTCCTCAATCCCATTATTCAACCCAATGACGCATCATGCCTATCAATTGGGATGGAAAATAAGGTTGAGATAGAAGCCTTCACACAATCCCATTTAAGAGAGGTGAAAACAAAGATAAAAAACGAAAGAAAGAGAGCAATTTAGAACAAAACGCCAAATGTTAAAGCAACAAGAGAAGTGAAAATGGTAGGTACAAATGCAGTGGCATCGGAGGTAGGACTAGGCGCTGAGGCTGGGGCTTCGGCAGCCATCACATTTTGGATTGTAAATGTGGCTATCAACATAATCACCATGGCAAAGAAAAGCCCCATCCTGAATGTCTCCATTGTAAGTTTGCCTTGGCTAAAATTTTCTTGGAAAGATTTTTGCAAAGAGAGAAAATGTTGCGAAGCAATAAAAAGAATTGGTGCAAAGGTATTGTTGGGCCAAATAATGGGTTTTATAGGTGTGGGAGGAGAGAGAGAAAGTTGGGATTACAGGTAGGCTGCCCGTAGAGGCCGTTGCTCCAATTTCCAACCACTGAAATTGAATATGCACACGGTTTCCTTTTCTGGGCTTTGTACAACTAAGGAGATAATAAGAACATGTTTGATAGACTGTAATAAACGCTATAATATAATAATTATTCTTATGGTATAGTTATTATTTAGTTTGGTTCTATTTTTATTATAAGGAATAATTATTCCTTATGAATAGCTATTCTTTAAAATGAGAAATAATTATTCCTCTTTAAAATGTTGTATTAGCTATTCCTTAGTAAGTGCAATAATTTTAAAACTTAATATATTTCTAAGTAAACAAACTTTCCATATACATCTAACAATTATAAAAATAAAAAATCATAAAAAATAAAACATATCTTTCTTCAATTTAAAAATAACAATTTTTAAGGAAATATAATTGTGTGAGTAAGAAATTTCCTAAAATAAATGTTAAGTTACATTCTAATGCTATAACTCACAACCAAATTAATGAATAAGTTTAGTTATTACATTATAACATATTTTATTTCTGTCATAATCCTCGTTTAGTGTACCAAACATACCCTAAACTTTCGGTTGTCCTACAGCTACAGGGTGTCTCTAAAGCCTTTTGGTACAATACAGCTGTTGCCAACCAATTTGTGGGCCTTTTTTATTTTTTATTTTTACTTTTATGGGTCCTCATACAATTTTAGCACCTCAAATTTAATTTAATTTGATTTTTTTTATAAAAAAAATTGTAGTGTTTGCAAGGACATCTATAACCGAGAAATGCTACGTCCACAACATTTCTCACAACATTCTTACAACAAATTCTAGTTGGCAAGTTGTTATTTGCTATTACTAGTGGGTAAGAAAGTAATTTCAGTGTTAGATTTAAATTTAAAACCTGTAACAACCTGCCAACTAGGATTTGTTGTGAGAATGCTACGTCCACAACATTTCTTACAACATTCTCACAACAAATCCTAGTTGGCAGGTTGTTACAGGTTTTAAATTTAAATCTAACACTGAAATTACTTTCTTACCCACTAGTAATAGCAAATAACAACTTGCCAACTAAGATTTGTTGTAAGAATATTGTGAGAAATGTTGTGGACGTAGCATTTCTCTTTCAGAAAATGTTGTGGGCTTCTACTTCTAAAAATAGCAAGGGCAATTCTGGGTTTGCATTAGTAATTTACTCCATTATTTTAGTCCCCATTACCATATTAAACATTACTAAAGTAAATAGTAGTAGTATTTGAATCATGTGATTGAAATGTGGGACGGTGAGTTGTTAATTACCTAGAATCACTCTCTCAAATTGTGGCTGTTAAAGAGTGCTGCTGATTGCTGAGTGGTAATGATGATTATTAATTCAATAATTTTGTTTTCCATCAAAAATTAGATTACTTTTTTTTTTCCTCCGCTTTTGCCGGCTAAATTGGGTCTGAAATTTTCGGCTATACCGCAAAATTAGATTACTTTTATTATAGGTTCAAAGAAAATGACATGAATTGCCAAGAGGATGGTGTACAAAAAGAAACAGCTTTTTATGACCTTTGTTTTTTGTACTGGGCACTAGCTTTTAATCTCCATTGCTATTTAAATTAGTGAATGAATGAGTTCTGCAATTTGAACCTCCAATTGGCAACTCCTTGTGAACCCTCCTCACTTTCAGAAATATGGTCACTCATTTTTACAAGAAGCCAAATTCTTCTGATGGGTCTCACTCGATGCTGAATATTTAGGCCACCCCCCCCCCCCCCCCCCCCTCTTTTTTTTTGGTCTAACACGATAATGAAAAACATGTTTCTTGCCTATAAATTTTTCGCTTCCTTATTTCAATTGCCCAAAAAAGTTCATGTTTATCATAAATGTTCTTTTGAAAAGTTTCTGGTTTCATAATTAGAATAATCATAAATTTACTAAAAATAAAAGAAAACTTTAGCTTAAATTGCAAGGTAGTCTATAATTTAATCTAAATTATCATGTGATGGTGGGTCAATAATTCATAAGATTCCATAATTGGGACCGGGGACCAAAGTTGTTGAAATAGGTTATCTTGCCACATCGTTTCTGTTATCAGACACTTGGACTAGATGAAGAAAAGACATAAAGTTTATGGTGAGATGTTAACTCAAAAAGTGTTGTATAGCACTTCAAAAAAAGCCTAATGCACTATGATTTTATGTTATGGCCGTTGCCCATTCTGAAAACTAGTTACAATCTCAAACTTTCTCTATGCTTCTTTTGAGGGCAGTCAACTTGATGATTTTGAATTGTGCATTGGACTTCTAATGCATGTTCCTTTCATTTCTAACATTTTTTTTTACAACCTTTTTTTCAATTTGATAATCATAACATCAAATGCCAAATGAAAGGAATTTATAACAGATGGTCCAAGATAAATGTCCTAGAATAGTAGTAAATATGCTAAGTATTTGGTATCCTCTAGTAGAGTTTATTCTTCCTTTTTCGAGGCATGAATGATTCTGTATTCTTTTCAGTTTTATTTGTTAACTTTACTTTGTAGTTTGTCGTAGATTTTGATAACATGTTGTGTGTGTGTGTGTGTGTGTATATATATATATATATATTTTTTTTTTTTTTTTCTTAAAAAAAAAAACTGTATACTCCTTTTCATTCTCGTCATTAATTATAAAATATTATTTATGCCTCACCCAAAACCAATGGCTGCAAAGCTAAAGCCACAGCAGCCCTGAACATCAGTCCAAACGGTCAAGAAGAAAAAGGAAATCATGTCGTTTATAAAAAGACACTCACCTCAAGCACAAAACGGACATTGTTCCCCCCCCCCCCCCCCCCCAACACACACACACACACACACACACACACACACACACACATACATATATATATATATATATATATAGTATTTCAACCTATAACGTCTGCTCCTAATAATAGCTCTTTATCATTAGACCAAAGTACTAATCGGTTTTTGGTGTAGGTCAGGACTCGGGATTGAACCCCAGATCTCTTATTCAACTATCAGAAACTTTATTAGTTGAGCTAACGATATAAGATAGACGATAAAGAAATGGTGTGGTTCTTCATTAATGCCAAATGCACCGTTCACATAACAAAATTTGTTAACACTGTGTAATGTCACTGTACACTTTTTTTTTTTTTTTTTGAGAAACAAAAACCTAAAAACAATCAAAGACACTGTACATGTGTTTCTAAGGTACTCTACTACATAAAGTTCAAGATCCTCTAGAGTTTCTAGGATACTCTACCACATAGAGTTCCTTAAATCCTGACTTTCCTTTTCTAATCTAATGGTCCAAATTATGCCAAGTCGTCCAAATTATGTCAAGTCAGCATTCCACTAACAACTCATTGAAATAATAGTTTTTTAAAAACAACAAACCCAATTAATTGTTAACATTGGCGTTAATGCTAACATTTCTAGAGAGAGAAAATACTAAAAGTCTCTCCGGCCAAGACTCCATCGCTCCTCAATCATCCAAAACACTTGTCAAACCCTTGCATCACCATATGGAGCAATTTGGGCTCAAATTTTGGATCTTTCACTAATCGTGTGAAGGAGAAAGAATGATTTGGGAATGCAGCAGGATTTTAAGAAGAATGTGAATACAAGTTAAGGCAGTGAAATGGATGATGAGGCCATGGGTGAGGTGGTTTTTTTTTTTTTTTTTTTTTTTGAATGAATAGGTAGAAAAAGTTCAGATCCAGTAACATGATGATAACCTAAGACCAAAATTAGCCCAATTTTAGAGGTAATTATGTAGTAAGATAGAAAGAAAGAACACTATGAGTTCTCTATTTTCTTTCAAAAAGCCAGCCTTTTATGTGGAAACGTTAATGTCAAAGTGGGTTTTTTTATAAATGGGTTTGTTAGTGGAATTCTAAGTTGGAATCACCTAGACCTTTAAAGGAAAGGTCAGGATTTAAAGAACTCTATGTGGTAGAATACCCTAGGAACTCTAGAGGATCTTAATCCATTACACCCTAGTCCTATATATATATATATATATATATAAAATTCTTAGAGCACTAGCATCAAGTGTGCTAAATGCTAAATTTTTAGCATTTAGCACATCAAGTGTGCTAAATTCTTAGAGCACTAGCATTTTTAGCATTTAGCATCAAGTGTGCTAATTTGGCATTTGTTATAGTAACCTTCTAGAGCACTAGCATCAGGCATGCTATGCCAAATGCCATTTTACCACACCAAAACTTATTTTATCAATTTTAGCACATTATTTTACTATACGCTATGCATCAGATATTCTATTTTAACATTACACAACATAATAATAATAATAATAATAATAATAATAATAATAATAATAATAATAATAATAAAACTCAGCTATATTAAAAAAAAAAAAAAAACAAAAACAAAAACCAAACCAATCCAAGCACCACCGTCCATCACCCCCACAACCCTCCACTACTACCATCGGAACCCACCACCTGAGACAACAAAACCACCACAAAACCCATCCCAAAACCAACACACAAGCACCATAAGACAAATAAGAATAGAAAAAAAATAAAAGAAAAAGAGAAATAGATAAATAAAAGAGAGAGAGGCTGGTAGCCACTAGTGGTGGATTCACTAGTGTGCAAGAGAGGGACACCACCACAAAATCCACAGTATCATTCCAAATTTGGAATAATACAGACACCAAATGCTAAAAAATAATTTTTTTTTTCAATTCATCTCTTCTCTCTTCTCTCACATCGTGTTACACTTTCTTCTCTCTGTCAGTTTCAGATTTCTCTCACCTCTCCCCTCTTTCTTCTCTCCCAGACCTTTTCTTTTTCTTCTGGAAAAAGTAGTCTTCTTGTTAGATTCATCTCCAACTCTGTTGAAGATCTTTCCCCACCATTGGTACTTTCGTCTTCTTCTTATTGTTTACTATTATTTTAAGCCAATTTGGATTCAGTTCTGTAGCTCACAGAATTAGAAATAAAAGTAAAAGGTTCATGTCGATATTGTATTTTGTTCGGCCCCAATTCACGCGTCAAAACAAAGACAAAAAAAATCAAAAAATAAATAAAAAGGTGAAAAATCATGGATTTCAAAGCCAAAAAAGGTAAAAATAAGTACAACGTATTTGAATGGTAAATCCAAAAGTCACAACATTTGAAAAATCCATTTTTTAATAGTGAAGACCAAAACCCTAACCGCACATATGGTCCAAAAGTTGACTTTTTTATTCGACCGTTAGATCGTGTTGAATTTTGGACCGTCTCATAGGGCATTTTTTTCCCTTTAAAACGATAGTTTACGGACCAAAATCGAAGTTAAAATGAATGAGATATCACAAAAATACCAAAACTTTAATAAAATTTTCACTGTATTTTTTAAGAAAACTGGCAGTTTTTGACCCAACTTCGCACAATAAATTATACCGATTGGGCAAGAACTAGAATGAGCGGGCTGGACCATCTTGAAGAACAAGGTCTTAGCTAATTTTCACCAAAATGACTCGACGATATTTGCTTTGGATTGGAAGTTATGATTTTTTCAAGAAAAAACGTCTAGAATTTTTCAACTTTGTGTCACTTTCCTTCCGAGCACGATATCTCGACGACCATAGCTCTAAATTGAACGAGGCTAGGATCATTGGAAACTACACATCTAGAGCTTTCCGTGCATATAAAATTCGAAGAAAACGGAGCTCAAAAAGGCCTCCAAACAACCATTTTCCAACTCTCCCAATAAATACCCCCTCCCCCCCCCCCCCCCCCCAAAAAAAAAGAAATTTACAGAAAAATCATGAAGAAAAATAGTGAAAAAAAAATAGAGAAATAGGGAGAAAAAGTGAGGGGAAAAAAAAAGTGAGAAAATTCTGCAAAAATAGCCTTAGAATTTTTTTTTTTTTTTTAAATCTCTCCCTTCCCTCTCTCTCTCTAGAAAACCCTACACCAAAAAGCCTCATCCTTTTTCTTTGTTGTAATCTTTGTGGGTAAGGCTATAGGAGTGGGTTTTCTTAATAACTAAACCCATCCCACCCCTTCTACCATATTGTAATCATCATTTACATATATATATATATATATATATATATATTTCTTTTATTTTACTTGTTCATAGTTGCTTTATTTTTACTATGCTCTTGTACATATTGTGTATATATCTATCTCTTTATTTCAATATTCATATTATTGTTGTTGGTTTATATTACTGTGTTGATATCCCAAGATGGGTATTGGATTATATCCTATGCTATATATGGGAAGTACCTTTAGGGGGAAGAAATCGCATCCCACCTAGGCATCTAGGGATTTAACTTTTAATGCATTTAATTTATGTCATCTCATTTATTTTCAGACAATTCCTATCTCCTTTATTTTATGTCATCCCATTTACTTTCAATCAATCCCCATTTCCGTGAGTTCCAGTTAGCTCAACTAGTAAAGTTTCCGATGATTATATAAGAGATCTGGGGTTCAATTACCGCCTATACCAAAAACTGATTGATGTATTGATATGATGATAAAGAGCTATAATCAAAAGCGGACGCCATAAGTTAAAATTCTCAAAAAAAAAAAAAAAAAATCCCCATCCCCTTTCATTTTATATCATTCCATTTAATTTCTTGCACATCCCCTCTCCCCTTTTAATTTATTACACTTTTATGTCATTTAAATTCCAAGTTCTTTACTTTTATGTCATTTAATTTCAAGCTCTTTATTTTCCTTGCAATTTATTTTCTGCACTTTTTTTTTTTTTTTTTTTTGTTCCTTTACATTTCTCATTAATAATGTGCCATAAAATGAACATACTTGGGTAAAGCATTTCCCCTACATCCTATCCTGAGAAAATGCTTTTTCTAAATCTTTTCCTACCTCTTTTCTCTAAAGATAAGTCTTTTCAAAAAAGGATCTTTTTAAAATGTCTTTTGTTTTCAAAACCTTTTCTACGTTTTTCAAAAATGTTTTTCCAAAGCGCTTTCAAAAACGCTTCTTTTCAAAAATGTTTTTAAAGGTACTTTTAAAAGAAAAATATTTTTTATGGGGGAACCCGAAATTTCTTTTAAACAAAAAAAAAAATCTTTTTTTTTGTTGTCAAAACTTATTTTATATGTAAAAAACTGTTTTATAAAATCTGTTTTCACATACCAAAAAAAAAAATCTGTTTTTTAAATCTGTTTTCTTAATAAAAAAAACTGTTTTCAAAACTGTTTTTTAGTAAATAAAAAAACAGGTTTTCAATTCTGTTTTCTTTATAAAATATAAAAAAGTTTTCAAAACCTTTTTCTAAAACCAAAAATCTGTCCATTTTTCTTGCAAAAATTGTTTTTAAAAAACAAAAATCTTTTTTCTCAAAAAATATAAACCAAACTCTTTTTGTCTTTTTTTGAAGAAATCCGAAACTTCAAAAAAAAAAAAAAAAATTCAAAGCTTTTTATGAAATGTTCTCCAATGTATTTTCAAAAATGTATTTTTTTTTTTTAAAAAAAGGGGCTGCTTCCTTTAAAAAATACATGTTCTCAAAAAAGAGTTTTCAATAAGAAAATGATTTCATAAAACACTTTTACCACGTAAAAAAAATGTTATTCTCAAAATCTCACAATAAAATCCTTTCTAAGAAAAATAGGCATTTCCAAAATAATAAAGCTAACGTTGTAACCTTCTTTATTTTTTAGTCTTTTCCTAGAGTAGTTGTAGATTGTGGATTTGTGTTCAAAAGGCTCTTTCTCGAGTTTTCGAACACCCTATAAGCTTATATTGTCCATTACATTTTTTTGGCATTAATAAGTTTCTATTTGTGATGTTTTTACATAATTAAAAATGAAAAAATAGAGAAATTATACAGTTCTCTGGTGGACCACATCATCTGTCCACCATTTTATTAAAAAACTCTCATTTGTTTAAAATTGCTGAGTCAGTGTTTTAAAAAAATTTCCAACTCAGCAATTTTAAACAAGTGTGAGTCTTTTAATGAGATGGTAGACCATATCATTTGTCTACCATGTAGACCTTATAATTTCCCGAGAAAATGAGAGATGACAACAAAGTGCTACTCTTCCAACTAGAAAATGAGGGATGATAACAATGTGCTACTCTTCCAACCATCTCTTTTTTAATGTTGTGTTTGTTTTTGTATAGTACTTAGTATTCACATGCTACTTATATATATATCTCACATGCCTTGATTGTATATATTTTGTTGGAGTTAATATTCACATGTTAGCTATACATAAATATTTACTCACATGTGTGTGTGTGTGTGTGTGTCTATAAATATATATAAATATAAATATATATATATATATATATATATATATTGTTTGCAAAAACCTTTTCAAAAAAAAAAAAAAAATCAAAATGCCAAGTATTCTATTTTTTCATAATGAAATTAATATTTAAAATAAATTAAAATGAGGTATTATCTTCGGATAGGCGTTGTGGGGTGTCTAACACCTTTCTCACATATAACCAAACTAAATTAGACATCTACGTGACCATTCACACCTAATACAAAACCAATGATTGGTAGTAACTCTTAAAATAAAAATAAGAAAAAGAGACACACACACCCAACTCTAAATACACAAGCACACAAGAGTCAGGTCACCAAGGACCAATGTGCGATGATCCAAACTTGTAAAAGGGGAAACTTTTGGAAGCATCCACAGTACATGTTCATCATTAAGTTTTGCCGAGTATCTCAAACCTTGCCGTGGAGATTGACGTGGTCTACTAGTGGAGATCGAGATACGCATGGTCAATGGTGTAGATGAGATCGGCGTGGTAGGAACGTGGAGTGAAGAGAAAGATGACAACATTTGCATTTGATTTCTTGGATGATTCTATTGGTTGGCTAGAGATAGATTGGTCTTGAAATGGGGTTTTTAATTGTGATTGTGAATGGGTATGAGATGGTGGATTAGAGAGAGGGAGAGAAAGAGGGAAGAAAGATGTTCAGAGGAGATAGACCATAGATAGAGAGGAAGAAAGATAAAAAATAATAATAAATAAATGAATAGAACATGAAAATAAAACATGTGACGTAGAGTGTGTTATAAAATGATGTGCTAAAATAACAAAATAAAGTTTTTGTGTGTGTGTGTGTGTGTGTGTTACTGTTAAATGACATACTTTTGCAACAACTGATGCTAGACTGGGTTTTTTGATGTGTTAAAATGACATACTTTTGTAACAGTTGATGTTGATGCTCTTAGTAGAATTTTAATATAGCATGTTGCAATAAAAAGGGATTTGGCAAAGTATGATGAGTGCCAAATACAATTTAGCATTTTTTTTTTTTTTTTTTTTTTTTTTTTTTTTTTTTTTTTTTTTTTTGCATTTGGCACACCCAATGCTAGTATTGTATGAATAGATGTTGTATATATATTTGGTTATTTTTTTATTTAAAATTTTCTCACTCTTCTTGACCGTTGGGGACTTGGGAATTAATTAATAATATTCAAACATTCTCTCTCCTCAATCTCTCCACTGAAACTTTGGGAACAACAAAAAAGAAAACATAAAAAGAATTTTTTTAAATATATATATATATATATATATTTAAATAAAATGGTAAAAGTATAGAACATAGTGTATTTAATTTTCATGGTATCAGAGACTTTGGTTATAATCCACACATATTTGGGAACTTTAAAATCAAAGCTTGCGTGTCAAAAAAAAAAAAAAAATCAAAGCTTGAGTTCCAATCAACCGAGGCCAACTGGAAACCCAAACCAACGACCTACCTGTCAAATCTGTGGTAAAATTGGCCACATTGCCATTGATTGTTACTACAAGATGAACTTCGCCTATCAAGGCGGACACCCTCCATCAAAGCTTGCTGTTATGGCCAGTTCTCAATTCTGGATTTGCCTACCGGGAAAGTCATTTACAAACGACCTAAGTAAGGATGGTGTCTATCCCATTCCTCTAGCGTCTTCCTTATCATCTACTACTGCATATTCAACCCAATCTACATCTAAAAGTCCTGCAATTTCTTCCAGAAATCAAGATCAAGTGTTGCTTTGGCACAATATACTCAGTCATTCTAGTTCTAGGATCTTGCATTCTGCTATTAGTGACGTATGTTCTTCTGCTTCTCTAGTCGAGTTTGTTTGTTCAACATGTACATATTGTATAAGTGCTAAAATGCACAGATTTCCATTGAATAAACATGTACAAATTCTACTAGCCTAGCCCCTTGGAACTTGTTCATAAGTGATGGTTGGGGTCCTGCACCCATTACCTCTTTGCTTTGTTTCAGATATTACATCTTTGTAGATGATTTCACTAGGTTAACTTTGATGTTCTTACTTAAGCAGAAAACTGAAGTTTGCAAGTGTTTTATCATTTTAAATCCATGGTTGAAAATTACTATTCTACTAAACTTCAAACTCTTAGAAATGATGAGGGAGGAGTATATAAACAATGCTTTTAAGACTTTTTGCTCTATTTATGGTGTTCTTCATTAAGTCTCTTGTCCTCATGTAACTTAACAAAATGGTGTCTTCAAAAGAAAACACAAACACATTGTTGAAACAGGTCTTGCTTTACTCTATAGAGCCAATCTCCCTCTCAATTTTTGGTACTACGCATTTACCATAGCCCTTTACCTCATAAACAGACCCCACCCTTTTCATTATTTGCCTTTAAGTCTCATTGGGAAACCACTTCATTCCTCTCATTCTAATCTTACTGCCCTTAAGACTTTAGGTTGTGCATGTTACCCTCTTCTTAGACCCTATAATAAGCATAAAGTCCAACCCAGGTCTGCAGAATGTATTTTCTTAGGCCACCCTTAACAAAGGCTACATAAGCTATGACCCTTCAAATCAGAAAATTTACATAACCTATTATGCTAGATTCAATTAAGACCTATTTACCTTTGTCAAAACTACCTCTCATTCCTCCCTTTCTGATTTGGATTCTTGGTTTTCCTCATGATCTCTTGATTCTACTCCTTCAAATTCTACTACAAAACCTGCACCTACACCTCCAAGTTCGATTACTACACCTACACCTCCCAATTCTGTCTCTCTTTTACCTTCTCTGTCATCCTCACTTTCAACCTCTCAATCTATTACTCCAGCATCTATTGACTCTCATTCTTCACAACCTGCCCAGAATTTACTCTCATCTGCAAATTCCCCATTAAACTTGCCTCTTCAACTGCTAATGCTCATCCCATGGTCACTAGGTCAAAGCTGGGAATTCATAAACCCAAAGCTTCAAGCTACAATTGATTTCACTTTCAAAGAACCTCCCACATTTAAAATTTCTTGTCACTTGCAAATGAGGTGTATAAGTTGAAGAAACAAGTGATGGTTCAACTGCAAGGTATAAGGCTAGGTTGGTGGCAAAGGGGTATTTACAACAGTTTGGCTTGAATTATGATGAAACATTCAGCCCTGTTGTCAAGCCCACCAAAGGATTTTGTACAGATTTTGGGCAATCTGTTTGATTAAACCAACTTTACTAGTGCCCTTTTAGGATAAACAACCCCCTTAAAAAACTGCTAAATTTAAGGGACCTTATTAGTTTGCATTTAATGAAGTCAAAATGCTTTCTCAAGGTTTAAGGCAATTAGTATATATACTCTCTTTTATGTTTGTGGCTAGCACATACGGTTATGGATTTTGCAAGTGTTCCCAACCCACTTGGCAAAATACATTTTCTAAGCCTTGGGTAAGCTCAAAATAAAATAAGACCTTCCCTTCGCCCTTCATACCAGACTCATCCAATTTCCCCATTAAGCTATGCTGAGTTTGGATCATTTAAGGCTAAATCCCTAAATGATTGGGCCATAACCTTGTACGGACCTTAGAAAAAATGGTCATCACCATAAATTAAATACTGATGAGTTCCATTTTATTTTTGCTTCATCTTTCCCTATCCATTCATCATGAATGCCTTCCCACGGTCATTTTTTACCATGACGCTCAGCACATGCACCAGCAGAAACCCAATATCCCCTCATTCTAATTTGTCAAATAAATGAAATTGGTATAATCCACCAAATTTTAAAATACTCTCATCCCTTTGACAGAGGTTTCGAATATTATATTGCTACCATATCAAATAATTGACACAATTTTTAATGGGTTACACATGAATTCACATATTCGCATCAACAGCCACAATGAAGTTGAAATCATGAATGTCGTTTTAACTTTTTCCCCCAAAGTGCCAACTTAGATGAAAGGTTCTAAAGATGAAAAATGCCCACAAGACATTCCTCATGACAGGCCACCCATTAAAAACTGTGAAACTAGAGAAATAAAGATTATAACACAATACACACTAAACAAAATTCCCCATCAGATGCATATGAAGTTTCCCTAGATTGATCCTCAAAACACGAGAGCCCTTTTACATAAAGTTAGTTCAAGAATTCTCACTCGTTGAAGAAAACCTCCACGTGACAAACATGCATACTCAAGCAGATCACGAGCTAATTTGGTTTCCGCATGTTTCGCCCAGCACGAATTACTTCATCCACCAATAGCAACTGGGATGCAATTACAGGCCTGCAAGAAGAGTAGCAAATCACATTTGCTCATTTATGTAAAAGCAGAAAACATAAAAACAAGGTCAGAAATTGAAAATGAAATTTAAAGAAAACTTGGGAAAGAAGATCTCCATATGTTTCCTTGGAAACATGAGCTCTTATGATGGTACTGGAGAATGCCACCATTCACAAGGTGATATGGCACATGAAACTAAGAGCATGATGGCATTTATCTTATTCAGGGGGGAAATAAGTGTAGAGAGAGAGATTCAAATTCATCCAACTGAAGGATTTTTAGATAATTCCCTTGATCAAATTTAATACCAAAAGCAGACTTTATAAAATATTACAAAAAGGGCAAAAGAGTTGAAAAGTATTATAATTCAAATACAACTTCCAACTTACCCTGAGTTTATGATCTGGCGCTTAACGGAGTAGTTATCGAAAATTCCCTCCATTTGGGGGTAAATAGGCTCTCCTGTGTGCTGGTTTAATCCCACAATATTCCCTTGATCATGCTCTCCCTGATCACCAAGTTGGCATAACAAAGTTCAAGCACGTTTATTCTTCTCATTTTGCCCCATTTTTTGTAACGGAAAGAATACGAAAAAAAATGGATATAAGTTTTAAAGAAAGTATACCGTAAGAGCAATGATCACATCTTGAGTGTCAAGCCCAGAGTTCTCAGCAAGTGTCTTGGGCACCACAAGAAGAGCATTGGCAAAAGCTTCAACACCAAGTTGAGCACGCTGATCCAAGTTTGTAAATGCCAAAAATGATCAGAGAGATAACCAATGCTTATAAAAAAATTATGTGCAGGGAAAATTTTGGGAGACATTTTGTTACCCCTTGAACAGTCTTCTTTACTTCGTTAATTAGATATTGTCTGGCAGCAACTTCAAAAGCTCCAGCACCCTGAACAAAAGACAAGCATACTTCACCATCCAAAATATATACCAGAGAAGCAAGCCATTATTACAACTAGCACTGATGCGAGCGTGGTCTAAAGCTGAGTCTTACAACAGCCAACCATATTCAAAATTCAAAACTAATTCGGCCTTTGTATTACTCAGCATAAAATAAACAAAAAAAATTCAGCCATTGTATTAGTTGCTGATGCATCCTATTTCTTTTTCCTGATCTCTCTATTTTTCCTTTTCGTTGAAGATTTGATCTCTCAATTTATGTTCCTATCTCTAGGATGGGAATATGAAACACCAATACAGCATCCAAAGAATAACCAGCAAGTTTCCAGTGCAGGGTGGGAGAACATGATAAAACAGTATCCTACTAAGCCTGTCTAACCAAGAAAGACTCAATCTTGTTGTAACCTGGCCTACTCATATTCCCAGCGAACAAATTGTAGTAAGAATTCAATTGGCAGATAAATGCATCTGAATAACTGAAAAAATTCCCTCCATCAGGTGTTTAATCAAACCTTAGGCATGTAAACAAAAATCTTATAATCCCACTGTATGTTTCCCCATCTAAAAAGACAAATCAGTCCCCTTGTTGCAATTATTCTAATAAAACTCACGGTAGAAGCTTGTAAAAATGCTAGTCTAAACAACTTCAGGTTTGATAATGTTAAGACAGGAAGTGGAATTAGGTCACACTAATCTAGCATCCATCATACTTTATGGGGTCTACCATATCATGGAAGACTAATCTGTCAAATTTCAAACTTTTCTCACCTATCACTTAAAAAAAAAAAAATATATCCATGTACAGCATTTACTTCAAGAAGGATCAGACCATTGCAAACTGTAGAATAATACCATTTTTTTGGGTAATTTACACATGCAAGAGTTATTTGTATCAAGGAAAGATAAACATTATCGAGGAAATTAACATGACAATATTTATTGAATTGGTATGACAGAAGGTTCAAAATCTTCATGCAAATTCCAAGAAACTTCTAGAGGAAACTCACTAAGACAACAGATTCATCTTCAATAGTATTTTTGACTGCCCTCAAACCATCACGAACAGCATCTTTTATCTGGGCGATTGTATGGTCATTAGGCCCTGCAGCATCAATGATGGCAATAAGGATTAAATCACAACTGAGTCTACCCGTTGTGACAATATAACACATACCATAAAAGCATTGCCAAAAAAAGTTATTGCAATAGCCTTCTGGTCAAGTGGTTGAATAATGACAATAATGTCATACTTTTTACAGTTAGGTGAAGGCGTGAAGCTATAAAAATGGTTCAAGTACCTTTGATTAAGATTGTACAGGAATAAGGGTTCTTCACATTTTCAACAAAGGTATACTTCTCTTCCCCTAGGATATGCTCATAGACTAGTCCAGCCCAACCAAGGGAATCAGGCGTTAAATCATCTACAGAATTCACAGCCTCTCCTCCACAGGCTAAAACCAATCGTTCCATATTTCTCCTCTTTGCTCTCCGAAGGGCAATAATCTAGAAAAGCAGTGAATTAGAAAACTGGAAACAAGTTAAAGCAAAATATTATAGTATAACTAATAAGCTTACAAGAAATTTACAATGCAAAACAGCTGCTCATGTAATCCTCACTCTCATAGACAAATATTGTACCAGGCATGTGAAACAGAAGTTTACAGCATGATTATATACTGTACAGTAATCATCAAATAAGTGACCAGAATGACTTGATAACAATGATTTGCAACATGTAAATTTAGCATCTCAAAGGAAGTAGTATGGCCTCAAGTATTACTTCCGCCCCATGTTTTATTCACTAACATTGATTAAGGATTAAATTTGACAACAAAGTGATCAAAGTTACTAGTAGCATTGGATCCATTTAAACACAAATAGATACCATTCAGAAAACACTGGAAGATTAAACAAACACAAAGTTTATAAATCAATAAGTGAGAAACAAGACAACAATGGTGCACAGCTTACCCCTGCCCTCGCAAGAAGGTCCAATGATGGGGGATCAATTCCCTTTTGATTAATGACAACAAAGTTGTTGTCATTACCAGAACAAACCTGCATGGAACCATAAGAATTAGCAATATATCAAAAACCATAAATTCTGCACATCTACACTAATATGCTTACAATCTAAACAAGGACAAAACTAGAAGTAGCTACCTTATTTTTCAGTTCAATGATTTTATTTACTCTTTCGTCCACCTGACGCCTTTCAGCTGCAACCATTGCCTCTCTCTGCTCTGCATTTGAGTAGAAAAAGCCTGCATTTACTTCACTGAGAGGAAAAGTATTAATTAAACTACGTTCTCAAACAATATTGATAAAATCACACAATGCTAACCATGGATCTAATGCATATACATATATATATATATATATATATGTGTGTGTGTGTGTATAATATGATCAGGATCAATGTTTCTATACAGTTGTATTATTTTGGCAAAAATGCAATTTACACCCACTAACTTTGCCCAAAAATCATTTTAGTCCTTTAAGGACTAAAGGGCTAAAAAGATTTTCTATGACCAACTTTAAACTTAAAGGACAAAGTCAAATGACCAACTTCAAACTTAAAAGACTAAAATGATTTTTGGGCAAAGTTAGCGGCTGTAAATTGCATTTTTGCCTATTATTTTGAAGGAAATAGATAATAAAAAAGGCTCCCATTTCTACTCATAATAGATAATAAAATATAAGCTAAAATCTCTTCTATTTATTTATTTTTTATCAGAACTGGGTTTTTATCTTCTGGATAAATAATGGTTTTAATGGGCTGAATAACAGAGGTATGGAGAACAAGTATGGTAACCAAAAAAAAAAACCCAGTTGACAAGATGAGACAACATCATGGACAAAATATACAGCACATATAATAATCAAAAGACAAATGACGCTGCTCATTACTTACACCCATTTCTTGTAGCTCAGAAAATGGCATAAAAAATCAAGAGCACACATTAACTCACATATTATCAACCATAATACAACTCATGTTTGTTTTTTGATAAATAAATACAAAGGGTAACTAAGTATTACACATGCAAAAGAATGTCCATTTATAAACATACATAAATGCATGCATACTTTTATTACTCTCTTCATCCCATATTGTTGGTCCTATTTAGAAAATCCAACATTTTAAGGGAACATCATTTAATGCATTGTCTTTCAAATAAAAATGTAAAAAAATTCAAGAACTACCCTCCTTAATTTAAACTCTAGTAAAAGAGGGGGGTTGGCTTTTTAAATAAAGTCATAAACATATATTTTTACATACATAAGATTAAATAAATCAACTTAAAAAATAACAAAACTGAAATAATAAAAATAAAATCCTTCAAAACCTCAACATAGGTCATCTTCTTTCCTTTCTTTGTTATCTATGCTTCTCAATATTTACCTTTTCTCATACTCCAAAGAGACATTGCATGTCAAGATGTAACAATTCTCCGCTCGTCGCTTCATATCAGGATGTCTAGAGCCATGATCAAGGACTAGACCCTCAACCTTAAAATGAACATAGTTTAAATGAGAAATTGTGGGACAATTATAGATAACTCATATATAGGTCAATCTATTGTTAAGCTTAATGGTAGAAGTGAAATGGAAACATAATCATGTCTGCAATGTTTCTTCCAAGCAACTGGAAGTGAGAAAACATAGAGAATTAACCATTTAATCACTTGCAATGAGTTCAACCACCAAAATACATGTATACACATAAAATACTTTCTTGAGTTTTTTTCTGTATTAATAAAATTGCATACATTGTTGTCCATCAAAAGTAACCAATTCTAGGGCAGAAAGCATTGTTTCAATTAAACCATGAATGTCATCACACAGGAGGTATAGATTCAGCCTCCAGATACAAATGCTTTATGCAAAAATTAGAAAGTAAATGACAAGAAAGCTCTGCACATAAATGACCACAGATCCTGCATACGAATTAGAGTCGATAAAATACAAAAATTCACAACTTGAGATCCCAATTTTTTTTCCACAGAATTAATCTATGAAAAAAGAAAAGGTCCCAAACCAACATTATAAAAGATAAACATACCAAGCGTGTGTCTACGTCAAATTTATGCCGCATGTGCATTATCTCCACCATAAACAAATCAATGGCTTCCTCAGGCTTGCAAATGCATAACACCTGTCATACAGAAACCACAGCTTACTACACAATAATATGTAAGGGTCTACCACAAACTGCTAACTGCGTAAGCCAGTTAACTAGATGAAAAAAAGGAGCTTGAATAGCTTTATGAAAACTCATGCAGTCATAAATAAATTTCAGAGCACAAAACGCACCGCATTAACAACTATGTCTGTCAATTGATCTGCAAGTGCTTCATACAACTGCAGACAGAACAAAATGCCAGAGTCAAATCATAAATAATGGATTTTTGTGGGTATAGGTTAATACAACTCATGAACCCATTAGGTCATTTACCAAAAAAAAGAACCCATATAGTCTAGAACCCCATGACCTTATCCACCACCTAATTTATATGGGCAGGAGGTGTCATTTGATCTAAAGACCATTGGTAAATTCTTTTATATAGTTTTTGATAAACAAAATACAAATCAAAAACCTAATCCCATTCCACCTCATGCTTCGAATGGAAAATTTAAAAGAGAGATTACAAGTTACCTTTGTTCTGAGTGTTGTCCTTGCTACCATTTTCAGAATCTCTTTGTCAGGCTCATTACCCATAACAACAGGGGTTTTAAACTTATCAAGAAATTGGAGAGTTGCTCTTTTTGCAATCTCAAAACCATCAACCAAGACACGAGGATGCATTCCTGGAACAAGAATAAGTCTCATGATCATTAATATTAATTTATTTGATAAGAAATTAGTAATAAATTTTATTGAACAAAAAGGAATGCACTAAGTACACAGAGAGTATACTAGATGAACAACACAGCTAGGTTCTAAGATTACAATGATCCATAAGTCTCAACCACCAAACATGTTTCTCCTTTCAGAAAACTAGACAGAATAGCAAAGTTACCACCTCTCTTTTTCTTTTTTTTCTTTTCTTTTTTTAAAAAAGAAAAAGAAAAAATGGAGTGGGGGGCGTCTTTTGGGAAAACCTGGCAACACAAATTCATTACCAGTTGAGCTAGGAGGCAATGTAGACCTAAAGAGACTGTTGAGCTAGTAAAATCCTGATTACATTTACAGAATGTGGTTAAAGATGATTTTAGCACAAGTTCAAGTGTTAAAGGTCTGTCAATTAATAAATTCATTAATTTCAAGATTTAAAGTAAATTTTGGGAGCTCCAGTAGATTCCCAGATTTTAACACAGCATCAATTCATTCACCACTGACCTTCATCAATACATCGTTCTGATTGTTTCATAAGCTCGCCAATAAATATCACAGTGGAAGTCGTGCCATCACCACTGATGTCATCTTGGGCAACAGCTGTCCTTGCAATCATGATTGCTGTTGGGTTTTGAATTTGCTGCAACCAATAATGAAATACCAAGCAATGAAACACCACTTAGAAAGATACACCCATTAGCTAGCATCTGAATGTTCATGAGGAAGTAACAAATTACAATCACACAAAGTCATTAAAATACTTCTTAGTCTATAATAGTTTATTGTCCTCGAATTGACCCAACTCAACTCAACTCAACTAAGTCAAATTGGGGTGGATTCTATGGATCCTCATCAACCAATCTAAGTCAGCCACATACAATGTTTTCTGCCATTCTATCTGATCCAACATCATTCTCTCTATCATCAATAAATTAAATTTTTTTATTGGTAAGTTTCATGTACCTCTATTATGGGAGAAGGAACATACAGAAATAAATAAATATATACCCACTGAAAGCCAACACTGGCAACACACACTTTGAAAGCCCGAGCTGCTATAGTAACCATAAAAACAAACTGGTGCATTTTCTTGGATGACACAACAAACCTCATTGTGACCATAATAGAGATCCAATGCTCAGAAATTACTTTAAATTTTTTATTAAAAAAAAAAACCATCACATAGTAAAAACACTTTTTAAAACGAACAATCAATCAAACCGACTCTATATTTTGAAATTAAAAAAAAAAAAATTAAAACCATGAAACAGAGCCTTACTAACTGATTTATCCCATATTTTCCATCCAATGAAGTAGTTGTTAAAACTTAATGCTAAACAAATTATTTTTGTTTTTTGTTTTTCAATAACCCTAAGTATGAATTTCATAGACCTTAATTTTAAAAAGAGAGAAAATGAAGAAATGGTGCTTTGTAAAATAGAAAGACAGAGAAAGATGTAGGTTTAAGGGGAGAGAGAGAAGTAACCATCTCTTTCAAAAGAGTGTTGCCATCTTTAGTAAGCTTGATATCGCCGGCTCCTCCAACAAGCCTGCGAAACAAAAATCACAGAGAGAGAGAGAGGGAGAGAATCAGAGAGAGAATCACAGAGAGAGAGAGAGAGAGAGAGAGAGAGAGAGAGAGAGACATTTTGATGGTGCCTTTGGGACCGAGGTTGGACTTGAGGACATCCTGCAAGCCCTTGGCGGCGTTGATGTTCATATGGAGTGCTGCCGATTTGTTCAGCACCTCCGCGTTTGGATTCAGCGCTCTAATCGACATTTTTCCCCCGCTTTCACTTCCACTTTCACTTTCACACAAACAAACGAGTGTGAGTCTCAACTCTTAACTCTGAATGAAAGACGGTTTATTAGGGCTTTCCAGACTCTCTACACTACACACACAGAGATAGAGATAGAGATCCCTCCAGCACCAGAATAAGTGGGTTATGGACTTCAAGCTTGAGCCCATGTCCGGCCCAATTCTATATTGAAAAAACCCACTCAATATTTTTTATTTTTATATTATTATTCTTTCTTGTCCAAATAAAAAAAAAAAAAAAACTTTTAAAATTAAAAAGAAAAAGACATCTCACCGTAGATTTCCAATCCAACGGTTATGGTAATGGTTCAGTTTTTTTTATCACTGGCATAGGAAGGATAAATACACAAAACACAGACAGACAGACAGAGAGAAAGAGGAAGAGAGGAAGGAGAATCCACAAAGGGTTGAGAGGAACAAACAGAGAAACCAAGACTGAGAAACCGAAACAGAGGACCCAACCCATAACAGCTATAGCCTTTCAGAGGGCAGAGAAAAGTAATAATACGTAGAGAGAGAAAGAGAGAGAGAGAGAGAGAGAGAAAAACAGAATTTGAGTATAATCTTATAAGAAACGATCTGGGATTTCTTTTGTTTCGATAAATTATCTTGCTTCTCACAATAAAATCTGTTACTTTTTGTGGTGTCTTGGATTCTCTGCCATGAATTTGCCTACTTGTAAGACTTCTTCTTCTTCCTCATTTGTAGCTTCTTTGTAACATAGACTCTCTCTCTCTCTCTCTCTCTCTCTCTGGGTTAGTTGATTAAGCCTTTGAATTGCAGGGTAGTGCGGGAAAGAATCTTCTTAGGTGTTGTCTTAGATCTTGAGGTTAGAGATCAATCTTCTACAACTTCACAATCTCTTGTCTTTGATTTTCCTCTTATGGGTCTTCTTGAGCATCCATGAAAGCCAATTTGGTTTTCTGAACAATCCCTCTGATGTTTTCATCTTCCTCTCCACTTCTGCTCCATTGGATTCAACAGAAGAAAGCCCAAAATTTTCTTCTTCTTCTCCTTTTATTTTTATTTGAATTTTAACATTTTTCTTTGATTTTTGCTTTTTCGGGTTTCTGTAGAAAACCCAAGTGGTGGTCTCCAAAATTCTTCATGTCCTATATTTCTGTGTTTTTGCTTTTGGGATTTCTCAGTTGACAAAATTTTCATTTTCATGGTGGTGTGTTGGTGTTTTGAGAGCAGATATGGAGACAGAGGAGAGGAATCAGAGAGCTTGTAAACAGCCTTCAGAGCCTGAACTTTTCCTACAGTGGGGAAACAGAAAGCGAGTCAGATGCGTGAGAGTCAAAGACCCTGAAATCTCAGCCAGATTCAACGCTGGAATCCGAAGAAAAATCACCTCTAGATTTGCTTCTTCCGACAAAGATGCCTCTCATCTTCAACTCAATCCCCTCGCCAGGTCAGCAAATTTTCTGAATTCTTTGTTTTCTTCTATGGATGGTGAGGAAACGAGGGAAAACTTATAATAATAAATAAATAAATAAATAAAAAAGCCTAAATCCTGAGGTCCTTGTTGTGAGCTGTGTTGTTTTGGTTTCAAAGGTCCTTTTTTTTATTTTAATCCCCAATTCCTCTTTCTCAGCTACCAAACAAACAGTTTCTTAAGAATTACCTTTCGGGGAAAATGAGGAATTAATTAGAAGGTTTTTTTTTTTTTTTTTTTTTTTGGGGGGGTGTTGTTGTTTAGTTACAGGAAATCTGCGTCCCCAGAGAAGGAAGAGAGGTATTATAGCACAAGAGGGTCAGTGGCTGTGGAGGAGAATGGGAAATTATCGGTGGACGTGAACAACAATAGCAATACTAATAATAATCATAACCATAATGGGGATGAGAGAGGGTTGATTTGGCCAAAGCTGTATATAACTTTGTCAAGCAAAGAGAAAGAGGAGGATTTTCTGGCTATGAAGGGTTGTAAGCCTCCCCAGAGGCCTAAGAAGAGGGCTAAGATCATCCAAAGAAGCTTACTTGTAAGTCTTTTTTTCTTTTTCCTTTTGGTAATTGGAAGGAAATATGTAATTATATGTAATGAGATTTTGTTGTGTGTGATTTATTGGTTTGGGTTGAATTTTGATTTGGTTTTCTCTGGTTTAGATTTTGTTGTGAAATAGTGGGGGTATTATCATTATTTAACCTTTTTGTTTTGGGGTTGTGTGGGTGGGCAGTTGGTGAGTCCTGGGGCATGGCTGACTGACATGTGCCAAGAGAGATATGAAGTTAGAGAGAAGAAGAGTTCTAAGAAGGTACTTGTTGGTTGGTCTTTTGTTTGACACTTTTAGATCTGTATCTGTATGGTTAATGGTCTTTTGTTTGACACTTCCAGCCTCTTCTTCCTCTCTCATTCATTGCTTTGTAATTGACATGAGGGCTGGTTTTTGTAGATTTTGATTAATGGGGTTCTCTTTGTTTGGGGTTGTTTTCTGGGTATGTGATGCAGAGACCAAGAGGATTGAAGGCCATGGGGAGTATGGAAAGCGATTCAGAATGAGTGAGAGAGAGACAAAAAAGCTAAAGAAGCAAAGCTCTTTCCTTAGGAATTTTTTTGGGAATTCTTTTGGAGGTGATAATGGTGTGTAAACTTAGGTTTGTTTTATTAATTGTTATTATAGAGCTTGTAGCCTGGAGGAAAGGGGTAGAATTGGCTTTTTGTATACAAGAAAATTCCTATTTATAATCAGAAATGATTTTATTGATGATTTTATCTTCTTTTGAAGTTCTTCAGCCCACCTTAATACCCCCACATTGGGTTACAAGCCCACGTTACACAGCTTGGCATTGATGATTTTATCTTCACACCATGTCTTCTTTGTTATTGTTATTATTGTAATGCACTTTCCTTATGCTTCTCTCAAAGTTTTTTAACTTTATTTTTAATTTCAATAGCTGAGGGGTGGGGGATTTGAACCTCAATGTTTAGGTTAAAAATACCAGAAATGCGCTAACAAATTGAACTACAAGTTTCTTGACCCAATGTGATGAAAAAATAAAAAAAATCAAAGTTGATTAACCAACAAATTAACAAAAATAAATAAAATAAAATGTCTACCTGCTACAATGAAATTGGTTTATAGTCTATATATATATATATATATATATATATATTGTAAGGACACAAATTACAATTCGGGCTTGTGAGAGAGATGGACTCAAGCCCGGCAAGCGAAGAGTATCCTTGCAATGAATTTGTAAGAGAGTGGGCTAAGTAAACTTGATTGAAAGTAAGCTGGATGATGGCCCAAACTTAGTTATGATCAACCTGATAGAGACGAAATGCTGGGACTGTCTTGGATGCTGCTCGGCTTGATCCGAGGAGTTTATCTTAACAGTTGGCTGAGTGTTTCTCTTTTTCTTTCTTTCTTCTCTCTTTGTTGGTAGCTTCTTCCTCTCTCTTTCTTGTTTCTTCGATGATCCTCTTTTTTGCTTTCAGCTCTCTTTATATATTAGTTCTTCTCACGTGCCAACTAGGTGGTTATTTCTTGATCTTTGTCCTATTAACCTCCCCCTAAAACCTTTTCATGGTAGCTGTAAAGGGTCAGAGCCACTGTTCAGATGTCTTTTCTCCATTAATGCGGTCATGATGTTAGCTGCAGGATTATAAATGCGGTGGCAGTAGCTTTTTGCCTAATATCTGATCGTTGCCACCTGTCCTTTTTGGCTTATCTAAGTTAGGGGGTTCTTCAAGAAGGCTGGGCTCAGTGTTGGAGCATTCATTTAGGTCGTCCCGTTAATAATCCAAACAGGCAAGTCTCCTCGGACTAACCCTTATTCTCTCCACGTAGTTTATATTTTTGAAATGAGTCAGACTAGGTCCATCCTCCAAGGTTTACTGTCCTCGGACGTAGGGTCTCCTCGGACAGGCCCGCAGCCCATTACCTGATATTGAGCTTTTCACCCCTATATATATATATATATATATATATATATATATATATAATAATAGGTAAAGTATGGAGAAAATTCAATTAGATTTTAAATTGGAATTAAATTAGAGTCTAATTTTACATCATGTGTTTCATATAATCTAAGTTTTTAAATTTTTGTGCTAAGTTAGTTACTTCAATGTAAAAATTGGATTTCAATTAGAGTTTAATTTTGTGTCATGTATCTCATCTAATTTAAACTTTTTAATTTTGTGTCAAATAAGTTAATTTAATGTAAAAAAACAAGGAGTCTAATATAAGTAAATCATAAAAAATATAATTTTTGAATGATTTTATATTTATGAGTATTTTTTTTTTGTATAATTAAAAACAATTCAAGTTTATAAGTTATATAAATATATATATATATATATATTAATAGCCAAAATTAAGAAAATATTCAATTAAATTTTAAATTGGAGTCTAATTTTGCGTCACGTGTCTCATCTAATTTTTAAATCTGTATGTTAAGTGAAATTATTAGGTGCAAAAATTTAAGAGTTTAAATTCAATTAAATTCTAATTTGAATTTTAATTGGAGTTCAATTTTGCGCGTGTGTTTCATCTAATTTTTTAATTTTTGTAGCAAGTAAATTATTGAATGCAAAAACAAAAGAGTTTTAGATCTAATTAGATTCTAAATTTTGTATATATATATATATATATATAATTGAGATTATTTTTAAATGTATTCGTACATATGTACGAGATTACACACTAATTTATTTAAAATGTGAAACTTTGTCTAAAAGGAAATAAAATGAAGCGGTAAAACAAGCAAGAAAATTCTAAACACGTTGGTGACACACTCACACAAATGACATAATACAATGTGATATGCTCACACAGCTACGATGGAACAGTGGCAGTGTAGGCATGATGATGACGAGGACTGGACTGGAGGACACGTTAGGTCTTTATCTAAGGCATGCGGTCCAATAAAAGCATCTAATAATTTACACCCTCAAATATCTCTTATTTTAGTTTTATTAGACAATCCGTAGTAGATGTTCTATAAAAAATGTCATTTTTGGCGACGAGGACTGGAAAGTGAGGCGGCGAGATCGACGGCAACTTTCTTGAGAGTAATCTTGAGCAACTTTCTTAAGCAGGGAGGAGAGGAAAGAGATAGACTATAAAGAGAGAGAAGAAATGAGATAGAGTCGACAGAGAGAGAGATATCTGTGGAAGAGGAGAAAGAAAGATGCAATAAAATAATAATTTCTCATTTTGCAATTGTTGTTCGTACCGTCTCATATTTGAGACGGTACTATAGCAATGTGGCATAATTTTTGAAATTTGGAACATCTGATAAAGCTCTGTTTTTGTGTTTAGTGTGTCAAATCTGCCAAATATTTGGCATTTGGCACATCTGCTGCGGATGCTCTTAGGATTGTATTAAAAAAATAGTTTTATTATAATTGCATTTTTGGAATTGCAAAGGCAAAAACGGATAATAATATGATGAAGAGATCTACCACTTCCTCGTACTACCCTGATATCCAATTCCAAATTAACCTCACTTCTCCATTTCCATGTCCTTGCGCATGCAACTATCTAGGGTTGTGTAACAAGCTGGGTTTTGTTAAGTAATGCATGTTAAAGCTAAGCTCGACAACAAATGTAAAGTATTTAAATTTGGCTTGAACTTTAGCTGAACCTATAAACTATGTTTAAGTTTAACTATTTAAGCTTGTCAGAAAGTCCAAAAGCTTGAGTTTAGCTTGGCTTGATTTGTTAGTCAAGCCGAACTTAAGCTTTTCATATCTAATTTTTAAGCTTAAGATCCAATATAAGTACATTATCACGTCAATATTAAGCATGTTATCAACCTCATTTAATTTGAAGTTGGGGTCCCAACTCTCAATCAATTAAAAGCTTAGTAAAATATGAGTTTATTTTTTAAGTTCATATTAAATTTGGTACCAGGCCCATAAACCAACTTAAGCTAGTCCTATTTAATATTGCACTCTATTGTTCACAAGCCTATTCATGAACAATTTTTTTTTTCTTAAGCCTGGCTTGTTTATTAAAAGAATAAATTAAAGCTCAAGCTTGGCTCATTGAGAGAGAGAACATGAATGGGCTTTTCATCAAGCCAAGCCCGAACTATTCATGAACGGGTTGGTTCACTAACCCTATGATGCGAACCTCAATCGACTCGCTTTGAAACCCAACAAACAATATTGGAATATTGCCCAAGAAAGCTAAAATTCAGATTTGATAGAAAATCCAGACCCAACGTTTATAAGAGAAACGCGAACCAAAGGTATAAGTAACAGACTTTGACCCAATGATTATAAAGGAATTATGAACCAAAGGTATAAGTTTGAACACCACAAGGAAGAATCCTTGATAAGTTCTCAGTTCTTGAAGAACCAAAGAGAAGAGCAAAGCCTCACATTTTTCTGATTTTTATTCAATAATTCTATGAAAAACGTTTACAGACTTAGGGCCCTATTTAAGGGCTCCATAAAACTTGACAGACAAGAAAATATATTCTAAAATAACTCCTAATTGATATCTAACCATATTAGGAATCAAATTTGATCTAAAAAACATTAAATGCACCTAAAAATAAGGAAATAAATCACTTAAACTTAAAATAACGTTTTTACATAAAAATACCAAAAATAATAAATTACAATAATTAAATAGTAATTTGTGTCCTACATCAGACCCCTCCACTTGAAACAAACTCGTCCTCGAGTTGATCTTTGAAATCTGAAATCTTCCGCTCCAAATAAACAAATACTTCGAATGCTTTAATAACTTGATACGGTTCTGAAACTTGAATCCTTCATAAAGTGTAGCATAAAATTTCTTTTCATCTACTTTCAATTTATTTGCAAGATCAATCAACAAAGGGTTGATAATAAAATTAAAATTTTCTACTCCAAGAAAATCAACATATTGTATTGTCATCTTCAACAAATCAACTGAGACTTGAGGATTGTGAGTTGTGGACTCATCCTCATATTTGACCTCAATTGAATCTTCCACAATGTTCTCAATAATTACCATCTCTTTTTTTTTCACTTTTTTTTTTTTTTTGAGCTTGGTGCTCGATTTTAACCTGATTTTAGAACCTGTGCTCTGATACCAAATGATGCGAACTTCAACAGACTCGCTTTGAGACCCAACAAACAATATTGGAATATTACCCAAGCAAGCTAAAATTCAAATTTGATAGAAAACCTAAACCCAACGTTTATAAGAGAAACGCGAACCAAAGGTATAAGTAACAGATCTTGACCCAATGATTATAAAGGAATCATGAACCAAATGTATAAAGTTTGAACGCCACAAGGAAGAATCCTTGATAAGTTCACAGTTCTTGAAGAACCAAAGAGAAGAGCAAAACCTCACCTTTTTCTGATTTTTATTCAATAATCTCCTCTATTACAATGAGTGCATGCTATTTATAAGGCATGTCTGAATGTAGAAAATAAAAAAAACGTACTAAATAATAAAACCCTAATTAAAAACTGATTTGGTCTGAAAATAGCAGATCCAAAATAAGAAAAACCCTAAAAAACGTTCTAAATAATAAAAGCCTAAAATTAAGGAAGATCTGGTCCAAAATTAGAAGATCTAAATAAGGAAAAGTATCTGTTAACTGATTTAGAACTGGAAAATCAATCAGCCATAATTCCATGCCATAAATAGCGCCTAATTAAGTCAGATCAGCCCTCAATAGCTTGGATTAAATTTATTATGCCTTTATCTTCCTTTGGGCCCCACCTGGAATGTCCAGCGATAGAATCAGCCCAAATCTCTTAAATCAGTCCATTAAGTGCTTCTTTGATCTTCTTGGATCTCGCTCTTGTAATTGGCCCAACTGGAACAAGCAATGGTTCTTTGAATACTTGTTGATTCTCATCACCCTACAACTATGAACCCTGTAATATTACAAGTATTTGTAGTTAGTAGTTTAGTACCACTTATTAGTCAGTAATTTAGTACCACATAACTTGTAAATTAATATGTTAATCTTTTGCTCAAGTCCTAAATTTTTTAGTTTTTGTAACTTTACGAATTTGATCTCACTTATTGTTACTAAACCTCCTTTTGCTTCTCTAATAGTTTTATAAATGGGTCTAGAGGTTTAAAGGATAGAATTCTATTATAAAAAAGTGCATTTACATTTACAAAAAGTTGTTCACCAAACCGCACCCTAACTGTTCGCAAAACTGCATAACCGCACCGCACCGCACTGCATGATGTAGTGCAATTTACGGTTTTATAATAAGAAAACCGCACAAACTGCATCGCACCGCACTTTCTCTATATATTAATATTTATTTTTAACATTAAATATATTATTAATAGTTTAATAACCTTAGTTTTCAAAAAAAAAAAAAATATATATATATATATAGTTTAATAGCCCTAGCAAGTGTTGATTGGGAAATCCAACCCAAAGTAAAGAAAAACTAACTCAATAGCTTAAAACTTGGCCCAAAACAAAGGGAAAAGCAGTTTTGGGCAAGGCAAGAAAACTCCAAAATTTGAAAAATATACTAGCTTCAAGTTCAAAACGCATCTTAAATACTGCATCGCATATGTGACCGTAAAAATGAGATGCAGTATCGCAAAGTGCGGTGTTAAAAATGGTCCAAAACCGCACTGCACTGGGAACACCTGGGTGTACCTAAATATAATCATTTTGAATCTAAATAGATAGAAATAATCTTACTAATATATATAAGCATATCCATTTTTCAAATGTTATACCTATTTTATTACTTTAGATCCAAATTATAAATATTCCTCTATAATCATATTCGTTTCTCAAATGAGAGTACAGAATAGCTCATAACTTAGTTGGATATAGTATTCATGTCACAGGTCTCTCAATGTGGATGGGAGATGTTTCTCTACATATTCTCGTTATATTTCAAGCGAACTTAGCTTCTCTTTCATGGAAATCACAAATTCTTTCTAAAAAAAAAAGGTACAGAAGATAATAATTTAGAGACTTTATGAAGATTGGGGAATATGTTGCATTATTGCTACATGCAACTCAATGATAATAACTAATTAATAAGTATAAATATTCAGATCTTATTTAGATTCTAGTCACTTATTTGCATAATATTTATATAAAAAATATATAGTTTTTAGTAATTTTTACTTTTTATGCGAAAAGTGTGTGACAAAAACTAAAAATGACCTTATTTTCCAAAAAGAGTTTTTTTTTCTTTTTGTTTATTTTTTAAAGCTGAGGTAAAAATAAAAAATGATAAAATTTGGCAACAAACTTAGTGTCCGTTTAGAATCCGCTTATTTTGCTAAGACTGAAAACTTTTTGTTGAAAATATTGTAGATAAAGGTAAAAATTAGCTGAAATAGTACAGTATGACCCATAAATAGTACCAAAAAGTGCAGTAGAACCAATGAATAGTATCAAAAATAAGCTGAATAGTAAAATAAGTTAGCAAAAATAATCTTTGCCAAATGGACACTTAGTTGTAGTTTAAGACTATAACTCTGTTTAATATCTTTTTATTGGATGTGAATTTTAATAGACCCACCATTGAATTACATTTTTTTTTTTATATTCTTCATACTTGCAAAATTTTCGAAAGATCAAAGATCATTAGTTATATCATCAATCAAATGTTTAAATTTCAAGTTTTTGTAAAATAAAATTATGCATAAAAAATAAGCATTGATTAAATAGTAAAATAACATCTGATTGACATGAAATTTGACATGCATGTTAAGAATATAAAAAATATGAAATCCAATGGTTATTTCAAAAATAAGTAGCCATATTAAGTTTTTTCAGTAAGAGTTGTAGCCAAACTTTTTCCAATAAAAAATTAATGAGTACTAGTCTTATCACATGCGCTTCGTGCGTGCGATGCAGCTTTTTTTTTTTTTTTTTTAGTGTCATAATTTTTGGCACATGCATTGCCATTAAAGTTTCAAGATTGATTGGAAATATAAAAATTATTTTAAAAATACTACATTAAATCACGGTTAAAATTTTTGTAGCAAAAAAAAAAAAACCTATGTTTTCATTTATATATATATATATATATATATATATTTGAGAATCTAATTTATACATGGATAAAGCAATTTGAAAATCAAGATGAAAGTGACCCTATTCTGTAGGCAATGTTTTAGTGAGAATTAGAAATATATTTTTACCATATTGTCTTTTAATTTTATCTCTACTTAAATATAAGGATGTAGGGGTATTTTTTAACCGAAAAAATGAGGATCCTAAACAAGAGAAGCCCTTTAAGCAGTAATATAGATATATAAATTTTTTTGAAAAAGACATTTAAAATTTTATCTTTCCCATATAAGAAGGAGAAAAAAAAAAAAAAAAAACTAAATGTCTGCAATAAAAATGATCTGTAAACAAATCTTGTTTTTAAAGAGGAAAGTTGCCAAATTTCCCTTTAAAAAAAATCGTAGTAAAAGTTTGGAATTGAACTAGGAGTCCGCAATAAAAGGCATCGTCTCACCTCACCTATCCCAACTCCATTAGAAATACGACAACAATAAGTATAAATGTATAATAATTCTTCTCCTAGATTTCAAATCACACTATTGAGACCGGGAAATCTATGGTTCTTTCTTCTAGTTACCATATGATTTTTTTTTTATGAACAAAAAATGGGTAGAGGGGGCGACCTAAGCTAGAGTTTTCCACTGGACATAACCATCACTATATGATCTTATACATTAAGGTAGCATTTGGATAGCGTTTTGACCACAACGCTTTGCATTTTTTTTTTTTTTTTTTTTTTGTCCAGCACCTCTTGCACTGTTCATGTCCCATGAACAATACATTAAGGCAAATAAACAGTGTTTTTATTGGTGAACAGTAATCGGAAATTTTTTTTTTTATTTTTTTCAGTTTTCAGCAACATAAGCAGTATCCAAACGCACCCATTATTCTTTTATTTTTTTAAAGAATTATTTATATCTGAAGTAGAAATATGCAATGACATAAAAAGCACATGAGAGAGTAAAGCTGCTGCTTTGGAGAATTGGTTCAAATTCATTACCAACCAAAGAAAATCTGATGTTAAAATTAGGGTCTAATGATAAAATCTGATGTTAAAATTAGGGTCTAATGATAATCTCTATCCTTTATGTGAAAGTGCTGTGGAGACATGTACTCACCTATTCTTTAAATGCCCTATTGCTAGAGCAATATGGTTTGGGGTTTAAAATCAAATAATGCTCCAGTAATCTTATGCGAAGATATTATCATAGTGTTGATAGAACCTTCAAAACATGGGATGTATGAACAACAACATAGCAAAGAAGAAATTCTCAAGCTGTCCATAATCCATATATATGTGGCCTTCACCTTGGATTCTATTTAGAACTTGAGAAATCAAGTTCTACACAATGGCGGCCAAGGTAACATTATTGCTACTGCCAAGAACATTGGAAATAAGTTCCTAGAATTTACTTCTGCAATAATAAGTGAAAAGCCATTCAAAGTGTAAGGTGATGCGAAGCACTGGCCCCCCCTCCAGCAGGTTGGAACAAGTTCAATGTAGTAGATGCTGCAATCTTCCACGAGTTTTCCACTTTGGCTATAGTAGCTAGAGATAATAATGAAGAAATCACTTAGGTATGGGCTAAACTTCATGAGTTGTGCTCTCCTTACAAGCTGAGGCAGCAAGTATTCTATGGGCTCTTCAAATTGCTCTTGAGAAAAAACGGGAGTGAATTATTGTGGAAGGGGATGCAAAAACTTGTATCGACTCTCTAGTGCCTACGAGTTCAAAGGGAAAGCAAGTGCACTGGCCCATCTCCACTTTAATCAAGAATAGTTTTGAAATTAGTAAGAATTTTTTGGGTTGTAAATTTTGTTGGACTAGTAGAGACTATAATGCTGCTGCCCATGCTTCTGCTAAGCTGGCTGGTAGTCTTAGAAGGTCCTTTTCTTATAATAAATCCAACCTCCCTGCTACTATTGCTGATATTTGATTGTTCTACTTTTGTTTCTTAGTTTTTTCCGTTAATGGAAGTCTAGTTTATCAAAAAAAAAAAAAAAGTATAATACTTCTTGTGGGGACTATTTTTGCCGGTCCTCGGCAAGGCCATGGGCGCAGTGCCGAGGAGGCTCAGATGTCCCACATCGAAGAGAGTTTCCCCCACTTTCAACCTTATAAGCTGTGAAGCGAAGGAAGTAGTGTACCATCGTATTCCCGTATTCGAATACGGAATACGATAGTACACTACTTCCTTCGCTTCACAGTTTATAAGGTTGAAAGTGGGGGAAGCTCTCTTCGATGTGGGACATGCCTCCTCGGCACTGCGCCCATGGCCTTGCTGAGGACCGACAACATGAGCCTTCTCGGCACTGCGCCCATGGCCTTGCCGAGGACCGACAAAAATAGTCCCCACAATAAAAGGAAGCTTTGAGGGCAGTGCCCATCATCGGTATTATCCGCTTTGGGGCAAGGGTGGCAGTTTTTGAGACTTGCTCCGACCGCATGATACCCGCACGGTTTTTGTTACCTTTGAAGGGCACGTCTCTACCTTCCTTTTATTGTGGGGACTACTTTTGCTGGTCCTCGGCAAGGCCATAGGCGCAGTGCCGAGGAGGCTCAGATGTCCCACATCGAAGAGAGCTTCCCCCACTTTCAACCTTATAAGCTGTGAAGCGAAGGAAGTAGTGTACCATCGTATTCTCGTATTCGAATACGAGAATACGATGGTACACTACTTCCTTTGCTTCACAGCTTATAAGGTTGAAAGTGGGGGAAGCTCTCTTCGATGTGGGACATCTGAGCCTCCTCGGCACTGCGCCTATGGCCTTGCTGAGGACCGGCAACATGAGCCTCCTCGGCATTGCGCCCATGGCCTTGCCGAGGACCGGCAAAAATAGTCCCCACACTTCTCATTTACCGAAATCAACCTCAAGACAGTTTCCTTACGTTCAATCTTTACAGTTTTATTTAGACAAAATTTGAAAGATTCTTAAGATTTTACAAATAATGGAATTTAAAAATGGATCGGAATTTCAATTCCAACTATTGATATTTCCATTACTTTGATAAGTAGTGGTATAGGTAAGGTAATGGTATGATAAAAATGGTGGAGTTGATAGAAGCTATGACGACATAAGTAGTGATAAAAATTGTGATTCATAGTTTACTCAATCTTCAGATCTTCAAATTCCTTGAAGGGTGATATCTTTAGCAGCAGCATAAAATGTCATAAAAAAATTCCAAGAAGATGGGTGTTTAGTTTAGCCAAAACTCTAACTTAAAACTCAGTTTTCATCACCCAATTCTCAAAATTTTTAGGTCTCATCTTAAAAACTTTGTTTGGTTCAATTTTTGTTTTCAATTTCCATAACTCAAAACTCAAAAAATTGAGTTAAAATTACCAAAATTGAGAACTAGTTTCAAGATTTTCAAGTTATGAAAACTGAAATATTGTGGCATTTTTGTAATTCTTTGCAATTGTTTAAGTCCCGTGGTCATGACTTGTCTCCATCAAGTCAGACCACAACACACTCTCCCAGTGACTCTCACACCCTTTCTTCCTTCGCATTACTCTAGTCTTACTCCAGAGACCCAAATCACACTCACCACTTGATGAGAATCAACAAGCATTCAAGGATCCATTGCATGTTCTAGTTGGGCCTATTACTAGAGCAAGATCCAAGAAGATCAAAGAAGCACTTAATGGGCTGACTTAAGAGATTTGAGCTGATTCTAACGCAGGGCATTTCAGGCTGAGCCCAAAGGAAGATAAAGGCATAATAAATTTAATCCAAGCTATTGAGGGCTGATTAAGCTTAATTAGGCGTTATTTATGGCGTGAATTAATGACTGATTGACTTTCTAGCTCTATATTATTAGTTAATAGACATTTTTCCTATTTTGGAACATCTAATTTCAGACCAGATTTACCTTAATTTTAGGTTTTTATTATTTAAAACGTTTTTTTAGCTATTTTCCTATTTTGGATCTGCTATTTTCAGACCAAATTAGATTTTAATTAGGGTTTATTATTTAGTACGTTTTTTATATTTTCAACTTTCAGTCATGCCTTATAAATAGCATGTACTCATTGCAATTGAAAGGATTATTGAATAAAAATCTGAAAAATGTGAGGCTTTGCTCTTCTCTTTGGTTCTTCAAGAACTGTGAACTTATCAGGGATTCTCCTTATGACGTTCAAACTTTATACCTTTGGTTCGTGATTCAATTATAATCATTGGGTCAAGGTCTGTTGCTTATACCTTTGGTTCGCGTTTCACTTATAAATGTTGGGTCAGGGTTTCTATCAAAATCTGAATTTTAGTTTTCTTGGGCAATATTCCAATATTGTGTGTTGGGTCTCAAAGTGAGTCGATTGAGGTTCACATCATTTGGTATCAGAGCTCAGGTTCTAAAATCAAATGATGCGAACCTCAATCGACTCGCTTTGAGACCCAACACACAATATTGGAATATTGCCCAAGAAAGCTAAAATTCAGATTTTGATAGAAACCCTGACCCAACGTTTATAAGTGAAACGCGAGCCAAAGGTATAAGTAACAGACCTTGACCCAATGATTATATTTGAATCATGAACCAAAGGCATAAAGTTTGAATGCTACAAAAAAGAATCCCTGATAAGTTCACAGTTCTTGCAGAACCAAAGAGAAGAGCAAAGCCTCACATTTTTCAGATTTTTATTCAATAATCCTTTCAATTACAATGAGTGCATACTATTTATAAGGCATGACTGAAAGTTGAAAATATAAAAAATGTACTAAATAATAAAACCCTAATTAAAAGCTGATTTGGTCTGAAATTAGTAGATCCAAAATAGGAAAATAGCTAAAAAACGTTTTAAATAATAAAAGCCTAAAATTAAGGTAGATCTGATCTGAAATTAGATGTTCCAAAATAGAAAAAATGTCTATTAACTAATATAGAGCTGAAAAGTTAATCAGTCATTAATCCATGCCATAAATAACGCCCAATTAAGCCAAATCAGCCCTCAATAGTTTGGATTACATTTATTATGCCTTTATCTTTCTTTGGGCCCAGCCTAAAATGTCCTGCGTTAGCGTTAGAATCAGCCCAAATCTCTTGAGTCAGCCCATTAATTGCTTCTTTGATCTTCTTGGATCTTCTTGGATCTTGCTCTAGTAATAGGCCCAACTAGAACATGCAATGGATCCTTGAATGCTTGTTGATTCTCATCATTCCACAACACACTCTCCTAGTGACTCTCACACCCTTTCTTCCTTCTCATTACTCTAGTCTTACTCCACAGACCCAAACCACACTCACCACTACTACATTTCATTTCATTTTCACCATCCTACTCTTAGTCATTTGAACATTTCTTCCTTTACAACCAAAGAAGAGCACCTGCCCACCAGTCCAAACCTAACACCTGCCCAATTCTTCCTAAACATACTTGAAGATGGATAAAAACTCGAACCCAGTGCACATATTATAACAACCAAAATCTATACTAATAGTTTTCATAGGCACAGAACTTGTTCAATACCCATGATTAGCTAAAACCCAAAATCAGCAAACCTAGGCATCGACAACCCATAGTCTGATAAAACCCAAATCACAAAATCGAAAAAATATTTCTAAAATGGAGTCTTAAAATCAACAATTGTCATCATTAGTGGATCTGAAAAATTTACAGAAGGTTGACAAACAAAATAAAAGAGAAAACCGAGAGAGAGAGAGAGAGAGAGAGAGAGAGAGAGAGAGAGAGAGGTTGAGGATGTTACTGATTGGAGTTGTATTCAGGGTCAACCGAGGAGAACAATGCCTGGAGAGTACGGATGCTAAATCCACACAGGGAATCAGTCGATCTAGTGAAAAAGAGGAGAGAGAGGGAGAAAATTAGGAAGAGAAGATTGAAGAATTTCAGAGGAGAGTGGGGCGAGACAAAAATTGAAGGAATGGGGAGAGAAAACTCATGCAGGTAAGAACATGTCCATTTTGAACTATGACAATATGTGGGCCCCACCACTTTTTCAAAAATTTGAGTTTTAGAGGTGAGAACTGAGAATTTCATCCAAGAATAAGAATCAAACACAAGTCTAATAGAGTAAAAAGAAAAACAGATATAAAAATATGAGATATGGGTTAGAGGTTTCAATGATGAGAATTGAGTTTTGAGTTATCTCTAAACCAAACACATTGAGTCCGTAAAACTTCAATCATAAACTCCATGAGTGTGAAGCCATTAAACCATTGCAAGCTCAACGCTCATGAATCTCTGTGCGCTACATAAGTCAATCAAACAAGGTGAAGATATTGCTAATGCTTCATTGCATTTTGCATTATCGTGGACTCTGGTGCAACTGCTCCATTTACAGCATGCAGGGAAATGACAAGGACTTCCTTGGCTTTTTGTGTTGTCTTCCATGATCACATCAACCGATAAGTGTTATCTTCACAGCAAGCCTGTTTTAGGAATAGTTTTTTAGATGTGTGGCTTGGACTCAACTTGTCATTGCAGTTGTAACACAAGCCTTTCTTGCTGCATTCTCTAAGCTTAGTACTAATTAGTGGAGGAGCCTTAGTTCCAGGTCCATCTTGTGGTAGAGTGCTAAGACATTCAGGGGATTATCACGTTTTATCACTTCACGGAGTCATGCCAGTCAAATAGAAATTGAGAGTGGCATCGTCTAGTAAGCACATCCATTTTGATGCATCTTTGAGGCCCTTGACAAAGCAACTAATTTGGCGGTCTTGTGATAAAGAACTTGCCTTGGCCAAGAGCTTCTCAAATTATGCCTGATAATCTTTCACCGAACCATGTTCTTGTAGTTTCAAGAGTTCTTCAAAGTAGTCCAAGAACTGTGTTGGATAACCATAACACACATGTAGCCCTTCCTTGAACTCTTTCCACTGGGTCACTCCCTTCTGTTTGAGCAACTAATATCACTTTTGAGTTTCACCCTCCAAGGGAAGGAAGCAAGAGCAACTTGATCTTCAATGGGAGTCTCGCTACTGCCCATGTCTATTGTGTTGAACATTACGGCTTGCTTCTTCATCTCCGTAAGAATGGCTGATGTTGACTCTAGTGAAAAGCTCCAAAATACAGCCCATTAGATTTAGTTCTTGCTAGCCAATTACCAAGGAACTAACATTTTGCTCAAGTTGCTGATCCTGATGCTCTATCTCCAGTCTTTGATACCACTTTGGAAATTACATGGTGTCCTTGCCTATTTGTAAGGATTTAGGAAGAACAAAGAAAGATGAAATTTGTAATCAAGTAAGAATTCTCGGTAACAGGGGGCTTCGAGAATGCAATAATGTTATTCATCATCTAGGGCTCATTTACCTTCGAGAATGCAATAATGTTATTCACCATCTAGGGCTCATTTAACTAATGATTACAACGGTAACATGATAAGTATGCCAACGTCTTTCTCCTACAAACAAGCAACAGAGACCTATATTTGCAGAGAAATGCTACGTACATAGACCATATCTGGGGCTTACAATATTCTCATCTTGACCCAACACTATCATCATTGTAATTACACTAACAGCTCTTTAAATAACTTCTGCGTTGTGACATAACGATGGGTTATTTGAGACTAGTTGTGTGAGAAAAATTTAGAAATGGCATCTCTTCCCATAGAATTTAAACTAGGGATTTAGATACTTGACATTTTCAAAATTCCATGAAAATTTTCATTCAACTACTTTGGTAACCCAAATCGAGGAGATCAATTTCCAAATTACAACTTGGAGTAAAATTTCACCTCAAAATTCTTCGACTAAATACAGAATAAAGGAGAATTTTTTCAAAAAAAGGTTAAATGAATTTCTTGCCACAAAAGACAGTTTTTGATACTGCAACACTCACTTTCACTCATATGGTTACACCACTTCACAGGAAAAACAGCATTAGGATCAAAATATGAATCAAGTACGTAGGTTATTATTCATGGAAGCCATCATACAACTATAATCAAATCAAACCTCACCTTTACGCAAACACCTGATACAGCATTAATACTAGGTAATATTCAATCACACTTTCTAGGGTGAAGGTTGGCCAAATTAAATACTCTCTTCCAGGTATAAAATTGATCCATCATCTCTTCAAAAATAAAAAATAAAAGATCCATCAGGTCCATCAAATGCATGCTCATGAAAACAATTGAGCTTGAAACAAGTGCAGGGATATAAAAACACTATGATATTGTCTCATATATATTTCAAATACAACTGGATTACCTGACAGAATTCTTTATACAATTCCACACAAAAATCAAAAGAAGATGAAACATTTAATGGTATTTTCTTTGAATATCTCATACCAACAGTTTTGATTTTATTGGTTATTTATGTGACTCATTTAACCACAGCAGCGGCTAAAAGTAAAACTTCTAGAGCATATAAGAGAAATAACCTAAAAGTATACCAATTTGATTGTCACCTTTCCACCAGAGTTATCTTTGTTCACATGTTTTCCATGATTTAAATTTGTCCATGTCCACAGAAGGCAATTGTGAAGTGCTGCATGATCCAACATAATGAGAATATCTTTGTCCACAAATCTGTTATTTTCCACTCTGGAATCAATCAGCTAGGGGCTTAGCAGCTTGAAGCATTTCAACTACAAGAGTCTTCACATCCCTAGAAAGATACAAGAAGGTATTAGTTTGCTGAACGAAACTAATTCAGCTCAAACAATGCAGCCAAATATTATATTAGCAACCTTTTTAACCTATTATCTTTTGCTAGAGACAGTATATGCATGGTCAAAACAAAATTTCTCAATGAAAAGGACGGAAAATTTTCAAATTTCAACTTGAGCAAATTCAAAATATTACAGTATTCAGAAAAGGATTTCTGTAATTAAAGGGAAACAACAAGCACACTGCAAGAAGCAGTGACCTCTCTTATTGCTATAACACAAGGGATATAGCAATGATTACATTGCAGGGGATGGTACACCTCCTTCCACACTCCTGTGTATGTTTCCAAGTGAACAGAGGACAATAGTAAGGAACCCAAAATATGAAGAATAAGTTTCTCCGACCCACAGTTTACATGACACTCTATGGAGACTTGGAAATCTGTTGTCATCATATATTATAAAATATTATAGCTACAAAAATGGTGCATCTCTGAGGATATCTGTAGGGCCACTTAATGTTTCTTTGGTCCTTTTGAGTTGGTTTCAAGAGTTCATGTGTAATGTACTAGTCACCTCCCCAACTTAGGAGTGGTGGTGGCATGCTGGTCCTTCTGGGGTATGCCCCTTTGCTCTTGTGGGGTACAAATGCAACACTTTTCCATTGTTCCATATCATTTGATATTCCATAAATTGGTATCAATTTTTATCCATGACCACTGTCTAGTATCAAATTAACTAGAACCCTTGCAGCATAAACTCAAATAATTAGAGTGAAACAAAAGCAGAAGAGCACATGTGAAGAGTTTCTCAAATAAAATGTCTCACTTTCTATCTTCAGCACGCCTAGGGAAAGGAATTCGAAGCTTGAAATTTGTCCCTTGATAACCAGCCTAAAAGAAGAAACAAGAGAAAGTTCAAAACAGAAAATGAACGACTTCTTTATAATTCAAAAGTCAATTTTTATTTAACGTGAGTGACCAAAAAAAAAAAAAAAAGGATCAAATACTAAAGTAAAGCTCCCTTTAGCTCAACAAAAGAAAAAATGAGTTTTCAAAAATATAAACAGCTACGAAAAACAAATTGTTAAACATTAAGAATACCTTAACATTGAAACCAAGGCTATCCAAATCCAGCATGTAAGCAAAGTCCACCTGCCGAAAAATCAAATTCCAGCTTTTATGAAGTGAATCAAACTCATCTCTATCTCTCTTGCCCACATATGGGTGCGAGGGCATGTAAGTGTATTTCATTTCTTTAAAATGGCATCATAAACACATCCAGGCAATTGAAGAATGCACATCATACACCCAGGTCACATGGGTAGACTCAATAGATTCTGGTGTAACCATACGGCACCCAATTTATTGGACCTTATCACTTTTAATTTTTACCAGCCAGGACAGTCTTGGGTGTATAAATGATGAGAAGATATCCTACACTGATCTAGAAACAAAAAGAAAGAAAAAAAATTCATCTGCTTCCCAGTTCAAAGTAAGAGTGATATTTCAGATTACCGGAATTGATGTCCAGTGTTGCACAATGACTTTTGTATCTTCAGCATGATCTCTATTCATATGAGACTGAAAAAATAGAGTTTTAATTAAGGAATACAAATGGCTGAAGTTTGATAAGAAATAGAAAATTTTATCACAAAATATTAAATCCCATACAGCAACAGGCTTAGAAAACTGGGCTATTGGATCAACTTTTGCAGATTTGTACTCCTCTGCACTGAACTCTGAAAGTAGAAGCAAAAGAAACATACATTAAATGGGAACAGGAAAGAAGATTAAAAAAAATAATGATAGTATAACAATTTAGCAGAAAGCATAAGTGACCTGCAGGGCATCAAATCCCCCTGTCCCTCTCAAGAACAGAAGAACTTGAAGAAGAATTGGACTATGATCAAAAGAAGAAATATAAAAGACTGTTAAGGTTCACCAACCTCCTGATCCTAACTGAGCTGTGGCAACCCCTGAAACATACCGTACAACTTTTGGTACAATGCGCATAAATTGAAAGTCACCAAAGTCAACCTTCAAATCAAAAGTATTGATTTAGTAGTCCACTTACACTAAAAGGTTTTTTTTTTTTTTTTTTTTTTTTTTTTTTTTGGGGTCGGGGGGGGGGGGGGGGGTGTTGTGTAGGGAAGAAGAATGCTAGAGAACAAGAGTGCAAAAGTTACCCAAAATGCATTTGAATGTCTTGCCAAATATGCAGTACGAATGGCAGCTATATCATTTTCAGAAACCTATATGATCGTTAAAAACAAAGATGTGAAGTCCTTGCAGAGTGGAATAGAAACATAAACCCAAAACAACAGAGTAGAATAGAAACAGAATCAATTAAGATACAATGCAACACTTGAGAAGGTTATAACTTACAGAAATAGCATCACCATGCAGAGTGATTACTAAATCAGTCCTGTCGTCAGGATCTCTAGCAACCAGCAATGAGCACTTGGGATTTACTGTTAAGTCCTGCATAAAATAGCAATATGGGGACTCAGAGAAGACTGAACTTTCTAAATCAAAAAGAAGAGATTGCAACTTGCAAGCTTTATAAAATGGTAAAGTTAATACCATGGCTATGGTTAACACAGTTACACACATAAGCATAGGTATATTTATATGCTGTATGTACATGGACCTGGATCTGGACCTGGACCAGAATATTATGTGAAGAATGATAAATCATAACCTAGGTTTCTAACCTAATCCAGTATATGTGACATGCATTGGTAGAATCCGATTCTGAATAGAGCTGAGTTGCAAATACTTATGAAAACAAATATTAGCAGGCCAGTCAATTCAAATCACCAAAGCATTTATCTTTATGGGAAGCATTCAGAAGATTCCTTCACTATCTATTATCGATCAACTAAGACAGTCTCATTCTTTAACCCTATATATTATGTATCATGTTTCTCAGTTTCTCAAAAGAGAGATATTTTGCAATTGAACATGAAGGTTATATCCTCGAATGTCATCAACCTTATAATTCTCCAGTCTAATATAAACGAAAAAAGAAAAGAAAAAAGAAGTATTGGAACTGGGCATACTTTTGCATGAGCTGCCAGGCTGCTGACTGCTAATATTGGAGATCCATCTGCAACACAGGCAAAATCAACCATCGACCCTGATGGATAGCCCTCATGCTTCTGCACGTGAAAGGGAATTCAGAATAAAGATTAGCCAACAATTAGTAGCACAATAAAACATCCTTTATATATATATATATATATATATATATATATAAATAAGTGAGTAGCACAATAACATATCAACCAACAGGAAGATGCCATGAACATTTGAAGTATTTCAAAGGTGCTTATAACATCATAACCACATAGTGACTGTTAATGTAAGATCGATATTAATCCCATGTTATGTATGAAGTAATGTAATTTTTATTTTACCAGAATATTATTTCCTGGATAAGTGTAATTTCAGTAAAATAATGACTACCAACACAACTCCATACATGGCATAGAAATGGAATAAGAGTTGATTATACCAAAAAGTTATAAAAGCAAAATCCAAATTTCGAATGGGCTTTTGTTTGCTGGGACCAATTGGCTTTTATGTCAGCATCCATCTGTGACATTGACATCCAAGGTCTCAATAATTCAAGCTACTTACTTTAATTTCAAGTTGTGGGGGCTAAGAAAAGATTGAGTCATGGACTCCTCTGTGCAACAAGCAAAGTATCTTGAGGCTTTCCAACACACATAAATTTTATTATTAAAAAAGAGAAGAACTCATTATTACAGATTAACAGATTGAGTCATGGACCCCTCTGTGCTGCAAGAAAAGTATCTTGAGGCTCCAACACACATAAATCCAATTAATATGAGAAAAAACTCATTCTTAAAGATTAACTTGTTTCGTTTTTCTCAATCTGATTTTTCCTAACTCAAATGTGTACGAACAGCATATTTAATAACAAATGTGGGCATGTTAGAATTACATTTTACTTTTTGTTATAATTAATTGGTCATTTGGGTTTAAGATTTTTTGTTGTTGTAATTGGTCATTTTTCATTCAATCAGGTGGGAAGCCCATATAATCACAACTCTACAAATCTGTTACATCATTCCAGTAAAAAGAAGCCCTCAAAGTTAAGTTGTAAGCGATCCCATTATTGAGAAATACAACATTTCTTTATTGGTTAGTTACAATACATGCACCCGATGGGCCTTGAACTCATAATCTCATACTACATCTTACTCTCTTACAAGGGGAGGAGGTGATATTTGAGCTAGAGCTCAACTAAAACATTAAAACATGAACTGCCAAATAAGATGTCAGATTTCCATTGATGATTAACTCATGTAGAAGTCATGAGATTCTGTATTACATTGAAAGAATTGTCCAAGATTCAGTGAATATCTATACTAATTTCATTAATCAGAATCAACACTAAAACGAAATAACAACCCTGAACTTATCAAAAAGGTGTTTCAAAAACCTGAGATAACGTAGAGAGCATTCCGCGTACACTGTGATCAAGTACAGTTCGAATTTCCTCAACTGGAGGAAGCCGAGCAGCTTTTTCCTGTAATAACAACAACAACTCAAAATCAACAAAATCCAAATGCATTTTTCCATCCACAATCTTTCCACTCCTACATAGAAGTTTCAAGCATTAGCGAGCTCTAACGCACGTAATTCAGAAACAGATATAAAATGGAAACAAACCCAGAAAAAAAAAAAAAAAAAAACCTGATGTGCTTGAATGAGTTGAAACACATTGGAGTGATCTTTGTCATCATCTCCAGCTGACACAGTCTGTTTCAGAGAGACAACAACATTATTTTACCATTAGCTCTGATTTGATCACATGGAGTGTTCTTGCTATTTGCATAGCTTCAATTATTCATCAATCAATTATTGTTACAATTTTCTTTTATTTAATTTTCAAAATAATCCATCAATCACTCATTATACAAATTACAAGATGAAAATACTAATATCATTAAATAATTCTTAAGAATTCAATTAAAACAGAAAAAAAAAACCCTAAGCTTCATTAGAAGCTGATGTTGACAGGAAATTCAAAAATTTTGAGAATTTGAAAACAAAATTCAGTAGGGACAATTGTAACAAGTTTTCCCTCACTTTCTCGGCAACCAAACGGAATAAGTGAATTTATTTTGAGGAAAATGATAAACGATGAAATAAAATATTAACCTGAGGATGAGGATTTGTTGTGGATAGAGGAGATGAAGCAGCCATGGCGATGGCGAGAGGAGTTGAAGGAGAGTTGGACTTGGGATTCGAGTGGCAAAACTGTAAATTCAGAGAAGATTTAAGTGCATTTCTACTGCCATTAATGCGGGAAAATAGGAAGGTATTCGTCCACGGCGATGCCAGAGTCCTCATCTCTTCACCTAAAACGCTCACACCCACACCTACCCTCGTTTATTTTTCTTTCTTTATAATTTTTTTTTAATATCTGGTATCTATTTTTACCTATTATAAAATTTCGATTAATGCAACGTTATTCTCGATAAGGATAGAGATTTACATTTTTTTTTTCTATAATTGAGTTAATTAGAACAAGAACAAATATTATATATTTCATATATTATTATATGCTAAAATCATCGCACATGCTTTATAATGAGCTTTTTTTTTTATTGTTTTAAGTTAGATGTAATTTTTTAATTTAAATTTATTTATTATTAGTGCAGTTGCAGGAAAGAAAATTTATAAATGAATAAATCAATTTAAAAATTAATAAGAGAGTGGTCTTATTTTTTAGGCAATGTTTTAGTGGGAGTTAAAGTTGCATTTTTTTCGAGTTATCCTTTAGTTTTGTCTCTACTTAAACATAGGGATGTATGGACATTTTTGAACTAATAAATGAGGAATCCAAACAGGAAAAACCCCTTAAATAATAGCATAGAAACACTAAAATTAGGCTTGTTTGGTATCCCATCTTCAGTAATGTTGTTTGATGTTTAAACACCCAACAGGTGCGCCTCACGTTGAAATCTGTGTTAGGTAGGGTGGCAAATGGACAGGTTGAGTCATAAATGAGTTGAGTCATAAATGGGTTGGATATGTAATTATCCATTTATCCATTTATGATCTATTTATATATAAATTAATTATCCATTACCCACCCAACTTATTTAATTAGTAACCCGCCTATTTAATCCAATATAATCCAAATACTTATAAATCTAATTGAATATCCTATTGATTTTAAAAATTACAAAAATGCCCTTAAATACTCTCACTCCCTCACTCGAGCTAGCTAATTCCACAAAATAATCAAATTTGAAACTCTCTTTCCTAAAACTTTCTGGGCCACCAAACAGTCACCGAAGCAACGATTACCCATGAATCTCGGCACAATGAAGAACAACAATCAACCACAGCAGCAGCAACCAAATCCAAATGCTCGCTACGAACGTACAAAAGGAGCTCAGAAGATATGGATCAACACTGCTGGAACCAACCTTCGAGATGAGAGGGTCCAAATGGATTTTTCCAACGGCGTTGCAATGTGAACGGAGTGGCAGATGGTGGTGGCGATCAATTTCCAATGGCCATTCCAGTTCCTTCTGGAATTTACAACCCAGGAAAGTTCTAATTTGGTGTTAGAGGTTCTCTCATTCTAGTCAACTTCCCATTTAGTCAAATTTGAAACTAAACTTTCTTTCCTAAAGCTTTCTCGGGAACCAAACAGAGGCTTCAAACTGAAAACTTAAAAAAAAAAAAAAAGTTTCAAAGAAAAAAAGGCAAAAGAGGAATGTAGGTAAAAGGACCTTCAAGAGCTTGACGAGAAACGTTTACCATTTTTTCGAGCTTGGATCCGACCTCCTTCAGCTGAAGCTGAAGCTTCTGAGCCATTCCTTCCTTCCTTCTTTCAAAACGGCATCGTGATTTCGGCTTCGCCTAAATCGTCTGCCGATTCGACTTCGAAGACTCTCTCCGATTCACTCTCCACTTCTTAGGTTTGGATTTCCAATCAATGTTTGGTTCCCGAGAAAACTAAGAAAAAAATAGAATCTTGTATATTATTATGTTTAATTTTTTTGATGTTTGGTTCCCCAGAAACCGAAGGAAAAGGAAATGTAACGGAATATTAAATATTTTTTTTTCCTATTTTGGGGTTTTCAATAATAAAAAGTTTACGTAATTAAGGAAAATAGTGTTTATTTAAGAGGTTATATTGTTTATTTAAGATTTAGATTTTAGAAGGGTTTAGTGAGTATTTATGGGTTTATTTAGTTTTAAATTTTAGATGGGTTTAGTAGGTATTAGTAGATTTATCCATTTAGATCTATCTAATTAAATAACCAAATGGGTCTTTATCTATTTAATCTAAATATTTAAATGGGTTAGGTTAAGACTTATTCAAATAAGGTGAGTAATAGGTGGATTTATGGATATGGATAAAAATTGCCAACTTTAGTGTGAGGTAAGTGATTCTTGAAGCTAATAAAGGTCTAAACTAGTTAACCTTCCCGGCAATTAATTTATAATTGTGATTCTAGATTTGGTTTTTTTCCCATGCTGTATGTAACTTGTCTGCAAAAGAATGTCTTCAAAATATACCTGTAATAACTGCTTTGAGTTAATTTTGACTCTGTGTTGCTCTAGATGTATCATCACTTTCTTTTATACATAACGCTACAACTTGTTTGGTACAGTTTTTTGTTCAAACGACCATTTTACTATTGTGCAGTTACTGGTTTAGACCATAGGGTTAGGTTGAAGTTGAGAAATCATAAAATTAATTTGGAAAACAGAAACCTAAATTTACTAGGCAACCATGTACAGTCTATCATGCCTACTATCCATGTTAGTGGATATTTATGGCTTAAGTGTGTATGTCTTATTAGATGGCAGACCCATCCGACGTTGAGGATTTGAAGTTATGGCCTGCACCAATAGAAAAGCAATTCATTAATGTGTTGTTGGAAGAAGAAGCCAAAGGCAACATGCCTTCTAGGCAATTTAAGAAAAACCTTTGGTCAATTATCCAAGATGAGTTTAACTGACAAACCAGAAAACGCTATCGTAAATAGCAATTAAGCCAAAAATTTCAATGGTTAAAGCAGAGATACTATACGTTTGCCCAACTAATTGGTAGAACTGGAATGGGATGTGATCCTATTACCAACACCGTCATAGGTAGTGACGCGGCGTGGGCACATGCAGCGTCAGTGAGTGTTATATGTTTAATTAATTTCCACGCCGTTCATTCTATAAATTCTTCATGTAAATAATCCCATATATACCAGTGTCTCTAATTCCATGTATACCACATCTTGTCTCTTTCTAATTGAACCTTAAGTGCAAGGATTTTCGTAAAAAGGGGCTGGACCACTATGAGCTGCTAGGATGGCTCTTCAACACGAGCACGACAACCGGATTTTTACAAATATCCTCTGCCCAACCAGCTCCTAATAGTGACGAAGAGCGAGAATTGGATGCCGCTTTCCTCACGCAGGGAGTACACGTCAGTGTTGAACTCGATAGTCCAGATGATGTGAACGAGCTTCCCCCCAGATATGGGGCAATGCAGCAACCCAAAAGGAAAGAAGCCAGCTCACTCCGACACCTCAACAGGGAAGAAGAGGAAAGCAGGGTCCCTTGACAGAGCCACCAATACTATCATGGAGTTCATGGAAATGTCAAGGAAAAGGCGTAGTGATAAGGAAAGCGAAAGTCAAAAAACTATAGAATTTACGTCGATGCATGATCCCTTCTCAATGGCCAAGGCCGTGGCAATTCTAAACACTATTCTTGATGTTGATGATTACAGCCTATTCAAGGTCCTTAACGAACTCCATAAGCTTGAAAGCAGGGTTGCTTTCATTTCCTTGAATTCGGAAAGACGACGGGGCTGAATGGATTTAGTGAGTAGTTTACCCTAGGGAAGTTGGTGAAGGAAGGGGAGGAAGTGAAGGGCTGCCTTTGTGGAGTTTCCAGTTTCCGTAGTTAGTGTTTACTAAGCTAATGACCACTACCCCCAATTTTTGTTGACTTGCTTTTATAGTTTAGTGGGGGCACATTGTATTGTGCTAAGGAACAATTATGTGATTATATTTGAACAATTATGTTATTATATTTGAACATGTATGTTATATATTTGTTGGTTTGTTATGTTTATTGCCCTCTCTTGTTAAGACCAGTCTGTGTTGCTGACTTATTATTGTATGAAAAAAACTTGTGACTTATCTTTTACTGCACAATTTCTGCCCAATTTCTGTTTTCGCCACAATTTCTGTTTTCGCCACAATTTCTGCAAAATTTCTGTTTTCTGTACAATTTCTGCATAATTTCTGTTTTCTGCACAAATTCTGTTTTATACAAAATTCCTGTTTTCTGCCTAATTTCTGTTTTCTGCACAAATTCAAGGAAAGGTATAATACTGAGGAGGTATAATACTTTGGTATTTAGATTCTATGATGTGATAGAAAAAATGGGTTTTGGATTTTATAGCTATATTTTACTACCCATTTGATTTATGTGACCAGTCTGTTCAGGGCATTGTGGACCCAAGTGGAGTTTTTTTGTTTTTGTTTTGTTTAGTTTGGTGTAAGAATTTCTGGGTTGTTTTCAATTTGTGATATAATATTGAAATCACTAAAAAGTTTGAGCATTAGAGAAGAACCACACAAAGATTTGGTTTTGCAGCTGCCATGTTAATTACTGGGAGTAGTGTAAGGCTGTTTAGAAATCACCTCTTCCAAACTCTATAGAAACGGTGTCCTTGCGCCTTGGGTACAACCATGTTAATTTACATCATATTCTTTGTTGTTTGATATTTCTACAATGACACTATGGACATGGTTTTACATCATATGCACCTTTTTTTGGGTAGATGTTGATGTGATATTAGAGTTTAGGAGTATTCTATCTATCTATTATTATTTTTTAAAATCAGGATTTCAGATGGTTGATGATTTTGACTAGTCTGTTGATGAGTCCATGGACTTGAAACTATATATGGAGTGAAAGTTAGTAACTAAAACAGGTTATTATTTTTTGGAAACACAAAATAGGTTATTGTTTGGATAATCCTTTTGAATCTTAGCCTCTTAGGATTTTGAATAATTATAGACAAAGAATGATTTATGGAATTGGACTTTTAGTCAGACTATGGCTTGGGGAAGGGTTAGAGATTCCCTAATTCCATTGGTCATTGTGGCATGAGTTCAACTGTCATTAAGTGTAGTTTCACTGTTGATGTGTTTTCTCTTGTATACGGTTGATAGCAGAGAGATGAATAAAGGGCATCCCTTTCTTTGACTGCTTAGCTATCTCAAACAAAATAAAGAATATGAGGAGCTAAGAGCCAATTTTAACAATTGTACATTCTTGGGCATTCCTCCCCTTATATGCAAATTATTATGTTGAGGTCCATCACTAGCTAAAGATTCTTTGAAAGCTTGCCTTATGATATCTCAATAAGAAAAAAAAAGTGTAGGGTTAGTTGTAGGTGCTCTTTTTATTTGATAGGTAAGAAGACTTTTATTGAAAAAATTGAACATCATGTTCACGATGGTGAACACTTTGAACAAAGAAACAAATACAAGAAGATTAAGAGCTAAAGGAAATAGAAGCTAAAAAATCAGCTACAGCAGTACAGTTCATACACCCCCAAACACGAGCCCAAAGAAACAGAGTACGAAAAAGTAAACATTTTAGATGTTCTAAAGTTCTCGCCTTGTCTTTTAAAATGCGGGCATTACGTTCTTGCCAGACTAACCACATTAAACATGCCTGGACCATGTTCCAAATGATTGAAAGTTGCTTTCCAAACTAGTTTCTCCAAATAAAGAAAAAAGATTTCACTGACCTCGGCATTACCCATTGAATCCCAAACACTGCAAAAACTTCACACCATAAGGCATAAGAGAATTTACAATGAAAAAGAAGGTGGTCCATTGATTCCCCATCGCAACAACACAAACAACACCTATTAACCAAAAACTGACCTTTCTTAATAAGGTTGTCAATGGTGAGTATCCCATCATTAGCTGCTGTCCATAAGAAGAAAGAAACCCGTTTTGGCACCTTAGTACACCATATACACTCCCAAGGAAAGGGATCAGTGGGTGGACTAGATAATAGCTTATAAAAAGAGCACACGTCAAAAACACCAGATGTAGTTAATCTCCAGACTAGCTGATCCTCCCCCTCACCCCTCAGCATAGAGGAATAAATAAACTCAAAGAATGAGTAGATAGTGTTTGCCAGCCAATCTTGAGGACCATGACGGAACAATAAATTCCAGCTCCTACCTCCTTCTGAATTTGATACAACCAAGTCAGAGACCCATGCTTCTTTAGAAACAGAGCAATCATACATGGAAGGGAAGAGTTCCTTCAAAGGAATAGGCCCACACCATGGGTCATGCCAAAAACTAACACGGCTACCTTCCCCCACATTATACAAAATCTGGCTAAAGAACTTCTTTGTTCCTTCTTTAATACTCCTCCACATCCCACACCCGTGAGCACCTCTTACCCCTCTAGTGCACCAGCCTCCTCTTGCCTCCCCATATTTGTCTGCTATAACCTGACGCCATAATCTATGATTTTCTTTCCCAAACCGCCACAACCACTTCCCAAGCAAAGCCTTGTTAAGCAGGCCAATTTTTTGGATCCCCAAACCACCACATTCAACTAGCAAGCATACCTTATCCCAAGCAACTAAAGGATATTTAAAAACATCCTCTGAGGCCTCCCAATGGAAATTCCTTTGAATTCTTTCAATTCTTGCAGCCACAGCCTGAGGGATAGTAAATAATGATAAAAAGTAGGTGGGAAGCCTCGATAGGGTACTTTTTAACAATATAAGCCTACCTCCTTTCGACAAATACAGTCTTTTCCATTTAGCCAGCCGTTTCTCCATCTTTTCTATAATAGGATTCCAAATTGATGAATCCTTATAGTGTGCCCCAAGCGGCATGCCCAAATATCTCATAGGCAGAGTGCCCACCTTGCAGTAAAGGATATGAGCCAAACCATTCAAATCCCCAACATTGCCAACAGGAACAATCTCACTCTTGCCTACATTAACTTTCAGGCCTGTAATAGCTTCAAAGAAGATCAGCACCATCCGCACGTATAATAACTGTTCCCTAGAAGCATCACAAAACAATATAGTATCATCAGCAAAAAGAAGGTGAGAAATATGGATACCCCCATGTCTGTGGGACCCCGCTTTAAATCCACAAAGAAAACCACCATCTTCTGTCCTCTTTATTAGTTTACTCAACACTTCCATAATCATAAGAAATAAAAGTGGAGACAAAGGATCCCCTTGGCGAAGGCCACGAGAACTATCAAAAAAACCTACAGGAGATCCATTAACCAGAACTGAGAATTTAACTGTAGAGATGCATGCCTTAATCCACCTACTCCACCTTGCCCCAAAGCCCATCCTTTCCATAAGGTAAAATAGTGCATTCTAGTTCACATGATCATAAGCCTTTTCAATGTCCAACTTAATTATAACACCAGGAATACCACTCTTTAACCCACTATCTAAGCATTCATTAGCAATAAGAACCGAATAAAGAATTTGTCTCCCTCCCACAAAAGAATTTTGAGAGTCGGATGTCAATTTATCCAAAACTCCTCGAAGCCTATGAGCCAACACCTTAGCCAACAGTTTATAAAGGCTGCCCACAAGACTAATAGGACCGAGTGTTGGCAATTCTATGAAAGAACCGAGTGTTGTTATCACCGTCTTTGATAAAAAGAGCCTTAGACTTCTGCCTCCAAGAAATCTCTTCCAAAGAAGCCAAAAAATCTGTATCTGATTTAACCACCAACCTTCTGGCCCTATCCTCTTGAGTCAACACCTGCATCTCTTCTCTCATGTCAACGTTTAAGAGCTCGGTCAGTAGACTCTTTTTTCTAAAAGCTACATCTCCAAAAACATACTTGTTCCAATGCTTCAAATCCCTTTTAAGGGCTTTCAACTTACAAGCTAGAACGTAACTTGGAGGTCCCACGAAATGATAATCATTCCACCAATGACGAACCTTATCCACAAAACCCTCCACCTTTAACCACATATTTTCAAATCTAAAAAGGCTTTTCTCCCTCGACATACCACCTGCCTCCACTAGCAAAGGACAATGATCCGACACCACCCTAGGGAGAGTTCTTTGAGTCACATCTAAGAAATGCTCTTCCCAATCTGCTGTCATCAAAACTTTATCAAGTCTAGACATAGAAGGACTATTAGAGTCTCGAAACCAAGTATATTCACCTCCTACAAAAGGCAAATCAATCAGCGAATGTTTAGCAATGAAATCCGAGAAATTAAACATAGCTGGACTAAAAGAATTACAGCCAAGTCTCTCAGCCGGGTAATGGATAACATTGAAATCTCCAAGCAAGCACCAAGCCCCAAGCCCCAGCCCACCATGATCTCACTAAATCTAATTCTGCCCACATTGCATCCCTAAGACTTCCATCAGTCGGTCCATACACCCGTGAACAAATCCATTCAAAACCATCTGACACACCCTTTAACACAACTGAAATTGAAAAACTTCCAACCACTGAATCTACTCTTTCCAAAACCCTTCTATCCCACATCAGAATGACACCCCAGCTGTATGTATGGCGTCTAAGGCCCCCCAGTGTACAAAAGGGCTACCCCAGAGACTTTTAACCAAGCTGGAGCTGGTGCTATCTAGTTTAGCTTCTTGAAAACAAACGATATCACACTTCCATTCCCGTAAAAGATTCTAAACAACATTTCTCTTATGAGGAGTATTCAAACCCCTCACATTCCATGACAGCATTTTTAAATTCATTTACCAACAGACGAACCCAAACTAGAGGATTTCAAACTGTCTCTAGAACTTCTACCAGAATGCCGATCGTAATTAATGGATGAAAACAAATTTCTTAACTCGCTCATCCCCTTTTGGTTTGGATTGCTTACTTGACGAGTAGTAACAGCAGTCGCTTGCTGTTGCCAAACCCTCTCAAGTTTTTGAAAAAAATCAATACACTGTCTCTCACAACAATCAAAACAATCAATCGGGAAACCCACAAAAGTACTAAAATCTCTAATCATCCTACTCACCCATTCTGAAGGCTCCAAAACCTCTTCCACTGAAACCCCATTTGAACCATCTTTAATAGAGACGATATCAAGAGAACCATTTGGGTCCCACAGAGCCAAAGGTGTAATGACCTCAGTATTAACAGCCTCCTCACCCTTACCCAAAGGCAAAGAAGCATCCCAAATCAGTCTAGGAACGTCAGAGTTAATCAAACCACGACCCACCTTAGAAATAGGAAAATTCAAGTCCGAACTCACCATCACTTGGCTTTGAACCTGAACTGGACACCCAGAATTTTCAACGGGTGTCGAACGAGCTCCAACAGATGTATCGGCAACCAAAAACCCAGCCCCTTGGTCCACGATTTGATCGGTGACAACAAGAGAGTGTGCCGGTTCACTATCGGCGCTCAAGACTACCTCCATAGCATTATTGTGATCATCTGAACCCGAAACACGATCATTGGGCTTCGTATCAGTCACGAGTGGGCCACTCAGTCTCTCGCCGGAGCTCTGGACCTCCCCTGCCTCTTCCTTGTGAGTCAATTCCTCATCGGACTTCATATCGTCAACAGGAGAACCACCCAGTCCCTCGCCGAAGCTTGGGATCTCCTCTTCCTCATCCTCGTGTGTTCCCGATCCTTCCTCAGTCACCCACTCATACGTTTGCAAGTCATTGGACCCATCGCCTATACGGACATGTCTTGAAATGTCAAATGAGGGCTGACCCGACCCATTCTCTCGATTGGGTTGGTGGGCTTGAGCAGGTCGACTTACAATGGGCTGTATTTTACCCCAAGAAACAGTCCGCTTACCCTCACCCACCAAATCAATAGATATTTTTAAACAAAAGTGGGCCTGGGTCCATTTTAAATGACTTGCACGTACAGGCCTACCAGCTGTTAACACATTAGCAGAAATAGACTTTTTGGAAACAGCAAATCCCCCCAAAGACTCAAACTGATTATGTTGACCAGTTTTATTTGGAAGATGCTTCACAAAACGTAAATTACTCCCTTTATTTTCGTGGCCATTAACTTTTTTCCAAACTTGGGATTTTTGCCTATCAACTGCTTTTTCAAACTCTCCGCCTCCGGTCACCACCTTATCCTTCGGTCCAGCAGTCTTCTTCCCCAAGAAATAGTCAAGTAATTTTCTTCCAAACAAAGTCCAACCACCTATCTTGGTCCCCTCTGGAACCCGTAGACAACCCTTTCTTGCACCATTGTGGTATTCAGAGATTTCCACAAATAAGCCGCCCTTGTTAAGTCTACTGGTAAACACCAAAAGTTTAGAATTCTCATGTAAACGTTTGAAAAAAGGTTGTTTTCGAAAGTTCCACTGATCCAGTGCTGCCAAACAAGCAATAATCCAATCCAAACCCAAACGACCCACCCTAATGGAGCCATGGAACTTACCCCGTCGTTCATGGATAGCATAAAAGTCTATCTTACCACCATCAAAAGCTAAAGAAAAAACCTTTTGAGTCAATATGAAAGACAGCTGAACACCTTTCTAACCCCCCTGACTGTGGTTTAGGCTTGGGCTGTTGAGGTTTGGGTGGTTGTGTGGGAGTAATGGTGGGCTTATATTGTAAGGCTGAGGGGTGTGAAACGTTGTCAGTATGGGAAGCTATGGGTACAGGTAACAAGGGGATTGGTGGTGATCCCTGACCAAAGTTTGGCCAAAAAAATTGTAGTGTGAAAAAAGGTAAAGGGGGCTGAAATGGATTATAAGGATGGCAGGTTGGTAGTGATGGTGCATATGGATGCCTAAGTTGGACAGGTTGTGGTGGAGGGGGTTGTGGATATGGTGGTGGTGTTAGAATGGTAGGGCGAGGTGGTAGAGAGGTCATGATCAAAAAAGTTAACTGAAGCTTCTAGTGAAGGGAAAGTAATAACAGAGGTTTTAATAGGATTTTGAAGTTGGTAGAGCTTAATTTTATAGGAGTTGGAATGGTTTTCAATTAGTATCCGTCTGAAGCTCCTTGTGGATCAACTGGATTTCATTTTAGTGAAATGAGGGCCGCATACATATATTTCAATGGTGTGACAATGAAGTGACACTTGTTACAACCTAATGCCACAAGATCAATCTTTCTGCTCAAGTATGCTGAACCAGAAGTTGTGGTACTTGGAATTCAACTTGTAGTAATCAGATACAAAGATCTAGTTGACATCAGTACTTGGTCCTACCCCTGGCCAGATCCTGATGAGAGAGAGAGAGAGAGACAGAGAAGAGGAATCTAGGCAATGGTCAAGTATCAAAATGTTTGTTTTGAATATTTTCTGCACAATTTTTGTTTTTTGCACAATTCCTGACTCTATAGAATGATTCATTTTAGTCATTCCAACCACATGATTGAACCTCACCAAGGAAAAGGCCCTTTGGACCCACCTAAACCATGGATACACAACCTCACCTACCAGAACCATGTATTAAGTAATCTAGCTCCTAATCTTCTGCGTGTGTGTAATTAATTTCAAAATAATTAATAGGGTAATTTAAAAAAATTTAAATCCACAAGGATAATAGTACTGACCTGAAGTGCCTTATCCTTTTCATCACACCATGATCAAAGTCTGTCACGATTAGAAGTAACTTTTGCTAGGTTCCGTTTATCAGATCTCAAGGATTCATTCAATTCCTCCAATTCTTCTTGCATGCTCATTTTTTGCTTTTGTTTTTCTTGCAATTCTTGCAGCAACTAAATTAACAAACTTAACTTAAATCTCATGTGAAATTCCAAGAGAGAAATACATTAAAAATTCTTAAATTATAGGATACATAAGAGAAATTTTTACACTGCACATGAAGCAGCTCTTACCATTGACCAAAGCCTTCCTTACAAGACCTAGATGGCTTATTAGGTCATTTCTACTGTACAAATACAATGCCTATTTGGCAAGTATGGATTTTTGAAGGAACCCCCAGGTTCCAAACCAAGGAGTCTACCTTCCTATATGAGCATTCAGTATCTGTATCAGTCAATGGAAGACTGAAAGGATCCAAGCCTTCTTGAAAGATTTAAATTATCTAACCTATGATTGCTTTAGAATAAATTTAGTTGGTGCAACTTTACCTATAGGCTCAAATGTGGGACCTTGAAGGGATTTTATCAATAGATTTTTTTTTCTAATCTTGGGGAAATTAATAGGAGAACTCCAGGAGTATCATATGATATTTTTGGTTTTTGATGTGCACTGTCTACTGCACTGTTTGATTATTACATTCATGAGATAAGATCAAAGATGCATATGCATGCTACTTTTCACGTCATTTGCAAGTTATTGTCTATTGAGTTGAGTTTTTTTTTTTTTTTTTTTACCATTAGGTATATAGGATATTTGTCAAGCATATGAAGTTTACTATGATTCCAATAAGAATTATTTAAAAAAGAAATAATATGTCCACGATAAATTATAAGTGATGAATTACTACGGGTTGATATTGGTGGGCAAAAAAGTAATCTTAGAGATAGATTTTTAATTTTGAATCAATAATAATAATTACCATCATTTATGATTTGTTGTAAAAGTGTTGTGAAAATATTGTGGATGTATCTTCTCTTATTTAAATCATGTAACATTAAACATTGTTAGGTTACACTTGGTGTAGTTTGGATATAGTTACGTTTTTTCTCTCGCTATATCCATGAATATGCATATTATGGGTCAACTTCAAGTTGCACCTATTGTAACTTTATTAGTTTTAGATATAAGAGTTTCAATTTATGGTGTCTGCTTCTAATAATTGCTTTTTATCATTAGACTAGGACATCAATTAGAATATCCTTCTAAACTCACATATTTGTTTGTTTATTTTAAAGTACTTTATACTAGATGTTTTTTTTTTAGATATGGACAAAGTAGAGTGAATCAGTTCTGATATTTTAAAGTAGAGTGAGATTATGTGATCAATTGGTAAATCAGTTCTGATATTTGTGAATAGTAGAGGATGCCAATAAGTGCAAAATTTGTAAATGTCAAATTTCATGTGTAATTGATGGTTTGAATTCCTTTATGGTTGCTCGCTGTTTAAAAGACATTTTTAGCTTGATTCTATTATTGATTCATCAATTGCTGACGTCTATCACCATGCAGTTGTGATTCCACTATGGCTGACCGCGACATAGATGACGAACTCAGTGACGTAGGTAATGACAGTCTACGTCGCCATAGTTGCTGACTACATCCAAATACACTATTTGAAGACTCCGATGTGCGCTAGTGCTCTGTCCGGGAAGTCGTACGTGCAGGAGACACTTGAGGGACATCCACAGACATGTTATAATACATTTTGCATGGCCAAGCACGTGTTCCTGCATTTGTGCAGTAAGTTGAACAGGATGCACTTGTTAGAAGAGGACACCAGAATTGTCTCTATTCAAGAGTCCATTAGCGTACTTTTATACATTTTAGGCCATAATGCTGACATGAGGGTCATTGGAAACCGGTTCCAGCATTCACTAGAAACAATTCAACAGAGATTCCGTCGGGCGTTACGGGCGATTCACTCGTTGGGGTGCCTAATAACTTGATCAAGATGCACCTGAGCTCCCACATCATCTTCGTGGAAATACAAAGTATTACCTATGGTTTGAGGTATGAATACATCTTTATTATAGACGTCTTTGATGATATGGCAAGTTATAAATTGAGACAAATATGTACATAGGATGATACTGTTAGGAGGGGGTAGATATTCTTCTTATACCCACTTTGCTTTGAATAGTAAATAACATCCAATTGACACTAAATCTGTTACGTGTCCAGCAGTGGCAATTTTTTGAGTACGAAATCTTATGCTTATGGTGTAATATTGCTTAAAATTACATCATTTGTAACCCACCCATATATATATATATATATATGTATATATATAAATGCTAGTTCTTCCTTAGGGATGGAGTTAATGATGATATGGTTATTAGTTTTGTCATGTTGTAATAATATGGGCCCTAGAGACAGAGAATAATTTGGTTGGTCTTAAGGGATCCCATGTTGTATTTAAGTCAACTGTTACTAGCTGCTTCCACCAAACGTAGGTTCAATGAAACTTCAAAATGTGATCTTCTCTTGTTAGTAGGGGGTTCATTTCATAGTGTGGCAGTCAATGGAAATTGTTCATTTCAATTATTAATTTATACTCTTCTTACCTTATGACCAGTCAGTTGATATATATGTTCTGTCAATAGAAATGCGTAGGAGCTATTGATGGTACACACATAAGTGCTCATGCACTGGCCAGCAAAAGTACCGCCTACTGGGATAGATCCAGTGACATTTCCAAGACTGTTATATGTGCGTGCAATTTTGACATGAGGTTCACGTATGTGCATGCTGGCTGGGAGGGTAGTGCTCATGATTCGCGAGTGATGCAGGAGGCCCTTGGCGATCCGGGGTTTCAATTCCCTTGGCTGCCTAGAGGTGAACACTATATATACCCTGTTTAATGCAATTGTTCATTTTGTTATAGTGTCAATTACTCTATTCGTGTTAAGTCTCTTTTCTGTGTTGTTGCAAGCTCATACTATCATGTCGATTTGGGGTATGCCATTGGTTCTACATTCCTCCCACCGCACAAGTCTGTCAAATATCACGCACAAGGATTCAGAGGTTTTGCTAGATAACCTAGAACTCCACAGGAACTATTTAACTACAGGCATTGCTCGCTTTGCATGGTCATTGAGTGGTGTTTTAGAGTGCTGAAGTCGAGGTTCCCGATTCTTAATGACATGCACTCCTATTCACAGTCTAGACAACGACTGATCGTCACCGCTTGTTGTGCGTTGCACAACTTTATCCGCATGTATAGCCACTCCGATGAAATGTTTCATGCATGGGAAGGACAAGACCTGGAATCTGGCGATGCAAGTACCTTAGGTGGTGCAAGAGTTGGAGGTGGTGGGAATGAGGAGGAAGCCTTTAATCCTCAGGCACAACAAGCCATGTCCCAGTTTCGAGATGAAATCACAGCAGCTGCATGGGTAAAGTACACAGGCAACCATTCTTGAGTTCGATTGAAACAAGTTTGTTTCTTCTTCTCCCTCGCATTTCATTTTATTTCCATTTTACTGCCTTTTCTTGCATTGCATTTGAAATGGTTTTCTGTCTTTTCTTACATTGCAAATAATTTATCGTTTGATTGAATCTTTAGACCATCCTAAATAGTAAGCATGCTGTACACTGTTTTCCCAATTTTCTTTACAGCTGAAACAAACACAGCCTAAGCCTTTAGTGGACCTGCATAGCAAATTTGCATGACTGCATTAAGTATTGTCTTTTTTTGGGGGAAGGGTTGGTTATGTGTTATGTTATGGCTCTTGACTCTTTGAGGAGTTTATATATTTTTTCACAAGATGATCTTCGCAATTTCAACCATATTCAATGGAGATGTGCATCTTTCATTTGCACTTGGTCTTCAATTTTGCTTCTGATCAAGCATCTACATTCATTTTGGCTAAGTATCACAAACCACGATGATTGATAACCTTCTCCATTAACTTTCTTTTTAGACACTCATCTTTAAGCGTCCATTGGAAATTGTCTAGCAGAAAGTGAGGAGGATCTGAGTCTTTCTTTCTGTCTTTATTTATTTATTTATTTTTTTTGAAAAAAGACTTTAACAAAGATTCAGTCTCAGTTTTCTTTTTTTAATTTTATTTATTTATTGCCTTAATTTGAGTTTGTTTTGGTTTTTTTCCTGGTTTTTCTATTTTGGTCATTTGACTATGTGTAGGGATGAGCTGGTAATTTTTGGTTGCTTTGGAATCCTCTGTTTTTTCTTTAGATTTTTTATAATCTATTTGACTTTCGACGTTTTTTATTTGTGCAAGAGGCCATCTAGTTTATAAACAAAGGTGAGATTCTTACAATATCTTATGATGTGTTGCTTATGATGTTTTATATGTGCTTACCTTTTACCTTATTTTCAGGAAAAAGAGAGATATGGGTTTTGTTGAATCCTTTGCCAACTTGAGTTCTAGTTCAGGAAAAAGAGAGATATGGGTTTTGTTGAATCCTTTGCCAACTTGAGTTCTAGTTTAGCTTTGCATTTTGGGGGGGAAACTGAAACGTGTTATTCATTGTTTACCAGCGACTGTTCTAGAATTTTTCTAAGACAAGTGACATTCTTTTTGTTGATCTTCTTTATGGTAATTTGATTATATTTGTCTTTTATCTTTGAAGTTGCCTTCTCTTTGAGACGCAATATTTGTTCAGTTGTCTTGTTCTCGCTAATCTATCCTGTACTCATTTGATAAATTGAGTTTGTTCAATATTGTTGAATTCTTTCAGGCTGCAAACTATTTGAACATTAAGAGCCTTTTGGATTTGACATGCCAGACCGTAGCAGACATGATCAAGGGTAAGGCACCAGAGGAGATCCGCAAGACCTTTAACATCAAGAATGACTTCACCCCTGAGGAAGAGGAAGAGGTTCGTAGGGAGAATCAGTGGGCATTTGAATGATGTACTGGTTGATTATGTGGAGTTGAACTCAAACAAAAATATGTTTTTATGGTGTATTATGTTGGTTTATATTATATTAGTAATAGTTATTCTCTGACTCTCTTTCTCTGTTTTAAGTTCTCTCTCGCTTGAAATTGTGAGCACTTTAAAGTGGTAATAATATTCAAATTTTGATGGGGGGCATTGGTAGCAGTTGGTCCAGCTATCAATTCCACTATCATTTCAATGCTTTATATCGATTTGTTGTGATTTTCTCGTTTTGGGTAGGGATGTTGTATGTGTCCGTGGTTGTTAAACTTGATGAGATCAATCTCAATGCTGGTGATGCTAGGACTAATGCTAGTGTTGTATTGTTAATGCTAGTGATGAGATGTGACTTACTGTGTTACATGAAATACTTTTACAATGAGCTAATTTTAATTAAATTGATTGTTAGAGGTTGGTGGGGGCAAAGAGTGGAATTTATTTTGATTAAAACTCTATTAGGTGGATGATAAATGCTTAGAATTTATTTTGATCAAAATAGAGTTTTATTTTGATTAAAATGATTTGGTGTTGGATGATGAGAGATTTGTGCTTGAAGAGCTGAGATCTGTGGATTTTGATTTTTTTGGGTTCATGTTCTTTCTGTAACTAATTTATTTTTCCTTAAAAAATGATAAATCAAAATTTTCCAATGTCAGTGATGTGGCATTTAATATTATTATTTTAGTTGCCACGTAAGCTTAAAGTGTGTCAACAGTACACACTGTTTGCCACATAGGCACTTTTCGTTAGTAAACTAACGACAGGGATCAAATTGAATGAATTAAAAATATCAATGACCAAATTGATTGTTACAAAAATGTAAGGACTAAATTGATTGTGACCTCAAAATGTAAGGACCAAAATTGTGTTTTCACCAAAAAAGTAAAAATAGAGAAATTAATAATAGATTTTAGATATTATTTAATTAGAATATATTAGAAGAAAAAAATACAATGTAATTTAATTAGAATTTAGTTAATATTGAGTCACTATAGTGACTTGTAAAATACAAAGGGCTATGATTGGTGGTTAAAATTCTGATGTACCACACCAACCATATACAATATAAAAACTCTAGTGTTTTGTGTAACAGCTATCTTTTCTGAAGACTACATGATGAGCAGGTACCACTGGTTCAAGAAATGGGAACCATACATGTGTCTTTCTGAAAATGCTCCCCGATCTTCCTTATCCCCATCACCGTTTGGTAGATTTGGCTTTGTGTTATAGTAGTGGCTTATCCTAATATTCTTCTGTTTCAACTCTCACTTAAAGCCATATGTATCAATTAGTTAACTGTTAGTGTGATGAGAATCAACAAGCATTCAAGGATTCATTGCATGTTCCAGTTGGGCTTATTACTAGAGCAAGATCCAAGAAGATCAAAGAAGCACTTAATGGGCTGATTCAAGAGACTTGGGCTGATTCCAACGCAGGACATTCCAAGCTGGGCCCAAAGGAAGATAAAGACATAATAAATTTAATCCAAGCTATTGAGGGCTAATCTGGCTTAATTGGACGCTATTTATGGCATGGATTAATGGTTGATTGACTTTCCAGCTCTATATTAGTTAATAGAAAATTTTCCTATTTTGGAACTTCTAATTTCAGACCAGATCTACCTTAATTTTAGGATTTTATTATTTAGAACGTTTTTTTAGCTATTTTCCTATTTTGGATCTGCTATTTTCAGACCAAATCAGCTTTTATTTAGGGTTTTATTATTTAGTACGTTTTTTATATTTTTTACATTCAGTCATATCTTATAAATAGCATGCACTCATTATAATAAAGAGGATAATTGAATAAAAATCAGAAAAATGTGAGGCTTTGCTCTTTTGTTTTTTATTCTTCAAGAACTGTGAACTTATTAGGGATTCTTCCTTGTGGTGTTCAAACTTTATACCTTCGGTTCATGATTCCATTATAATCATTGGGTCGAGGTCTGTTACTTATACCTTTGGTTCGCGTTTCTCTTATAAACGTTGGGTCAGGGTTTTATTAAAATCTGATTTTTAACTTTTTTGGGCTAATATTCCAATATTGTTTGTTGGGTTTCAAAGCGTGTAGATTGAGGTTCGCATCATTTGGTATCAGAGCTCAGGTTCTAAAATCAGTTTTCTATCCTATCTTTTTTTGTTTCCTGTTATCATCCTATCTTGTTCATTTTGTGTTCTTTATTCCTCGTTCTTATTTTGTGACGTGCACTAGGTTAAAATCGTGCACCAGGTCTTAAAAAAAAATAAAAAAAAAACGTAAAAAAAAAAAGAGAGACTTCAGAAAAGAAAAAAAAAAATTTATTTTCCGTTCTCTCAAACCAAAATATTGTTATCATTTGTCCTTTTCTTTGATTTAGTGTTCCTGTCATATTTTCTTGCCATTGATATTTGTTTAAATACTATAAGTTAAATTTCTTGATCAAGTTTATTAGTTTAATGCAGAACTGAAAAGAGGAAGTTACGAGTGGAAAAAGGTAAGAGAGTGTGAGACTAATATCGGGAAAAAACCAATTTAAGAGTGAAACACGAGTGAGAGTGACATAATTTGAGTGCAAACATGTGAGGGAGTGTTGTGAGGAATTATTTCTAACATTTTTCTCTGTATTTTCAAAAGTATGCCTTCTAGGGGTGAAACATCAAATAAGGAAGGAGGGGAGGAGTCATCCATCATGTTGCAGGCTATGCAACAACAATTTCAACGCATAAACGTGATATTTAATGAGATTCGGGATCGGTTGGACAGGCAAGATACTGTTATTACAAATTTGTGTAAGGAGCGTCCCTAGAGAGCCCCTAATGCT